>RCTD01000025.1:600000-1031405 GCA_014898415.1 Stromatinia cepivora | reverse complement strand
ATAAACCTTTGTATCTTGATTTTAAATATTTATTAATCTTCAATATTACAATTTTTAATTATTATCAACAAAAGAATATATTCAATTAAAAGATATCTAATATCTATTATTTAGATTCTAAAAGTAAATTATAATTTAATCTTTTCGAAGATAATATTATCGAAAGGAATACTTATATTTCTAAAAAGAATAATTATAAGAAAAGTGTTTTAAATAAATAAAACATTTTATATAATAATAACTAAAATTCTATTAATAAATTCATTATATTTTTCTATTTCGATATTGATTATTAAAGATCGATTTAAATAATTAAATTTGAATATTTTAATTCGTTTTATATAATATATTTTTTTATTATAAATAAAAAAGAAAATAATATAAATCATAATTATTTTTTATAAAATAAAAACAAATAAATTATTAATAGTTTTAATGAAGTTTTAAATATAATAAATTATATACTGAATCTTTATTATTTTTTTTTACAATATATTATTTGAAAAACAATTTTCTATTGAATTATATTTTCGATTATTATAAAACAAATTGAAAATTATTCTTTTTATTATTATAATAAAATCGATAATCAAGATCTTATTGATTATATATAATAAAACAAATTTTTATTTTTTCTTTAATATATAAATCATTTCTAACTTTTCAAAAACGAAATATATTTTATTTCGATTTCTTTAATTTATAATACTCTTTATTTCAATGAATAAAAAACAAATATTATTATTTAAAGATTTTAAAACTTTATAAATATAAAAATCATTAATATAACTAAACTTCAATTTGATATTCTGAAAAAAAATTCAATAAGATATAATATATATAAAACAAATAAAAATAGGAATCTTTAAAGGATTCTATAAACTATTTAATAATTTAATATAATAAAGTTTTTCAAATATATTTCAATAAATCTATCAATAAAGAAAAAATCAATTAATTTCAATAAAAGAAAAAACCATCTTTATTTGATCATTTGATTTAATAAATATCTTTTCAAAAAAACATCAAAAGTTTTTTGAATATTTATAATAATTAAATTCCTAAAAGATAATTGTTTTAATCTTGTATATAAAATTAATTATTAAAATTATGATTATTCTTTAGAAAAAAGTTCTTTTATATTGAAAACTTAAAATATTATTTAAAAATATTATTTATTTAATTTATCAAATAATAATATAATCCAGATTTTTAAAAATATAAAATATAAATATAATAAATTTCTATAAGCAAATTAAAGATTTATTTTTCTTATTCATTTTGAAAAGTATTACAATTTTGATTAGCTTCCAAATCTAAAAAAAATTCAAGATTAAATAACAATTATAAAAACTTTATATTAAATATTTGATCAATCTTCAATATATTTTAAATAATCAAATAATAATTCTATTTATTTCTAATGATATATTAAAGATATCAATAATATTCTTTTTCATTTCCTTTATAAAGATTATATTGAATTATTCAAAAATTGTATCGTTTTATTAATCAATTAATAGATTATCATCTAAATCGTTATCAATATTGAAACAATCCAATATCAAAATATATAGAATTTCTATCTTTTCTATTATATTATTTATTATTATATTATTAATATTAATTTAAAAAATATCCTTATTATAAATAGATTATTATTATTAAATATAAAGATCTATTTTCTTTATAAATATAAATTATAATCCAAAAACAAAAAGCTTCTTTATTTACAAAAATAAAGAAATCCCAAAAATCAATTGATATATAATAATCAAAATCTGAATGATTTTGAATTTTATTATTAATCTTTATTTAGAATTCCTAAATACAAGTAATATTAATAAAATTTATATAAATTATTTCAAAGAATATAATATAAATAAAAATACTTTTATTAATATTAATTCAATCAATTTGGATATCCTATCAATGAATCTTATTATTACAATTATTGTTATAAGGCCTCTTATAATATTTATTATTAAAAGAAGATTTCATAATAATCAATTATAAATTCATCTTCATCAATATTTTTTATAAAGATTTTATTAAAAACTTTATTGAATATAATTCTATCTTTCTGAAAAAAAATTTTATAATTAATATAGAATTCTTTTTTTCACCAAAAATATAGAAAAAAAATCTTATTAGACTTAATAATAAAAATAATTGTTGATTCAATGATTACAAGAATTATAATAGATCTAATTTCTTTAAATAGAATAAAAATAGGGGTACTCTATATTTAAATTAAAATCGAAGTAATAATTTCAGTAATTTTATCTGAATAAATTATCTTGAAGAAAATATTTTTATATTTGTTAATAGTATCAAATTTTTTGTAAATCGATTTGATATATTTGTTATCTTTTTTTTTAAAAAATAATAAAATAATTTATATAATTTATAAAAGAAGGTTTATAATAATTAATATAATAAAGATCGTTAATACAATTAATATTCTTATATATATTCATTCAGATATTATAATAAATATATTAAATGAATTCAATATATTTGAAAGGATTATAGAAATTATAATAAATAATAACCATTTTTTTATTGATAATTTTTGTTTTGTTTTTAAAATTAAAAAATTGAAATAAATGAATTGATTTGAAAAATGAAATAATCTAAATGATTTTCTTTGTTATCAAATTAACTTTATATTTCGAGAATTTATAACTAATAAATTGAAAATTAATCTATATTATAATCTTCTCAAAAATAAAGATATTAATAATTTTAATATAATTTTTATTGATATTTATAATAATATAATTGAATTATATTTTGGATTTATTAAGAAAAATAATTTCGAATATATATATCATTATTCTTATATTTTCTTAAATAAAAAGCCGATTCTGTATAATAATATTGATAGAATTGATAATCTAATTAGTAATAATTAAAATGATATTAAAGACTGAAAAAATAATAATATCCTTAATAAATTGTATAAATTGTTATTGTAAAAGAAAAGATTCAGAATAATTTATAAAGATCTATAATCTATATTTCACAAATAATTTATAATCAATAATATTTCAATTAAAAATATTATCATTATTTACAAAATTTTTGAATAAAACTTTATTGAATATATTACTATTAGTTTTATATAAATTAAATGATTTTGAAATACAGGATATATCTAAATTTAATACAATTTCAATTGTATCAATAAAAAATATGGTTTTTTTATATTACTAATAATTATTATAAAAAAAAAACTACAAAATTGAATTAAAATATAAACAAAGTTTTCTATTTCAATATAAAATAAAATAATAAAAAAGAATAATTACTTTTGAAATAAATCAAATATATAATTATATTTATTTGAATTGTTAAAATATAATACAATAAAAGTATTGATAATCCATATCAAAGTTAATATAATATTATATTGTTTTTTAATATCACAATCAATCTTTACTATATAATCCTAAAAAACTAATATTACCAAAAAATATTGTTATCAAATATATTATTATTTAATATAATATAAAAAAAAGATTATTTTGATTCTTTTTATATTTCTTTGAAATATGTATAATATTTAGTAATAATTATAATTTTTAGGGTCCCATAAATATATTATTTATAAATCCAAAAAAATGATCTAGAATAAATTTTTTATTATTCAATATTATATCTATAATGATAATGAATTAGAATAATACAGAAAATATAAAGATTACTATTGTAATTGTTCTAATTAAAAATATAAAGGTACTATGAATTGGAAAATATTGTGTAGGCTGAGATTTTTGTATAGATTATATATAAACTATTTTGAAAAGAATAATTATAAATATAGTTTTTTTTTAAATTAATAAAATACGAATATTTATTATTGAAAACGAATTAGAATAATAAAATTAAAATTTTTTAATTCAATTTATAAATTATATCTTTATATTATAAATCAAAAAAGAAATAATATAAATAATCATGACTTTCTATGATACAAAAACAAATAAATTATTGATAATTTCGATAAAATTCTGAATATAATAAATAATATATCGAATCTTTATAATTCTTTGCATAATATATTTTCGAAATATTAATTTTTTAATAAATTATTCTTTCGATTATTATAAAACAAATTAAAAATTCTGTTCATCGATTACAATAATAAAAACAATAATGAAATCTTTATTTATTATATATAATAAAATAAAATTATTCTTCTTCTTATATATACAAATTATTTTCAATTTCTTAAATATAAAAATATAGAATTAGATTTATTTTGATTTCTTTAATTTATATATTTTATCTATAAAAAATAAACGAGTATTATTATTAAATAATTTTGAAATCTTATAAATATAGAAATCATTAATATATTTAAATTAAAATTCAATATTTAATAAGAAGAATTGAATTAAATATAATGTATATAAAAGAAATAAAAATACAAAGTTTCGAAAAATATTATAAATTATTTAATAATTCAAAATAATAAATATTTTAAAATATATTTTAATAAATTTATCAATGAAAAAGAATCTATAATCTTGAATGAAAAAAAGGATTATTTTTGTTTGATTATCGATTTTAATAATTAGTTTTTAAAAAAGTATTAAAACTATTTTATATATTTATAATGATTATAATGATTTTCAATTCTATAGATATAATTATTTCAATATTATATCTAAAATTGATAATCAAATTTATAATTATTTTTCAAAGAAAAATTCTCTTTTATTAAAAATTTAAAATATTATCTATTTGATTTTTCTAATAATAATGTATTTTAAATCTTTAGAAATATATTAAATAAATACAGTAGATTTGTATAAACAAATTAAAGATTTATCTTTTTTATCTTAAAAAGTATCTCGATTTTAATGAATTTTCGAATTTAAAAACAGAAATTTAAAACTAAATAATAATTATACAAATTATATATTATATAGTTGATTGATTTTTAATTTATTTTGAATAATCAAATTTTAATAATATTTTTTTTTTGAAAATTGCATTGAATTATTCAAAAATTATATTGTTTTATTAATTGATGAATAAATCAGTATTTATATTAAAATAATTTAATATTAAAATATATAAATTTTCTGTTTTTTACTATATTATTTATTATTGAATTATTAATGAATAAAAAAACAATTTAAAATTATATTTCAATTTATATTAATTACTAATCTTATAAAGTTTTTTATTATTTTTAATTTTTTACTATTTATATTTAATTTTATAAATAATATTATAGAAAACTTTGATAATAAATAAATTCATTTCGATCTTTTAGATTTTGATATAATCTTTTTCAATCTTTTTGTAATTATTATTTTCTTATAAAATTGAATATTCTTTATTTTAATTGGATTTATTTATTATATGAATAATTGATTTTCAAATAATAATAAAATTCTTTTTTAATAAATAATATAAATACTAAATTTAAATATATTATATTATATATTGAAATTATTTTTAATAAAATAATTTATTATTTTATCGATTATTAATATATTTTTATAAAATATTTTTATTATTAGATATATAAATCTATTTCTTTATAAATATAAATTATAATGCAAAAATAAAATACTTTTTTATTTTTAAAAATAAAAGAATTCTAAAAATCAATTGATATATAATAGTTGAATTTTAAATAATTTTGAATTTTATTCTCAGTTTTTATCTAGAATTCCTAAATATAAATAATATCAATTGGATCTGAAAAAAAGATTTCAAAAAATATAATATAAATAAAAATACTTTTATTAATATGAATTTAATCAATTTATACATTTTGTCAATAAATCTTTCTATTATAATATAAAATACTTTTTATAATTTTTTATTATTAAAAAAAGTTAAAATAATCAATTATAAATTCATTTATATCAATATTCTTTATAAAAAGTTTATTAAAAATTTTATCAAATATAATTTCATTTTTCTGAAAAAAGATATTTATAATCCCCAAAAAAATTCTACCTTTTATAAAAGAATTCAAAAAATTTAATATAACTTCATTATATTTCAATATATCAGATTTTTCAATAAAGATTTCTATTATTTTGATTATAATAATAATTATAATTCTTTCGATTTTTTTATATCAAATTATTATTTCGTTTTTATATTTATATTAAAATCAAAACATTAATTTTTATATTATTTATTGAATAAATAATTTTAAATAAAATATGATTATATTTATAAATAATATTAATTTTTTTGCAAATTAATTCAATATATTTACTCTCTTTTTTTTAGAAATAATGAGGCAATTAATATAATTTATATGGGAAATCTATAACAATTAATATAATATAAATTATTGATATAATTAATTCCAAAAGAATCTTTATTCATATTAATATAAATATTATAACAAATATAATAAATATATTTTATGTATTTTATATATTTAAACAAATTCTCAAAACCTTAATAATGAAGATTATAATAAATAATAATGGTTTTTTTTATTGATTATCTTTATTTTATTTTCAAAATTAAAAAATTTCAAATAAATAAATGAATTTTAAAATAAAATAATCTAAACAATCTTTTTAATTGTTAAATTAATTTTATATTTCAAAGATTTATAATTAATAAATTTGAAATCAATTTGTATTATTATTTTTTTGGAAAATAAGGATATTATTGATTAAAGTATATTTATTATTAATATATATAATCTATATAAATGTCAGAGTCATAAATGGCAAAGAATCAATTAATCCTAAAACAGCTATAAAACTTTTCATTATCCCTTTTCTATTTAAAAGAACCTCTTTCTTTTAAATCCAATAAAGAACAATATCGGAATGATAACAAATTATTGATTATATATTAAAGTTTAATAAATATAAAGATTTTATAGAGTTTTTTAATTGAATAATGGTATATTATTGATCATATATTTGTTTTTAATAATAAAGCTGTTTCTTTATAAAGTTTCTTAGTTTTATTAATAATGTTCTTTTCATAATTATAATAAAGCCTTTCTTTTGGGGTTTCGTTTTTGAGAAGCTGATAAATTGTTGATATATTTGTAATTATGGAGAGCTATCGATTAATAAGGTGGTTATAATATATAATGATTTTTGTATAATAAATAAAGACATAAATAATAATAATAATAATAACAAAAATATATATAATCTGTTTTTTGAAAATTATATAAATCTTTTGAAATTCTATTTTCAAATTTTCATATTTCTTTGTTGCAATTGCGATATTATATTTTAAAACTTTTATTACTTTCTCTATTATATTTCAGCCTTTTCCCGAATTAATAATATATTTGATTTGTATACCTTATCAATTTATATATCTGATATACTTTTGTTATATTAAATACATTACTTATTATAATAATATAAAATCTTTGTTTGAAAAAGAGATAATAAACAAGAAATATTCTTTTCTAAAAAAATTCAATCTAATATATATAAAATATATTCGAAAGAAGAAACCCTATATAATACCATTAAAAAATATTAATTCTGTAATAAATCGTTTATTACAATTTCATTACAAATAATAAATAGCCGAAATAAATTCGCTTAAAAAGATTATACTATTAAGAAAATTGAAGAATCAACAAATTAAATTTATATAGAGAGTAAAGGCCTTCCTTTGCAAATAAAAAAAATATAATTTGATATAATTACTCTATAATACAAAGGAAACTATACTAATACTAAATATATAAATAAAGAAATTGATGAAATTAATAAAGATATATATAGATTTGTAATGATATTTTATTAATATATTGAATATAATTCATCGTTTTTCTTGTTAATAATTGTATAGCTATATTAATAATCGGTGAATAAACCAACAAATGAAAATAAATTAAAGAATATTATTAGCAAAAAAAATAAAAAAGAAATCCCTAAGGCTTCCCCAATTCGATCCAAATCATCGAAATCTATTTGTACTTCGCCAGCAAAATCGATATATCGAAAGATAATTAAAAACAAAATCAAAAGTATTAAAAGTATTAATAAAATGATAATGAAAAAATTACAAATTATTGTATCTCAAATAATCAAAACAAAATTATCAGAATTAACCGAATTTTTTGATAATGATAATAAAGATTTATAACAATCTAATATTAAACCTTCGAACTTCAAAAAGTTTAAAAAAGAAAAAACTCCAATAACTAATATACCGCTTTTATTTTTAGCAAATTCTAATAAATTGAATCCAATTTCTAAAATAAATATAATATCGTTAATCGATTATCAAAAAACATTGATAGCCTTAATAAAGTTAATAATATCTATAATAAAGAAATCAATAATTCAAACTAAGAGTTTCGATTTTTGAAAGATTCCAATAGTAATAATATAAATATTATTCTAAATAAATATAATTAGTTAATGAAAAAACTTCTAAATCGATATAACGAATATAATGAATTGAATTTAATTGATCAATAATTATATACTAATAGATCTTTCGGATTTCGATTACAAAGTGTAAATAAATCTTTCTTTATATTTATTTCTATAATAATTTTACGAATTTCCTATTGGGATTTTATTACTGAAAAATATATTCAATGAATATTCTATTAATCAATGAAATTGGATATCGATAAGGATTTGAACAATATAGGTAAGGATAGATTATTGAAAGAAGAGATAAAAGAATAAAGAAAATACAAATATCTGATAATGAAATAAAGATAATATATTTTTAATAATATATTAGAATAAATTGATTATATAAGGATTTTTAAATATAGATATTTTAATTTTCTAATATAAATATAAATCTTTTTTGTTTTTGTAATATATTTTGATAATATTATTTCTTTGTTCTTTGTTATTATTATAATAATGATATATTTTCTTTTTTGTAATTTTTTAAATGTTTTTTGATATATATTAAGTTTCATAAAGCTTTTTATATATCTTTTATTAACTAATAATTTTTTTATTATATCAAATATTATATTCTTTATTCTCTTTTTTTATAAACTAGTATTTTTTCGATTTTATATTCTATATATCCTTCGATTTCTTCAGGAGATAAGGGATCAATGGTATTTTTGTATTCAAATTATAATTTGAATAATGAGATATAAAAGATATTATATATTTTGTATAATATTGGAAATACTAGTTTGTATATTTGTCCATTATTTTTGATATTGATAATAATAATAAAGGAGCTTATAAAACAATTAAAGAATTTCTGTTTGGATTATAATTGTTTGATGTTTTTAATATTGAATATAACTTTATTATTAATATAAAATCGTTAAAATAAATCTTTCTTATTATTCTTTGATCTTTTCTTTATTGAATTATTTTAAATTTCTATTAATTTTGTTTTTTCTTGATTTAACAATTCGATATGTTTTTGTACAACAAGTATTTTTTCTTTAATATTAATGTTTTTGTTGATATAGTTAAATATGAATAGATATCTATATATTGTTTTAAAGGGTATTTTGTTAATTGTATTATATTATATTATATTATAAATGAATTCTATTAGAGATAATAATAATATTCAATTGTTTTATCTTCAATTAATATAATGAATAATATAATAAATTAGGTTTTGGTTTTATTATTTTATTTGGTTATTGATTTGTAATATATTTTTAAATAAAAAAGTAAGCTTCTTTAAAATTTGTTTACAAATTATAATTTTCGATTTGAAATTATTCTTTTAAATATATTGAAATCCTTAAAAATATATTGAAATAAAATCTCTATTAATTCAAATAAGATTATTGTTTTATTAATTAAAATATATCAAATAAATTTTATATATTTATTGATAATAACGAAGATAATATTATATATATATTTATTTATTTTTGAAGAAAATAAATCTATAATAAAATCTATTATTATTTTTTTCTAAAGATCAAAAAGGAATAATAGGGTTTATAATTTGTTATAAAGTTGATAATATTTTATAATTATTTATTAATAAATAATATATATTTATATATACTTTTTATATCTTTTATTATACTAAATCAGAAATATTTGTTTTTTAAGATTTTTTAGATTTTTTTGATATTTTAATAACCTTTTATAAAATTATTATAATAAGTTTTCAAGATTTCGGTTTTTATGATTTTATTTGATGGTATAAAGATATATTCATTATAAGTGAGTAAATCATCGATATCGATTTTCCAAAATGTAATGTTTCTAGTTGAATTATATTGATGCTTTAGATATTCTTTGTTCTTTATAAAATCATTATTCTTTTGAAATTGTAATAAACTATTTTTCATTGATTTCGATATTAGTTCAAATATTGTTTTATTATTAGTTAATATATTAATTATCTAATATAGTATCGATTGTTTGTAATTAATTTTTATTAATGATTCTTCAAAATTGTATAAAGATAAGTTATACCTTTTTTATTGGAAGAGATTTATAATATTCTATAAGGATTCTATTTTTATTTTCGAGAAAAAGAAAATTGCGGTTATTATTGTAGTATTTTTCAATTTATTTTATAATATAGATAATATTTCGTTGATATTATTTATATTTTCTATATAATCTGGTTATCTTGATAAATTATCAATAGAATTTAATTAATTTGATTTATAAATAATTAAGATTTCGGTTTATTATATTTATTTATTATTGAATTCTTTTTTCTTTATAAAGTATTAAAAACTATTATAATTTATTTTGATTATAATAATATATCGATTATTTGTGATATAATATTGTTATTGAATAAAAGTTATATAAATAATCAAAAGTTTCTGATTATAAATAAAGTACTTTTATTTTATTGGATTGAATTTCTATAAATAAAAAGTAATGGGATATTATTGAAAGATAATAAAATTGTTTGTATTATCAAGGAATAATTAAAAGAGTATATATTTTAATATAAATTCAGAAATATCAATTTCGATTAAAACTCAAAATGTTGGATCGAAATATTGGAGTATTAATATTATAATAAAGGTTTCTTTTAAATTATCAAAAATATTTTGAATCTTTTTTGTTTATTTGAATTTTAATATAGTTTTTCCTTTTTTAATATTTTGTAATAGATTTATTAAATTATAAATGATTTGCAAATAAATTGTAATAAACTATTGATAGAAATTTACAAAATTTAAAAAGATTTGAATTTTGCGAAGGGATATCGATATTAATTATTCAATAATAATTTGAATTCTGTTTAATTCTATAATAATGCTTTTCCTTGATATAATAAAATCTAGGAATTCTATTTTGTATATATAGAATATATATTTCTTTAATTTAATATAAAGTTTATATTTAAACAATCTAATAAGGATTCTATAAATATTAATAATATAGATTTCCCTATTTTTGAAATAAATAAAAATATTATTTATAAGATTAATAAATATTTAATTGATATATATTTGAAAGATAATAAAGGTATTGATTAGACCAAAAGATATAATTAAATATTCAAATTATTTATAATAAATATAGAATATTATCTTTTATTTATTGTTTTTTTATATATATATATTCGATAATTTATATCTTTAAGATCGAGTTTTATAAAGAAAACCCTTTATTTTAAACAATTTAATGATTTATCAATTGAATGATTTATCAATTTAATGATTTATCAATTAGAAATAAAGAGATACAGTTTTTTTTTGGTAATACGATTGAGATTATAACAATCAATATATAATCAATAATCATTTTCTTTCTTTAAAATAAATATAATCAAAGTTTTAGTAAAATTAATTAAGTAATAAATCCAATTTTTCTTTTGATATTTTTCGAAATATTTTTATAGAATTATTAGTTTTTTTTTCGAAAAAGTATATATTAATCTTTAAGAAAAAATTGATCCAGATTTAAGATTAATATAATATTCTATTGAATAATAATCGGAGAATATATTATTCTTATTTTCGAAAAAGGTTTTTTTGTATTTTTTATACTCAAAAAGTATTTATAAGAATAATAATATTAGAATATTTTGGAAATTTGATAATACTTTTATAATTGATTGGATTTCAGATAATAGTATACAGATTTTGATTTTGGTTTTTATTTCTTTATATAATTTCTTGATTATTATTATTTCGAAATCTTATAATATAAATTTGAAACAAAACAAAATCGATTGTTAATCGATATTTAGATTTATTATTTGAAATTAAGATAATCCTAAAATAATATCGATCTTTGATAGATCTAGAATGATAATAATGAATTGATGAGTATATATCCTTTTTTCTTTATATTCGTTTATTATTTCGATATCGAATTAATGGTTATCATAAAAGAATATATTAATTTTATTAATTGATATTAATAAAATGCTTTTATTAAAATTAAAGATCTAATCCTATTCGATATATTTATTTTATTGAATAATATTAATTTGTATTCCAGAATCAATAAGATAATATATCTTTATTAAAATATTATCGATCTTGAAATTTGTTTTAATAATTAAAATAATATATTTTTCTTATTAAGGATTCAAAATTATCGAAATGATTAAAATTATTACTGAATTGCAATATTTCCTTGATTATTATTTTGCAAAGGATATATAAAGCAATTATAAACAAAATAATTGCCTTTATATTATTAATAAATATATAGATTAATATATCCTTTTGAATAATAATCTGATTATTGATAGCGATAATATTATAGTTCTTATTCTCAATAATTTTCCTTTGAAATTCCTTTATCTTTTTTTTCTATAAAAGAAGATTTGGAATATTGAAATTGTAATTGTATATCAATAATCGATAATAAATTATTTTACTTCTGAAATTATCTATTTTGAAAAAGATTAAAAGAATAATTTGATTATATAAAAAAATTACCTTATTTTCGATTATAAAGTATATCGAAAGGAATTACTATATAATATATTTTATTTATATTCTTTAAATAATATATTTATTTAATTCATTCGTTTCTACTTTTTGATTATTAAAATAATTCCGAAATTCTTTTTGTAATATAAGGAAATAAATTTATTAGAAGATATTCTTTCCAAATATTTTCTATTTTTAATTCGATTTTCTTTTTTAAATTATCAAAATATATTATAAAATTGTTTATATTTTATATAAATTATCATTTAATATAGATTATTTATTATATAATTAAATACTAACAATTATTTTTATTTAATATTATATTATATATATATTCCCTAAATTCTTTTTATAATATATTAAAGTCTATTATTCTATTTTCGCATCGATATCAAATTATAAGAGATTGTTTTTAGAAGTATTGAATAATATAATCTATTTTCTTTTGATTTATTGGAAAATAGTATCCATTAATTATTATTCCGAAATATGAATTCAATTTGAAAAAAGAAATCCTTTATTTCTGTAATAATAGAATCTTTGTAAAATAGGAGTTTTTGAAGTTTTAAGGATTTTTTTTGAAGAATTGAAATGAAATTAAATATTATTTCCTTATTATTAATAATTGTTATCGACAAATTAATTATTTTTTTTGGTATAAAATAAGCAAAGATCTTTTCGATCTATTATTGATTTTCCGATTTTCCGATTTCGAATTCTTTTTATATATTTTCAAATCTTTATATCAGTTTTATTTTAAACTATATAATAAATTAACGATTTGGTATCAAATATTTCATCTTCATTATCATTCTAAATCCTCGATGTGTTTTCTCTTCGAATTTGAAAGGTATTTGAATTAATTAATAGATTTGGAATGCTTTTTGTTCCCATTATAATTATTCAAAAAAATATCGATAATAATTAATTAATAAATTGTTTCTAAAAATAAAATAAAAAGAATTATTAAAATCACAAATAACAAAGAATCAATTAATCTAATCCTAAAACAATTATAAAACTTTTCATTATCCCTTTTCTATTTAGAAGAATTTTCTTTTTTTAAATTTAATAAAGAATAAAATCAAAACAATAACAAACTATTGATTATATATCAGAATTTAATAAATATAGAGATTTTATAGAATTTTCTAATCGAACAATGATATACTGTTAATTGTATATTTATTTCTAATAATAAAGTCATTTCCTTATAGAGTTTCCTAGCTTTACTAGTAATATCCTTTTAACAACCGTAACAATAAAAATCTCAACTTGATGATATCTTTATATTTTTGATTCTAAATAATTGCAAAAGTTTATTTTATTATTTTTATTTTATTTTAGATTATCTTTTCGAATTTTGAAATAATATATTTATAAGATTTTAAGAATTATAATTATTAATAAATTTTTAATATATCATAAAGAAATATAAAAAGCATAAAAAGAACTTTTTTTTCTTTTGTTTTATATTAAATAATAATATTTTTTTTATAATATTCGTTTTTCAAAATTGTATAATCGAAATCGATTATGATATCAAAAAACAATATAATATTATATTTATTTAATAATATTTTATCGAAAATTATTTCAATATATAATATAATATATTTGAATTTGGTATTTATATTATTTATTAAAATAACAATCTAATGATTTGATTTATTATTAATATTATAAATTTTATTAGTAATTTTAATAAATTTATTTACAGAATAAAATATATTTTAGATTTCATTTTTTTCAATAATTTATTTATTAATATTTTTATTAGAAAGTATTTATATATTATATTAAATTTCATTCTATAATTCAAATTATATTAATTTTTAATAAAGAATAAATTGCTTTAAAATAATTCTATTGTCTAATTTTAAAGAATTCTTTTAATAAATTCTTAAATTTTATTAATATTAATATTATTGGTTTATATATCTCCAAAAAAAAATTGATACTAATATAATTGAAGTTTTTATAAAGAATTTTATTAATATTTTGAGATCAATTATTTATATAATAAATAAATTTGATGGAAATAAAAAGTATTTTATTTTATAATGCATTAATAATTATAAAAAGATTTATAAAATTATATCAAGACTCGAAAACCCAAAATAAATTCGTTTATTATTAAAGTTTTTATAATATTATTTAAAAAAAAAGAAATATAAATATTAAAAATAATTTTTTAATAGAGTTACCAATAATAAAGATTTTTATAAGATTATTAATGAATATAAATTCAAACTTAATTTCAAATTGTTTTTATTATTTATTTATAATCTAATAATAAATGATATAATAAATAAAATAGAAATTTTATATATTTCAATCTATATAATAATTTGAATAATGATTTATTAATCGATTAATAAAATAATATGACTTTTAAATAAATAAGTTTATTTTTATATAAAAAAAGAAAAGAAATATTATTAATATTTTCAGTATATTATTAAAGATTGATAGAATTATAATTTGATTATTTAAAGTATATTGAGAATTAATTAAACATATAATATATAATTTATATAATTGTTGTTTAATTTTAAAATTCTTTTTTAGATTTAGAAATTGATTAAGATTATAATAATTTTTAAAGTAAATAAAAAAAAATTCTTTAATCTATTTATAAAGATTAATTAATATTCATGTTCTATATTTTTAAAGATTTGGAATATATTATTATTAAAGGAATCGGATAAATGATATTTATATATAATACTTTGAATTTTTAATATTAAAATTTTTTTTTTCGAAAAATAATTATAGATTTGATTGTTTTTTTTTATATAATATTAAGATAATTTTATTTTAAAGATTAAAAATTATTATAATTATTATAGATATTCAAAATGCTTTTGATATTTTTTAAAGAAATAATTATTGAAAAATTATTAATAATCAAATAAAAATAATCTTTTTCTTTATTTAAATTAATAAATTTCTTTTTTATTAATGAATTTATCAAAATATATTTAAAGAGTTTTATTATGTCGAATTATCAAATTATTTATAATACTTTTTAAAATTCTTTATTTTTATTCATTTTATATATATTATATTTTATAAGACTTTTTTTTTATAAAATATCAACTTTTATTTTGAATATATTGATAATTTTTATATTTATAAAACTTTGAAATTGTTTAATAATAATGTTTTTTTTTTTACAAAAAGAATTATGAAAATCAAATATATAATTTATTATATTTGAAATTTCATTAAAATTATTAATAATTTATTAGTTTTTGTTTTATAGAGGATTGTTATTATTTATATTATTATATTTTGATTTATGATATGGGAATATGGTATGTAGAATAGGTTAAGAGATTTAGGTTTTATTATTTTGATTATTCTTTGATAGTAGATATTAGGATAGAGAGGTATATTGGTTTTATTGATGGGATTTTAATTATAATTATCAAAAATATTTTATCAATTTAAAAAATTATTTTTATAATTATTTTTTTTAAAGATATTAATATTTTTTTTAATAATATAATCTTTAAAGAAATTAAATTATAATTTATATTTCGAATAAAGATTATTGATATTTTGTATTTTTTAATTAAATATTTTTTAATGAATATTAAGGATTATAATACCAAAGTTAAATAAATATATTTCTTTTTTAATATTTCAAAATTTAAATTTAAAATTCCTTATTTTATTCATAAATATAAAAAAATCTTGTAAAAAGATTTAATAAAAAAAGTATAATAATAGTATATTAATAAAAATAAATATATCAAATATAATTATATTATTTATTAAAATAAAAACCAAATTATCTTTGAATTTAAATTAATTAGTTTTCTATTATATATTTTTGATAATGAAATTATTAAAATTTGAAGAGATTTTTAATATATAATTAAAATATTAGTGAATATTAATGTGAAATAGATTTAATTTTATATCAATAGTATATCGATAATTTGATATTTTAGAAAAAATATTTCGGAATTATTTTAATAAACTTTTTATATTATAGAATATTATATAAATATATGATATTCGAGTATAACAATTATTAGAATATTCAAATATAAAGAATAACAAAATAATGAATAGACTAATTAATTTTGATATTCTAAAAAATATTTATAATTTCGATTTTAATTTCGAATTTATTATTAATAGATTTAATTTCATTTTTAAAAATCTTTATTTCAGTATTTAATAGATCTAATAATCCAGATATAATATTAAATTATTTATAAATTATTATAAATGAAATCTCAATTACAAAATCAAATTTTTTTGGAATTTGATTTATTATAATAATATTTTTATAAATTATTAATTATTAAATCTTTTTATAAAAATTATATATAATATTATCAAAAATTCGAATACAAAAATATCAATTTCAAATATTTATATAAACAAAATAAAATTCTTTTATATATTATTTATTATATCAAAATTCAAAGATCCTTTAATAAATAACTATTTGGGTTGTTTATTCTGTATAGATATATTTTGTAAAGGTTATAAAAGCTATCTCATTCTTATTCTATATACTATACTATTTAAGGAGTGAGTTGTACAGGTGGCGCCTGCAGTGCACCCTACGTTGTATAGATGGTACCTGCGGTGTAATCTACGTTGCATCCGTTGCCTTGTAGCGCATACGCTACATATTCTTTTATTTTCAATAATTAAAAATCTAGATTATTTATTTTATTTAATAAAAAAATCATTCGAATTCTTTAAATTCTTAAATATTATTAATTTCTATATCAATATTTGCTTTTCATGAAATTATATATTTTTATTTTGAATTCTCTTTTCTTTTATTTAATTCTTTAATTGAAATTTATAATTAGTATTTAATTATTAATTATTTTCTTTTTTTTCTTTTCTAATTCAATATTTTTGATATTTCATTAATTTTTAATACTTAAATAGATCTTTTTATTATTCTTTTTTTATATTTAAAGAAAATATAATTCCAAAAAATGTATATTTATTTTAAATGAAATAGAAAAATCATATTCAAATGGTTTCTTAGAATTTATTATAAATTAGAAATACTTTCTAAAATAATTATTAATTTAAATATTTTTAGTTTAATATATTTTTATATCCTTCGAGAAATCCTAGAGTATAAGTTTTAAGCTTATATTTGTTAGATATAAATCAATATTATTATTACCACTATTTATTAATATTTATAAAATTTATAAGGACATTGATAATAATATAATTATATTATATTTTAGATTTTTTGAAGAAGATTTTTTTTGAAGATAATTTCAAAAGTATATTCTGTTATTTTTTAAAAAAAATTAAATAAAAAATAGATTATATATAATAATATTGATAAATTTATAATTTATTTGATAATAATATTTTTAAGAGTAATAATCGAAATTGAGGAAATAATAATATTATTTATTAATTATATAAATTATTATTATAAAAAAAAGTTTAAAATGATTTAGAAAAGTTTGTAATTTATATTTTGTTAATAATTTATAATTGAAGATATTATAATCGAAAATAATAATATTATTTATAAAGATTTGGAAAAAGATTTTATTAAATATAATATTTTTATATTTATATAAATTAAATAGCTTTGAAATACAAGAAATATTCAAATTGAATATAATTTTGATTATATTCATGAATAATATATATTTTTTATATTAATTATGATTATTATAAAAACAAAGAAATCTTTCTTTTTAGAATAAATTAAATATATATTTATATTTATTTGAATTGTTAATTTTAATATAAACTATTGATATTTTTATTATATAGTGTTAAAAAATAAATGTTATAAAAAGAATATTTTTATTTAATATAAAATAAAAAGAAAAAAAATACTTTTATTCTTTATAGTTTATTATAAATTTATTAATAATTCTTGAAATTCCATAAATATATTATTTCGAAATTCCCAAAAATAATCTAAAATAAACTCTTTATTATTTAATATTATATTTATAAGAATAATAGATTAAAAAAGATATTATCAATTTGAGATTTTCGTATATTTATTTAAAGTTAAAGTTATCGATTAATATATAGTTTATTTCATTTAATATATAGTTTATTTAATTTAATTTTTTTTTGTAGGTGGTTGACTGTCCCTGACTGTAGATATATATATAAGCCAAAGCGAAACCCTTTCGAAAAGAATAATAGTTATTGTTAGATATTATCTATTTCGTTGTCCATATATAACATTTTCTTCCTGGCGATTGTAATCATTCTCATCATGTGATCAGCAATCAGAGTGGATAGGTATCACCAAAGTACAAAATAAATTGCAACCTAAAACTGATGGATATTCTCAGGACCAACGATGACATCCGTGGAACCCATCAGAGAGAAGCCAGCAGGCAAATCTCTTTTCTCAACATCTGCCGGCGGAGCGTCCCTCTTAATTGCATTACAAGCCGGGTCTCGAGCGCTGACGTTTATCGTCAACCAGGTACTTCTCCGGTATCTCTCACCTGAGCTGCTTGCGGTGTCAACACAACTTGAAGTGTACTCCATCACCGTACTATTCTTCTCCAGAGAGAGTTTACGTGTCGCAATACAGCGTCAGGCAGACGTAAGTGATGATGATTACAAGGCCAAACAAGATGGGAATCTCTCCAGAAAGGACAGATATTTGGATAGCCGAACGACTGCTGGCAAAAGTCAAGCAATTGTGAATTTGTCATATATCTCTATTTTTCTTGGACTGGGATCAACTGTGGTATTTGGTTGGATCTATGCTCATGCCAGGAAATTTGGCGTGGTTGAAACGCCATATTTTGGACAATCTTTGAGACTCTATAGTGTGGCAGCGATTCTAGAATTGCTGGCTGAGCCATGCTTCGTAGTGGTTCAACAGAAATCAGCTTTCAAAGTTCGAGCTACTGCTGAGTCGATTGCAACTGTATTAAGATGCATTGTCACTTGTGCTGTTGTAGTTTGGGCTGCGCATCATCAAAGAGAGTTGGGAGTAGTGCCATTTGCAATTGGTCAGGGAGTATATGCTATTTCGATACTACTGGTGTACTTCTTGGGCGTGTGGAATATTGCGTCGCGGGGAGGGTTCTCGTTGAGGGTCAAGCCTATCTACAGGTACTTTAGCTTTGATGGTACAGTTCATGACGCTAACTAATGGTAGCAAAAAGAAGGAATATATCTACTCTTACTTTTCCAAACCACTATTGTCTTTAGGAGGGAGTTTGATGATACAATCAATGGTGAAACATGTCTTGACGCAAGGCGATACGTTTCTTATAGCATCCATGGCCACTCAAACAGCCCAAGGCATCTATGCACTAGCCAGCAATTATGGAGGTCTCGTTGCTCGTCTAGTCTTACAGCCAATCGAGGAAATGTCCAGAAACTACTTTGGCAAGCTTCTTTCTGTCGTCGATGGAAAGCCAACCAAGGAAGCTACCAAGAAAGCCAGTATAGATTTACAAAGGCTACTACGAATATATCTTATCTTGTCAGTTGCCGTGGTTGCCGTAGGTCCCATCGTCGCCCCGCTTCTCCTGAACTTCATTGCTGGCCCACGATGGCAGTCGTCTGGAGCCGGCAATGTCCTTGCAGTGTATTGTTACTATATACCACTACTTGCGCTGAACGGAGTGTGCGAAGCATTTGTAGCGGTTGTTGCCACCGAAGCTGAAGTTTACAGACAATCTTTGTGGATGGCAGCTTTTTCTGCTGGCTTTGGCGGTGCTGCTTATCTGTTCTTAGGGGTCTTGGGTCTCGGAGCCGAGGGCCTTGTATTGGCAAACATGGCTAACATGCTCTTACGAATCACATGGTGTGGTCATTTCATTCTGGCGTACTGCGGAAGCCATGGTGCTAAGTTCAAGGTTATGGGTTTGTTACCACGGCCTAGCACGATATCACTTGGGGTTGTTACGTATGCCGCACTTGCTCAGATGAGAGCATCATTCACAGGTGGTTTAGTTGATATAATCAAATGTGGTTTGGTGGCAGTGATTTTTGTGATTCTCCTGTAAGTTCTCAGCTGCAGTGCCGAACTAAAAACTACTAACCATTACGCCATAACAGAACCACGAGTGAGAAGGAATATCTTCTCGAATGTTACCGTACAATTAAAGGTTGAATCTATATTCTTCAAACAGACAATTATACTAGCTTGTTGCATCTTAATCAAATGTTATTTTCGTTGCTTTTTTGGTGGTGTCAACATTCTTGAAAAATGCACCGTACGCGTCGTGAGCCTTCTTCTTAACCGTGGTCCCGAATTTCAATAATTCGTCAGGAACTGGTTGATTAGCTGCCTTGAGGACATTGATCAAACTATGCCAATTGTTAGTGCCCAGTCGATTCGAGGTTCGGGATTTTATACTTACGCGCCAGACTGAGCCTTGTCATGCTCAGTGAATAATGTAATCGCCAATCCATCTTTACCAGCTCGACCAGTTCGACCGATGCGGTGCACATAATCTTCCACGGTAAGGGGGAATGTGCAGTTGATGACTAGCTTGACAGCAGGGATATCTAGACCTCGAGCTGCGACATCTGTGGCCACCAGAACTGGAGTATTGCCACTCTTGAAAGCCTCCAAACTTCTTGTCCTTTGTTCCTGACTCAAATCACCATGGATTCCAGCAACTCGAAACCCCTTTTGTCTGATGAAACCCTCCACTCTTGTGGCTTCCTTCTTGTACAAACAAAAGACCAGGATTCGGTCATCCTTTTGACTACCACTTTGATATTGCTTCAGCAGTTGCATGAGTCTGTATTCCTTGTCCCTTGGTTCCACAACCTCAACTTTCTGCACGATACGGGAGTTGGCCCGAAGATCTCCAGTAGGATTGTCGCCAATGGCGATTTTGACAGGGCTGGTCATGAAGGTGGAAGCCAACTCGCGAACCGACTCGGGCCAAGTAGCCGTGAACATGAGTGTCTGTCTTTTTCCAAGAGAAGGTGTGGTATTGATAATCTTCCTAATTTCTTCCTCAAAACCTTTATCCAGCATACGATCAGCTTCATCAAGAACGACATATCTAGCTTTGCTCAAGTCTGCACATCCTTGATTGATGAGATCATTGAGACGACCGGGGGTGGCAACGACGATGTCCGCAGTTTTCAATGCTCTTATCTGTTCATCCTTAGGAACACCTCCATATACACAGACACATTCGAGCCCAGACGCTTTAGCAAGTTTCACGATCTGCTCATAACTCTGCATTGCCAATTCTCGAGTCGGCGATACGACAACAGCCCTGGGACCTTTGTTCTTTTGATTTTTTGGTAAAGATGACATGTAACGTACACAAGGCACGGCGAATGCCATCGTTTTGCCCGAACCAGTCTCAGCGACACCAATTACATCGCGGCCAGCCAGCAAAAATGGCCATGCCGCAGCTTGAATAGGAGTTGGGGCTTTGAAGTCCTTAAATGGAGCTCGTTGGGTAGGGTCGGTGATCGGTAAGTAGTCGAACTTTATCAGGGGTCTTAGAGTAGCGGAGGCAGATAATGGATCGGTGATGGTGATGAAGTTTGTGGTCAAGAAGGAGTCTATTTCGCTTTGTGGCAAGCCAGCCAGATTATAATCTTCTGTATATGTTGTCCCATTTTGCTGTGGAGCAGCACTTATAGGAGCTGCAGAATCAGTAGATTTGGTACTGTCAGCTTTCTCTTGCTCTCCTTCCCTCTTCAATGCCTTCAATCGCGCCTTTTCGGCTTTTTTAGCAGCTTTCGCACCCGCAGCAGCATCGGCATCCGACGTCGGCTCAATGGCATTGCCTTCAGGTAATTGTTCCCCCTCTGCCTCTTGAGCTCTTTTCGCCTTCTTGAGTCGTTTTTTTTCCTTGCGAGCTTCCTTTGATTCTACCTCGACATCAATCGGGGTGGAGTCTGTGGCTGGCTCTTCGGCATCTTTAGATCTCTTTTCTCGCTTTTCTTTGCGACTTTTCTTGGAGGAAACCCTGGTGTCGTTATCTCCAGGATTCAATTCTGTATCTTCCAGTGTACGTTTCGGCATGTTTAAGAATTGAGATTGTGGTTGCTTCACGCAGTCAAGAGTCAAACCTATTTTCTCAAAAGTTGCAAATGGCCAGAAGCTTCCCATCAAAAAAATAATATTTAGTTCTTAACAAATGATAAGATAAAAACAACCACACCGCCTTTGGACCCGCTTAAACTCTTTATGAATCTTGGCAAATCAAGTTTTCAAGTTCAAACCTCTCTCTCTCTGCTACGGAGGTTGATGGGGTAAGTATTGTAAGACACACCAAAAAATGACCATGCTTGATTCCACAGATAAAAACTTTGACCAATAATATCATTATATTAATTGAAAATTTGTATAGTAAAATCTAAATAATTAAAGTATTATAAATTCTCAATTATTTATTCAAAATCATTTAAAATCATTTAAAATCATTAATTTTTTATTCAAAAATCTATTCTAAAATTATTAAAAAAGATTATACAAACTTTAAAAACTTCAAAATCATCAAATTATTAAGATTTTATTGAAATCTTCGAAATACAATCAAGATTTTCGGAATTCGAAATTTGAAAAGAAAACAATTCAATATCTATTCAAATTATTTAAAGCAATATCAAAAGATAGGAAAAACAGCGATATGTGAATAAAAAATATCTTACAATACTTACCCCATCAACCTCCGTACATATCTTAATGTTGAATACCTACTATCGGATCGGT
The DNA here is from genome assembly GCA_014898415.1 of Stromatinia cepivora. Lineage (NCBI taxonomy): Eukaryota > Fungi > Ascomycota > Leotiomycetes > Helotiales > Sclerotiniaceae > Stromatinia > Stromatinia cepivora. Next base: position 1,007,871 of record RCTD01000025.1, on the reverse strand, counting down.
AAAATATTTTATTTCATGAAGTTTCGTATCATCTGTAATAGCATTGAGTATTCTCAGAATATTGGTACATAACCTTTTTCTCCGCATTGTTACAATTATTTCAATACCCAATCTCGGTATTCCTCAAGACCTTTTATCATTTGTGGAACAGGTAGGTAGATATCCCGGCAATACTGGTATGCATGCAATCCTTTCTTCGTTATGCCTATTCCGCCATTGAATATTACCGGCATTCTGTTAAACTTAATTATCATTTGTGGTTGTAGGGTAATGAGTTTCGTCCTATTTATATCTACCATACTTCTTCGTGGATCTTGTGAACACCTTTGTTGCTCCATTATGATACTATGGATGTCGTCTAATGCTCTACGAGGATGAGCATGGTACAGTACGTATCAGGAATCAGCTCAATCACTCTGAAAAATTACACTCTGAAAAATTAGTAGCAGGGGCTGCTGAACATAAGCTTTGGTATCTTGTGACTCATTTCAACTTGGTTGATGTATCTAGGTATGCTGCGAGATTGAAGAGAACCAAATTTCCCATAAACGATTTGGTAAATGCCCATTTGGCATACAACCCAAGAGAATGTCATGCAGACCAGTCGCCTCTGCCCTTCTTATCCTCAGCGTCTCCAATATCCTGGACATCCTATCACCGGTCCATGCTTTTGCCCGATCAAACAACTACACCTTCCCAATCATAATACACGCGGAAAAGAAACACCTCCATATCCCAAGTGCGCTTATTCTCAAAACTTTAGACTGTTGCAGTCTGAGATTGTGCGGGTTCCATCACTGTCTCTGCATCAATCTTTGGTATGGATGCACCAGTACCTCCGAGGTTGGTAGATTGTGATTTAGGGTTCTTGGTGTAATAATTCGAAATAGCAGATTTGATGGCATCTTCAGCAAGCATAGAGCAATGGACTGTATGAGAATTAGCATATAAAATTGGGTAGATATTATTTGAGTAGACTTACGCTTCACAGGCGGAAGACATAGCTCCTTTGCAATTTCTGTATTTCTCACTCGACCGGCCTCCTCAAGTGTCATTCCTCGAACCAGTTCTGTCAAGTATGAAGAAGAAGCGATGGCCGAACCACAACCAAATGTCTTAAATTTCACATCGGAAATAGTATTCGTATTTGGATCCACCCTAATTTGCAACTTCATAACATCGCCACATGCTGGTGCGCCGACCAAACCAGTTCCTACATCGGTATCTGTCTTCGACATACTGCCAACATTTCGCGGCCGCGAATAATGATCGAGGACCTTTTCATGATATGATCTGCGACCAGCAACGAAAGACGGTGATGCAAGTTGAGCAGATAGAGGTCCGGTGGCGGAGTGACTGTTTGTCGATAATGCTCTACCGGCAACGAGGGGTGCATTTAACAAAGCTCTACGAAACATTTTTGTGGTATATGATGAGTGGCGATTGAAAGGTCGACGAAAGATAAGTCGTATTAATCAAACGTTGATGATATAATGATATATGGATTGAGGTGAAGTAAGGAATTTGATGAGATTTGATGGTATGGATTGTATTGTATGGTTTTAATATTGTGTATTGTTGGTAGGTTGTGATTGTTTAGTTATATAAATTTGGGGTGGATCTGATAATGAATCAATGGGAATTTTTGATTCATGAAATAAAGAAATAAGTGGGAGCAAGGATGCAAGGAAGAGAAGCATGGACTATGAGCGGGATTCACGGAGCTCGGAGTCTAAAGAATGTCTTAATGAAGTTTAGCTTCTGCTTTCAATCCACCAATATCAAGCCTATCGAAATGGCTTCTATGTCATAGAAACGGATACAAGGTGAGATCGAACCAATCAATAAATTACAATAATCATTAATCGAAAAGACCGATACGGAGATAAGATAATTAATATCAATTACCCAATCAAACATTCGTAATCTTCCTGCGAAAACCGGACCAAGCCAAGTTAAGTAAATTGCAAATTCATTTTGGAATAAAATAACTGGTGGCGAAACTGTGGGATGGGCTCTTGGTGCTGTATTACTGTAGTACGCAATTAAGCCCACATAGTCAAGGCCTCGTGACACCGCGATCTTTTTAACCCCTTGGAAGCATGAAAGCTTACATACGCGTTGATAGTGCTATCACTTCACTTACCCCACTAAAGCTAACGGAACATCCCGCATTCCCGCTTTCCTATTTTGAACTTACCTACTACTATTTACCTACCTAGTAGCTAGCTACCTGCTAGTATTTACCAGCTTACTAGTTTACCCATATTAACATCAACCTCTACCTCTCAAAGATAACTACCTACCACTCGAGTAGGTATCTACCTAGTTGTTACTCACATAAAAATTTAAATAATTACATTCTGATTGAAAAATGTCCTGCAAGCATGTTGATGCAGCTGGTAAGTTCTCTTCAACGGGGAATTCAACATACTACCAACTCCATCTACTATTTTAAACTAACATCCCCCTCTTCAGAGCTGCATCCGCCAGGACCCAGCCAAGCTGTCTATCGTGAAGATTGTACACAATGCTTTGACTCCATAGTAAGTATTATATGCGAGAATTACCTCCCTTCATCTTGGCAATATTCCTGGTGAATAGGACTTCTAACTTCTTTTCTGTTTAGGATGATTCCACTGGCTTGGATGTTTGCCTGTTCTGTTTTAATGGCGGTTGTACTGGTGATAAGAATCACTCCCAACTCCATAAGACGATCAAAAACCATCCTTTGGTTCTCAATATTCGAAGAACAAGACGCCATGTGGTTCGGGATGAGCCCCCTCAAAAGATGTCCAGATTAGCCATCGCTGCAGAAACCGAAGCCGATCGATACGAGTACCATACAAATGTTCGCTGTTATGAATGCGCGGTCGATGATATCGATGAATCCTCCGGTAAACTATCTGCGGTGGTGGATGGTGTAATGAAAGCAAATACATTTTCAAGACAGGAAGAAGTGAAGGCTTGGGAGCAAGAGTTTACATCTTGCGAACATATCCTTACCTTGCAACAAGAAAGCGCACGTCAAATACAGTCTCAAGATTTGGGCCACTGTTCTCTTTGCGATCTGAAAGAGAACCTGTGGCTCTGCTTGCAATGCGGTAATCTGGGATGCGGACGAGCGCAATTTGGTGGACTTAAGGGACATTCTCATGGACTAGAGCATAAAAATCAAACCAGGCATGCTGTCGCGGTTAAACTGGGATCAATTACTTCTGATGGTACGGCAGATGTATACTGCTATGCGTGCGACGAGGAACGAATCGATGAAGATCTTGGCAAACATCTTGCCCATTGGGGAATTATGCTCGCTGAACGTGAGAAGACTGAAAAAAGTTTGATGGAGATGCAGGTTGATGAAAACTTACGTTGGGAGTTTTCCATGACTGACGAACAAGGGCACGAATTGACGAAGTTGTTCGGGGAAGGATTTACAGGGTTGAAAAATTTAGGCAACAGCTGCTACTTGGCAAGCGCTCTCCAGTGCCTTTTCGATTTGCCCCAATTTCAAAAGCGTTATTTTTTACCAAATACAGATCTACCTATCGTTGAGGACCCAGCTCAAGACTTGGAGACGCAGTTGCGCAAGTTGGCAGACGGCCTAATATCTGGCAGATACTCATTTCCAGATCCCACTATCAATCAATCAAAATCAAGCGGTGTTGCAGATCAGAAGGGGTTGGCACCTTCAATGTTGAAATATTTAGTTGGCAGGGGTCATTCCGAGTTCTCAACCATGCGCCAACAGGATGCTTTCGAGTTTCTCCTCCATGTCTTCAAATTGGTCACACGTTCTCAGCACACAGCTTCGTTTGAAGATCCCACACGAGCCTTTCGCTTCGTCATGGAGCAGCGCTTGCAATGCTTAGGCTGCAAAAAGGTGCGATATCGCACGGACGAGCAAGATAACATATCTATCCCGGTGCCAGTCAGAAAAGTAAAGGTAGCCGCCAGCACAGACGGCGAGCAGGCGGACGAGTACGAAGCTGTTACCTTGAAGGAATGTCTAGACAGTTTTACGTCTGAGGAGATCGTGGAACTTACCTGTTCGGCATGTGGTAGTAAGGATGGATTCTCCAAGCAATCGCTCTTTCAAACATTCCCAGAGGTTCTCGCTGTGAATGCTAGAAGATTTGTTCTCATCAATTGGGTGCCTACAAAGGTCAACGTTCCTGTCGTTATTGGAGACGATAAGTTCTTCCTAGATGATTATCAGTCACATGGTTTGCAACTTTCAGAATCGCTTCTCCCCGATACTGATGAGACAACAAGTCAGCCTTCATTCTCCGCGAACGCCGAAGCTGTACAGCAGCTCCAGGCCATGGGATTTCCAGTGAACCGTTGCGAGAAAGCCCTGCATGCTACTGGGAACAGTGACGCGAACGCCGCAATGGAGTGGCTCTTCGCACACATGGATGATGCAGACATCGATGCTCCATTAAATTTAAGCTCCGGCGAAGCCACAACCAGTACGATCGACCCTGAGAAAATCGGGACGTTAGGCGCCATGGGCTTTGGGCCTCCACAAGCGCGAAAGGCATTGAGAGAAACTAATGGTGACATGGAACGGGCTGTAGAATGGCTGTTCAGCCATCCAGACGATCAGGGCGAGTTTGAGGACGACGCAACTGTTGTCAACAGCAATGTCACGAAAGGCGTTCCTCCAGGAAGTGCCGCGTTGCCCGCTGCATTCCAGCTTCAATCTATCATATGCCACAAAGGATCTAGCATACATGCAGGGTAAGTTGTTTTAATTATTGATAGCTAAGAATATGGCTGATGAGTATATAGTCACTACGTTGCATTTATTCGTAAAAAGATGCCCGAAGATAAAGCAATGTCGTGGGTACTCTACAACGACGAGAAAGTGGTAAAGGCGAACGATGTCGAAGAGATGAAGAAATTCGCGTATGTTTATTTTTTCAAAAGAATCGATTGAGCGAGACAGGGAGCATGAGGTCGCATACGGCGGGTAAGATTTGTGATTGCTGATGAAGAAATGATGATGGACATGATAACGGCAATAGAGAATAGAACGGCATGATAGCATGATGAGTGTGCACTAAATAGATAAAATTCATTCTGTTTACCACAGTGTAAGGACAACATGCATAGAAACCTATCGTTTGATGCTAAACCTCTGTTTGAGACAACTAGCTTTTGCAAAGGAGTTCGCTCCGGTATTGCCACTTATTGCTCCACCATTGGTTCCTCGGCCACATAATGCAAATATGCGCCCAACAACTTGATACCCTCAATGTAGTTTCTCTTGTCCAATTTCTCGTTTATTGAGTGGGCTGCATCAGTAGAGCTACCCATAGGTAGGAGGAGGACATTCTTGCCAGTCGCCTGCTCAAAAGTCAAGGTGACGGGAATACTAAAAAGAAATATTAAAATTTATCGCAAGCCATCTAGCTGATGAGAATGACTTACCTTCCTCCCTCTCGAGTTAGGTCAGGCTTGACACCCCAGACTCTCTCAACAGCTTTTGCAGCGCTTGAAAAATTCCAGTGCTTTGGACTAGCGACCCACCACTTACCAGCATGTTGCAAGAAGCATCGCATTGTATTCTTGCTGTCAAGTTTTTTAAATTGTTCATCGACATACTTGAAGACGAGGCGATCCACATCCTCGGGTTCCATATTTGGAACAGTTCGAATAGAGAACTTTCCGGTCACTTTGGCAGGGATAACTGTCTTGGCACCTGGCTGAGAGAATGCACCCTCAATACCGTGAACTGACAGCGATGGGTATCTCCAACGGGCCATAAGTGTGTTCTCCTTATCGTTGTGGATGGTTGTCTGGCTGCCTAACGATTCATGTAGATTGTCCATGGTGAATGCGATGTCACCGTAAAGGGATTTCTCCTCATCTGTGACGGGAGCAACAAGTTCAGCCAAGCCTGGTATCTGAATCTTGCCATTTGTGTCTACTAGATTGCCAAGCACTCTCACCAAATCAGTCATTGGCTCTTGAGCAGTGCCTCCAAACACTCCACTGTGGAGATCTTGACCGGGTCCTGAAATTTCAATTGAATAATAACTGCAACCGCGAAGACCTGTGTATAGTAAATCAGTACCGAGGTAGGTCAAATAAGTGAAGACTTTCAGAGTATCTGAGGGAGGGAAAATGATACTCGAAACAGAGAATGAGATTGCAAAAAAGCTTACCATAAGTAAGGCATGGCTTTTCGGTACCAAGCCAGTAGTTATCAGATATACACACAGCATCTGTATCTGCGAAAAATTTATCGGCCTCCTCTTTAATGAAGTCATCCAAGCCTTCTGAACCGTATTCTTCCATTCCTTCAAAGCACATCAACAGATTGACTGGGAAGTCAACACCAGCTTTCTGATGGGCTTCAATTGCATTGAGCCAACCAAGAACGGGACCCTTATCATCTGTACTGCCTCTGCCATACATTCTTCCTTTATCATCGATAGTAAGCTCGAATGGTTCTGTGGCCCAGCCATCTTCTTTTCCGGCAGGTTGAACATCGTAATGACCGTAGACGAGAATGGTGCGTTTCTTCTTGTCATTTCCATATCGCGCGATCACTACGGGAGGAAGTTCCAAATGCTCCATTCCAGGTTGTTTGCCCAATGGTCGCTTTTCGACTTGGGCGCCAAGTGCAGTGAGCTCATCAGCTAAGAACTCTCCCATGCGAACAACATCGGGTCTTCGTTCTTCATCTGCAGAAACAGAGGGAATGGCCACTGCTTTGCGAAGTCTTTCGATGAAATGATCCGACAAAGAATCTACTTGCTTGAAATAGCCATCGAGTTGAGGTGCCATTTTTACTTTTCGAGCTTGGTGTAACTTGATTGCGGGGGTGAGATAAGTTGAGATACGGATTCTTGACGGACTGTAGAGATTTGGAAAATAGAATACCGGTTTGAGTGAAGTTCTATCCTCAATAGGGCAAATAAACCTTGATCGTTGTAGAACCGTCGATATTGACTTTGTAGAGATTCGTGGTTTAATTGTGAACATGAGGATATAAACTCTTCCTGTTCTGGTGGATGGTGGGGTAAATCAAGTTGTCAAGGTAAATAAGGCTAATATCATTGGCAGCAGAATGGCTACCAACGGGCTAACATTAATGATTAAAATTAAAGCCGCCGTTTGTATTTTATTATGCACAAATTGAATTTAACAAAGTATTCTCTAATAACTCTATGAAGTTTGAAAATTGTATTTGTATTTTATTAACTTCGATTCTTGATCTCTACTCTTGAAGCTATTCCGAGTCATAGTCTAACAGATAGAGAGTCGTATACTTATCCCAACGACCGAAATGTAATATAGGTAGGTACCTATTGAAAGTTAGAAATATCCGGGCAATATGTTGTGTTATATTCTATTCCTTTAAATAATCAACAGTTAATTCTGATTATATGATCGAATTTCCAATTAGACATTTCGTTGCTTGAAATAACATTGAATTTAATCTCAAATCTCTGTATTCCGCATTCTACTTGAGTCATTCGACGATCAGCAAATCAATTCCGAATATATAATCCATTTGTCTAATTTAGGTATTGGACTTAAGAAACGTTGATCATCCCTCATCTCGTATGTTTTGAGTAGCTTTCAAATTCTAGAATTGGGGGCGCCTTTAAGACTTGAGCCTGATACAATAGGGCTTTTGGGGGAAAAGGGGGAGGGGGAGGGGGGCCGGGAACATCGTTACACAAGTTTCATGTTTGAAATAGAAGGATGAGAACCCATGCTACTCTCAAGACATATATTCATATTCATACATTCATACACTCATACTTATTATACCAGCATTGCCATGATTTTGATCACGATCACGGATAGATCGATCTCATGCATATGTTGACAACATGCAAGGACAACATAAACTCCTGCCTGCAGAACTGCCTTCTATCATTTTTCTATTTTTGTTGATCAGGTTACTTCATCTTACGTGATGAATCGGGACATTTTGTAGATATTATTCAGGTACCATGCAGTAAGGTTAACCGGGAGAATGAGAATATCTGCAATTCTACTCTAACTGCATTACTTTACCGTATCATCGCACTATTGATCTTACTCAGCGCACCAAAGAATGGAACATTTCTCATTATCCTTCCCAGCATTATTACTTTCCTCTTTCAAACATACTCGAAAGCTATTTTGAGACGAGGCTATAACATGGAGTTGTTAACATATCGCGAGTCGCGACTTACTTTGAGGCGCAGCTCAGAGGTTGTGTGGGGTCACGCCCTACCGTTGCATACCTTTGCATATATCCAAATTCAGGTACCGCATCATATCCTCCGGTATTCAATGTCCGGAGTAGATAGTTCTGCGCTTAATCCTTTAGAGGCATAAAGCAACTCTGGACTGTGTACGGTGCGATTCACCGTTAAATCTTCGGGTCCGGGTAAATGTTAGTGTCGTAGTGTCGTGATGTAAGACAGCATCAGATTGTCTCGGTTTTTCGCGATCAGGTGGGGGTTTCTTTTGTACCTGGGAGACTTTCTTCTGCTGTTGTTGGGAGTATAACATCTAGCAGGGATATGGGAAACGTGCATTCTTCTGGAATATCCACGGCGTTTAGAATTTTCTGTGCCTCAGATGTACTGATATATTTCACAAGGAGTTCCATAGAAAGGGAGATCTAAAACAATGTTGTTGGGCGTAAATATCGCACCACCATGTTCTAAATTGACGCTGACTTTATCGGGAAGCTTTGCCCGAAGGAAAGAGGAAAGGAGCACTTAGTAGATCGCCGACCGTGGTTTGTTTGATATCACTATGCCCGACCACTCGTGAGCGACATAGATACCTGGTAGGTATACAATGGAGCATAGATTATAATGATATGGGGTAATATTAGTGGACTCTCATGGAAGTTCATCTCATCTCTCATCTTGTTTCGACTCTTGAAGTTCTCCCGCAAAAGATGGAGATGGAAAATCCCCCAAAATTCCAAATTTCTGGTTGATGATGATTAACCTTAATTGTTTCAGATATGATGACCTTCTTCAAACAATCGATGATAGGCTTAGAGTTCTCGACTCGTATAGGACCTATTCGGAACAAACAACCTTTTACTGTAGAAGATTATTACAGCAAAGAGACCCGACCACGGTAGGTAGGGTTGCAGTGTATCATACCCTTGAAGAGTTCATGAGAATGAATGGACTTTTTCGTGGTAGTTGGGACAAGTCTTTCGGGGGCTTTTTTAAGGTTGTGACAGACTGATAGTGGATAATAGGATGTCAATTATATGACAATTGTATGACAAACTCTGGTGATGACCCTTGGCCCTTCCACGGTGGGTATCTGCAAGCTAACATTGAAGTTATTAAGCTACGGGTACTGACTGTACAGAGTAAGTTCTGATCATGCTGAGGTCGTAGCACAAACCCCCGATGAGTCCTGTAACAGATCACAAGATGAACTCACACAATCCTCCCCGAACTTCATTCTCAGCACCTACTCCGTAGTTGATCACTCACACTCTACAAAACGAAATTCTCAACACTATCAATACTGTGAATATTACTCTGAAGATGTATCCGGGTCCATAGGCATATACGTGTACGGACTGACTGGTATTCGACAACAGTATAGCTCGCTAATTGGAGTTATTTAACGTCTTTTTATTAGTGGTGGCATTTCGACAATCCGAAAAATGAATCCTTTTCGGGAATCAAGTGCAGATATGCGCATATTAATCCTTTACTAGGTATTACCGAATACGTGCGGTGTCCACTTTTGGATTTCTACCCTTGTCTCCCGGAGTGTTGGGTAGAACAAACAAACCAAACCCATGAATAGACCGAATATCTCAAAAGGGAATAAAAATTATTTTGCAATCCGTACAGAGTAATTTATGAAAGACGAGGAAAGATACAGTACAAGAGAATATAATATAGATTGACGCCAAAAAACGTGGTCGATCATTTACTATGAGGAGTGTCCACTACCTCCTAGGTATTAGACCGCGCAGCCTTATAAAATTGCTATATGGTATTATTATTGTTATTATTGTTATTGTTGTCTCTCCTCAACATGTGCGTTTGCTGTCCTGAGAAATCTTCCCTCAGTATCATTAGCCTAGGACGACGTCTTATCCACCTGTCACTACATCACGATTTTGGAATGCTGCAAACCCTTTTCGGTCCTGCTTGAGGAGGTATCTCCATTTCTTAATAGATCATGAAGTTACTGTAGATGCAATACCGGTATCAAATTAAGATACTCAAGGAGAGGCGCAATTTTAGTTGCTTTCCAATTTTAGAGTGGGCTGAAATCACCGTTATCCTTTTCCATCAACTTTCGAGTTAAACGACGGGCCGCATTTGCTGGGAGTAAGAGCATGGCATGCCAAGGTTAGAACAGGGGAAAGTAACCTCGAGCCAGGGGGATCGGACGAAAAGTCCCCAATCCATTGGTTGTGTAGCCGTGCTGACAGTACCATTTCTCTTTAGTCCTAGATGAGTACCCAGGCGCAGAAACCTTCCAGCGAATTATCGCTGCTTCTCATCTGCAAGTTTGCTGCAGACTTACAGACCAACATATTAACTCGGTCATTTTTGTTTATTCTTGTCCACTCTACTGTATTATCCTAGCTAGCAGCACTGCATACATTCACTTGACCTGCATCTACAGCCGGACAATCTAACGCAATTCAGCAATAGTCATGCTTTTGTGATGAGTAGAATGTTACATTTTGCATCATCTTGTTCATAAATAACTATCTTACTTTGCATAGAACTCGTGCATGGCCCATAAGCGCAAAACGTCAGGGGTGCCACGAGAGAGCTGACACTTTGAATTCGATGCGGGATCCGAAGCCATGGGGTATGACTTCTATAAGCGCCCTCAGACAAGGTCTGCAGTATGCATGGTTTATGCAATGGTTGATGGACAACGGGCAGCCTTCCACAATTTTCCTCTCCGTCTGTCTCTCCCCTCCCTCCCTCCAACCATTCTTCTTTGCGATCATAATCACGAAGTTCAGCAATGCCCCGCGATAAGTTCTATCTTTGTGCATCTACTGCGCATTTGTCTAGGGACATTGGAAGTACATGACATATACTTTTCAAAAAATATCCTACACCCTGAAGCATCGTCACCATCCCAGGCTCTGCTCACCAAAGACTTCAAGTGCCGGTATTAGCTCTTGTGCTGAAGTTCCCGCCCCTGACATTATCTATCCTTTTCAGAAAGGCTGTGCAGGGCTGTAGGGATACGTCTTTGTTCGTTTCCAATTTGAGGATAATCATCATGTCGAGCCTCAAAGATATCATGGACGTAGATGTGGACCCTCTTGAATCTCAAGCCTATAGAAGGAAGGAAGCCGCTCAACAACAACAAGCTTCACGACCATCCATTGATCCTTCATCTCAAAGCCCCTCCCCTCAGCTCGATGATACTAAAGGGAAGTCATCTATCAACCATCGAAGATCAAATCGAGTTTCAAAGCCGTCCACCCAGCCTACAACATCGCGTCCCAACTTACCACGGCGGCGTAGCAGTGGTGCTGGAGAAGCCATGGATTTCTCGGCCTACCAAGCCAGCGGGTCAAGTCAGGGGTGCATATCTGGTAGTCCTCTGCAAACATCTACCAGAGGAGCAGTAGAGCCCATGGCAGATATTGTACCTGTCAAATATACCCCTGTGACCGGACGTATCAGCAGAGCAAAGAAGGGTATGCCAGTTCATACATGCGATGACTGTAGGAAGGTTCGTTCTTGAGTTCAATTTAATTCTAAAGTCAAAAGCTAATATCAATGCAGACGTTCACCAGGGCGGAGCACCTCAGGTAAGGACTGAGTCCCATCAAGGTTAAATAGTGTAGTCAAAATACTCCGCGCGCACTGTGATGGAGATAATAGCAGGTATTCATGTATCGTGAGCAGAGATGGGAACAGAAGGAACACTAGAAGAAGTATATGGACTAATTCTTGATGTTTTCCGATTACAGGAGACACAAACTCAGTCATGGTAAACCTGCTCATCCATGTACATTCGAGGACTGCGAGAGGACATTCCACCGCCCTGATCTACTGGCCCGTCATCTCAATCGACAGTAAGTCTTCCTCCTCTTGAGTCTCAGAACCTGACTAATAAAACAAAGCGAGACACAAGGTGAAAAGGCATATAAATCTAGTGACCCAAGAAGCAGGGCCTCATCAAGCGCATCAGAGAGTGCCCCCATGAAACTAGAACCTACACCACACGCAATGTCTATGAACTTGAGTCATATGTCTCCAAATAATTCTATGACACCGAGAACTTCAGCGGGAGGGGAAAATTCTGCCGCAGCTGCAACCTTTAATACAATTACGAGCAATTTCCAAGCTGTTAATTTCTCCTCAGGCGGCTCTCACAAAAGGTCTGTTGGCCAGGCACAAATGACTGATGCGGAAGTGTACACTGGGGCATCACCTGGACCAGTCTCATCCAGGTAAGCATGGGCCATATCTCCCAGGATTTTTTTATAAACTTCTTCATTTTACAATTAGGAAGTATCTTTACTTGTGCTATTAGTTACTCATACAAATGAATATACAGAGATCTCTTGACTGACATTAGGCAGGACCTACGGTGAGATGACTTCAACTTTCAATGTAAGGCCCATGCCGGAGTTTTCAGACCAAGATCCGTATCGGGAAACCAGCTCCAGCTTCCAAGGATTGTATAATGAAGATGCTTCCTTATTCCAGAATTATAGCGCCCCTCATGCTCTACCACTTCTACGCATTCCAGAAGAACCTTATATGCCAGGCTTATCATACACACACGACAATTCACCCTGGTGTTCGTCGGCTTCCGATAGCACATACTCAACTCAGTCGGAGAGCTCACGAACGGGAAGGATGACGCACAGAGGCCGGTCTGGTTCATTAGTCACAGCGCCTGAATGGTCTATTCCAGTGCCAAGCGCACAATGGTCCCACGGTATGTGCGAGCACTTCACAGGTGTAGTTCCACTACGAAATCATAAACTGATAATACGGTATGATAGGTATGGCCAACACCACAGCTCAGGACCTTAGAAGTCCGCCTTATGAAACAGTGATGGAATCTTATGATGCACCTTATACGCCCCCTAGAATGTCACCGCCATCTCGGCAACTGCTTGATGTGCCTGGTTTCGGGGGCTATTATATGGAATCAGTGGGTAATCCACACACCTCAACATATAATAAACACTTGGCTCAGACTTTTCTTCCAGCGTCCCCTTCGCGATTATCCAGCCCCCGATTGGCAGTCCTTAATAGAGGATCGAAGGAGCTGGTGGGATCCCAGCAATTAGAAACATTGACGAACATCGAAACGATCATTTTTTCTCCCTCCCAATCCGCAACCTCCAACCTCGATGTCTATCTTTCTCTATATTGGAACAATTTCGATAAACTATTCCCATTGATTCACCGTGGGACGTATATACAGAACCAAAATCCACTACTCACCTTCGCAATGGCTGCTATCGGCACCCAATACCGACCCGACCCTGAAGCACGAAATCATGGCGTGGAATTCCACGCATATTGTGCTAAAACAATTCCTTTAGCCCTCGATTGGACAATACCACTAATGCAAGCGATATTAATTACCGAGATATTCACTCGTTTCCGTGGTAAAAAAGCCACAGTTCGCCTATCTCTCCAGTTCGAAGAGTTATACAATCAGGTAAGTTGCTGCTCTTAAGACTACCATAGGTACATTCGTTGATCTCTAGCAGCTCTTAAACCTATCATACCCAACATCTGAAACAAACACCATTCTTACTAATACCAGTACCCGTGCTGGCCTGACTGGTCACTTCAGCACACGCACTAGATCCCAAGACATCCAAAGCAATTGGTTGCTCTGGGTCGACACCGAGTCACGACAACGTCTTTTATGTCTTTGTTTTATTTTCGATATTCACCAAGCCATGTATCACCAGCAAAAAAGAGCTAAATCATATGTGGATCCTACTGTACTATATACACCTTGCTCGGAAGTCCTGTGGGAATCAACCAATGCAGCTGACTGGGCTACGAACGAGACAGGGAATAATCCAGGTCAACCACTTCACCTCCTCCAAAACCAGTTCACTAAAGAGCACCATTTTGAGCTTTCACATTTTGCTCGGTCACTTATCATATGTTCCTTGACATCTCAAATCCCCAGCCGTGTTGGCTCTGACTATCACTATCCAAGCGACTTTGAAATACACAATACCAATCCCACGATACTCGAACTTGTAACATTATCTCCCGCATCTTCAATGGTACATACCTACGCCGCGTTGTACCATACCCCGCTCCGCGACCTTTTAGCCGTCAGCGGGGACACATGGGTATTTTCTCAAAAAATCACGCATCCAAACCATTTCCGCGAAGCACAATCCCGTCTCAAAACTTGGTCATCGTCTCTAGCAGCAGCCACCGCCGTACATTATGCTTGCCGTGTTCTACTATCCGAGTTTTCTGCGCCATGCTATCCGTCTTCCGACAACAACACAATGCAACATTCTCTCGATCTCTCTCATTATTGGTCTTTGAACGTTGCCACATTGATCTGCTGGGCATTTGGCCACCGTGTCAGCGGAACTAGCGGTACCTATTCCCGAAACGTTACAGACCCATACGCAGCTCTAGACTTGAACACTTCTCCCGAGGCTTCGGAGAATGTACGACTCACAGCTCTTACGTATCTCAACTCTATGCTAGAGCTAGAAATCAAGGATCTCTTGACCAGCAAATCGATCATGCGCGCGGAGACCTCCTTTATTATCGATGCGGTGCGCACACGACTAGAGATCGATAGTGTTGGAGGCCAATGCATGACTCTCGTTGATTCTATTTGTGTTCTGAAGCGCCTTAGAGAGAACGGAAGAGGGAAATGGTTCTAACATTTCTATTTTACCTCGCTGTTCGGTGTTCATTAATTTCCTTTGGTCATTTCCTTTATCCTTCTACTTTCTTCAATTTTTTTTTTTGGATTGGCCTTGTGCATTGCATTGTCTTTTAATGCTTCTTCACTTCTCGGCAGGGAAAAGGGAATTAGCATATGACATGCCCCATGTAACGATGACGGATTTCTTTTAATTTCTTAATGTTTGGTTTCATTTCATACATGGATTCTTCATCTTCATCTCGGGGTATCTATTTCTTTACTTTACTCAAGCTGTACAACATCATTTCTCATCTGTATCACTACCTGTATCTTTTATATTTTTCTCATCTAATTCTACTTCTATATTTCCTTACGAGCTCTCTAAATTTCCTAGTTTTCTTTGCGCATGA
Organism: Stromatinia cepivora; assembly: GCA_014898415.1. Lineage (NCBI taxonomy): Eukaryota > Fungi > Ascomycota > Leotiomycetes > Helotiales > Sclerotiniaceae > Stromatinia > Stromatinia cepivora. The sequence continues at coordinate 992,602 of RCTD01000025.1, read as the reverse complement.
TTGATGTTAATGAACAAAATGCATATGGTGACATATCATATCCAGAATAATGGTGTTGATCTGGGGGGTTGAGAGAGGCTTGGTTGATGGGACAGAACTCACTACATACGCACACATACATATTTATGATACCCAAGGGGATGCGAGAGCGAGCGAGAGCAAGGAAAGGAGAGAGTGAAGGAAGGAAAAGTGCGCCTTGTGCACTATTGCATTGAATTTGTACTGTATTGTACTGTACTGCGTTCCACAGCATTTAAACATTTAGATAAAGATAATTCTCCATATCATATCCAAAATAGCTGCAATAACTTTACAGATGAAAATGAACATTGCAAGAATACAAATTACGCAATAACTGCAGTCTTTTATTTTTATAGTAGTTGACTTTCAGGAGCAACTTATCCTATTGCACAATAGTCTGTTTCCGCTTCTCAAAGTATAAACCCTCATGGGGATCGCCCATATGCAAGTAGCTCGTCTTGCACAAGACCACAAACCCATCCATCTCCAGTACCACCACATATCCCCAAGCCGTCTCATTCTTCCCATCCACTGCACATGCATATGTACGTATCAATGTACATGCCATAGACCCCGATCCCGACTTTACAAACCCGAGCCCGACGCACCTTTGTCCTCTCATGCCATGCTGGAAGGGTCTCCATACATTACATGAATTGTAACAACCCCGAGAGTCACCTCACAGGACGCTTCCTTATACTATCGTCTCACGTCATTAGGAGAAAATGATTTGGTATTCATACTGCCTATGTAGCACATAACATATCTGGATATGATACAAGTACAAGAAAATGTACTATCCATATCACTGCCACTCCTGCGCATACGATCCTTTTTATACAACACCAATCATGGCCATAATTTTGAGAAGATTCAAAGAGCTAAAGGCATGATAGTTTGTATCGACGCATTGAATAGTGGATTATAGAATACCTTGAGGCTATCCTGGAGAATGTTTGATAGTTTCATGACTCAAACTTCAGATCAAAATACATCTACTATAAAGTTTCAAAGATGATAGTCGAAAGTGAGTAAAGTTCCAAATAAATTATAATAAATTATATTTTACCATGACTCCCTATCATTTCATTTGATTTAATAAAACCCTAACATCAGACCCAAACATATATCCCAACACCCACACACCACATGCCACAAGACATTTCCAAACTACCACTGCAGCAGACGCGCATCATTTCAAGTAATCAAAGTCACACACTCGAAGCTTAAATACCAAACGTCAAAATATTGAAAATGCAATTTTTTTCATTAGAGAGATGGGAAAAAAGCCTTTATTTACAATTTTCCAAAGTGGTACGCTTGTTTGTTTCCTCCACTCCCAATTTATCTTTCATGATTTGACTAAACCCATCATCAATCAATCACTAACTAGACTAAATATCAACTAACACCAGAATGTCGGCGAAGTCAAGAGAACCATTTGTAACTTTGTAAAACGAGAACTAGAAAATTCAATGCAGCAAGGGCGGGCAGGGGTAACTCAGCCGGTATCAAAAAGCACAATTCAGACTCTCTCCTTTTCATTTACGCTCATCCCCCTTTCAACCCCTTCCTCCACATTACATGTTTCCGGGACAAGGCAAACAAGGAGCTGGTAATATCGTACAGTTCAGGAAAAAACAGTGTGCCGCCCAAGGATACAGATGCTGCGTTTGTCTTACCACACCCATTTCATTCAGCCACCATTATCGTTCTCCTAATCCTTGTGGAATTTCGCCTTCAACTTTCCGAAAAAGCTGGTGCGCTTCTTCTTCTTATCGGCCGCTGCGGAATTGGCAGGGCTGTCTGCGGCTTGACTGGTTGATGGAGTGGCGGACTCAACGGAGGATTTTGCTGTGGACGGTGCAGCATTCTCCTTCGCAGGAGTGGCTGGAGCAGCATTTGATTTTTCAGCAGTTGTAGTAGAGCCCAATCCACTGGTAACAACTGGTGCAGCCTGCTCACCAGTGGCGAGGTTGGTGTGCGGCGAAACATCTCTGGAGTCGATTGGTTTTGTTTCTGTTGGTGTTGGACCAGAGATTGTTGGAACATTAGTTGATTCTACTCCACTGGTAACAGCCGGTGCAGCAGCAGTCGAGATGGTTGGGATGTCCGCAGAGGTGACTCCACTAGTGACAACTGGAGCAGTAGGAGCATCGGATTTAGGAGGCTCAACGTCTGTTGTAGAGGTGATTTTTGGTGCAGGTTCACCAGTTGAAGTCTCCGGTTTAATTTCGGACAGTAATTCCTTCTCAAAAGCCTTCTTATCAAGAACAGCTTCTTCGTTGGCAGCAGCCTCTGGGCTATGACCTGACTCCGCAATTGACTCCTTAACAACCGCAGGGGTGTCTTTGGCGGTAGATGTCTCAGGCTTGACTTCGGACAATAATTCCTCTTCAACAGCCTTCTTATCGAGAACAGCTGCTTCGTTAGCAGCAGCCTCTGGGCTTTGACCTGACTCAACAATGGATTGCTTGAAGATTTCTGGAGTATCTTCAGCGGTTGTTTGGTCAACGGTCCCGGTGGCATTTATCGAGTTAATCGATTGCTGGACGGATTCTGGCAATTTGCTTGTCAAGCTCTCCGGAAGCCCACTTGGGATGCTCGTAACGCTCTCTGGAAGCCTGCTTGGGATAGTAGAGGCTGCGGCATACGCGGCACCCCCCACGGCCATAGCAGCTGCTCCAACAGCAGCGGCAGCCTCGGCTGCAGTGACACTCTCTTCAGTCTTGGTTGTGCCCTGTCCAGCAACACCCTCAGAAGTTGTTGGGGCAACATCGATCTCTCTCTTAAGTTCTTTCTCAACTGCGCTCTTTTCAGAAACTTCAGATGGAATCGCGCTAGCTTCTGGAGCAACTCCCGCTTTTTTCTGGCTCTCCTTGACCACCTCTGGCACCTTTGCTGATTCGAGGGGAACTTCGGCGGCAAGCATTGCTGTTGTGCTTTGAGGACCTGTGGACTGGATGGTTGGGCTTGTTGCATCAAATGTTCCTGCTCCGCCTTCTCCGACTGGCAAGCTTGACTCAGGAATCAAGTTCTTGGCCGTAGGAGGCAAATCGAGAATTCCAGTACCATGCGCTTCACGCTCAGCCTGAGGAGTGACAACTGGAGGAAGGATGGGAGCATTGCCAAATGCGCCGCTGTTTTCATATGATTCTTTGTCAGTACGAACAGCTGAGTGGATGGTGTTGGCAGTCAAGTCGCTTGATTCCGGGATCTTCTCCCCAGGCGCAAGTTTTATAGGGTTAACTGCACCGGCAAAAGCGGGAAGCGGTGAGACACCAAATGTAGGCTCGGACTCGGATTTGGCCTTGTCCGCAGCGACGAGTTCGGGATCGTCATGTACACCAGAAGTGATAGTGTTGGTGGTGAAAGAGCTTGAATCTGGAACTTTCTCTCCCGGTGCGAGCTTGATAGGGTTGACTGCACCATCTGCAGCGGGGAGAGGATTTACAGAGAAATCACCGGTTTCCACCGCAGCAGGAGTTTCAGGAAAGGCTCCAGGCAAAGCCGAAGTGCCATTTTGTTCGAGTGGGGATTTCTCCTTCTCAAGAGGAACGTCCTTGGCCAATTCTGACGTAGTCGAGGTTGGTGCAACGCCAGACATGATTCCAGCAGTCGCAGGTGTACGCTTCACAATTCTATCTGTTGTAAGGACGTTGTTTAAATTTCCCGAAGCGTCGTTTTCTTGAGGGGCAGTGTGATCTGTAACCCAATTACCGTCGACAACGAACTGTTAAGTGATTCAATTAGCTCCTGAAGACTTTGGAAATTTTTGCAGGTTCGAGAAAAAAAGATGGAAAAATTGAAGAAGATGGGTCAGGCTATCTTTTCTAACGAAGGCCGGTAGTTGAACATAGCTGAAGCAAACAAACAAGCGGGGTTGGGGAATAGGCGGGACCAAAGCCTGCGTGTACAACTAGGTAATTAATCATGCAAGCAACAAGCCTGTTTATTATTAGGAAAGTGAATTGCCAACTTTCGACGCCTAATCTCTCCAAGAAAGGTTTTTTTCCTAGTGAGTGGACAAAAGTAACTGCATGCGTCATAAGTGGAGGTTCTGCTAAGCTGCAAGTCTCACTTTGACGCATGCTTCGAGAAGTGGAATTTGAATCACTAGGCGCATTTGACTGACAACCTCGATTTCTTCAATGAAAACTTGGGTCGCAAATCATTGTTGCCATCATTGTTGCCATTATTGTTGCCATCATTGTTGCCATCATTGTTGCCATTATTGTTGCCATCATTGTTGCCATCATTGTTGCCATCATTGTTGCCATCATTGTTGCCATCATCGAATCCAACATCATTCTTCAAATTTAGCTCACCTTGTAATAAATCTTTTCTCCAGCATTTGCCAGTTGAACATCCTTCTGGAAGACGTCTCCAGTCTTTACCAATTTTTCGCTCTTGGACCAGTTATCGAATGTTCCAGTAACAAAGACCTCTTCCGCAGGATGTTCCCTAAGCACCACAGTGTTAGCTCTTGAAAAGATCAAATTGATAAGAGAAGTCAAGAAAGGTTTGTGCCATTGTTAATATATCATCTTGCGCATAGTTTCCCATGTCGCAGATAATGAAGATCAGAATGCAAGAGAGAGGAGTTTATCTCAGGGTCTTAAATTCTCGAATTTGTCATTGGACAATGGGAGTAATGAGGGCCAGACATTGAATTGAGCGAAGAAAAAACTTACCATTTGAAAACAAAACTTCCCATCTTGATGGTGGTGCAAAGAGAGTATTCAATAGACAGAGAGAGAGAGAGAGAGAGAGAGAGAGAGAGAGAGAGAGAGAGATGAAGGAGAAAGCTAAGTTATTGAAAAATGATAAATCAAAGAAGATAGATATTTTGTTTTGCCGAGAGGAGAGCGGAAAGCTGAAGATGGAATAATAAAATCAACCTTGGAAGTAATAAAGTGTAGAATAGAAGTTGGGTTTGTCGGAAATTATCTTGGATTGGGGCAAAAAGGAACGGGTTCAGGTTCAATGCGGTTACAGATAGTTGGGCTCTTTGCACAGGTTAGAACTCAGAACTACTAGATACTAAGGAGACTTCTGTCAAATTGGTGGCGATAAGGAAGATAGACTGATAACCAGAGATTTAATCTAATTTTAAAATATGAGTCTTACTTGAGTGAATCAAAGAATTTTATGAATTTTAAGAATTTTAAGAATTTTATGAATTTTATATTCTTTCTACACAATGGTCTTATTAGTAATAAATGGGTTAACGGGACAGATACGGTACTAGGTAGATAAGTACTAGGTGGTAATCTTGAAATTGAAGGAGGTTGGAGAAGAGAAGAGTTTAGAGAAGAGTTTAGATTAGATAGAAAAGGGTTATAACTTATAGGTAACTAGGTAGGTAGTAATGAATGAGAAAAGTTGTTGGTATTATATGTTGGTATTTGTTCTTCTTGGATGCCCCAGGAAGCAACAGAATTAGGCTAGGTACCTGGGCAGGCTTTTGTTAGGTTATCCATGATAGCCTATGGCTGTGTGCATATGCATGAAGGTACTTGCTTGCTTACTTACTTACTTACTTGCTTGCTTACTTGCTTGCTTGCTTACTTGCTTGCTTACTTACTTGCTTGCTTATTACTTGCCAAGCACATTCATTCATTCATTCATTCATTCAATGGTGTGTGATTGTGATGAAATGGCAAAGACTTGAAATCTATAATGTTGAGCTTGGTGGTAAATTTTTGATGAAAGGAACACTTTGGAATCATTATCGAAAGAAAGGCAAGATCTATGATTAGTACCTTTTATATTAATTGCTCTTACCTCCCAGCCCTTTCTTAATGCGGGGAATAGGAATAGACTTTTAGGTAAGTAAGTAAGTAGAAGGCTTATTTACTCCGTACTTATCGTCATCAAATCATTATATCGATTATCTTGAGCTTCAATTTGGATTTGACTGCCCTTCATTTAGCTGTTTGAAGATTAGTAGTATGTGTATTATATTCAACGTGTTTCTACAAGGAAATGAATTCCTATACTCGAGTCAAGCTAGGTTAGGATTTGATAGGTTTTGACTATGACGTCCTTTAAACCCCTTATTAGCAGGCTTGGCCAATTCAGGCGTCAACTTCATAATAAGTCTTACAAAATGCTAGGAATTATAACACAAGTTTATCAGGTGATATGTCCTGATGTTGATGTTGATGTTCATAGCATTTTAATTTATCAGTATTAATATCAATCTGTATTAGTTTGAGAAGTTCAATTCAATCCAAATGTTGTATTGGTTAGTATTAGACATTCATTCATTGATTCATTGATTGATTCATTCATTCATTGATTCATTGATTCATTGATTCATTGATTCATTGATTTATTGATTCATTCATTCATTGATTCATTCATTCATTGATTCATTCATTCATTCATCCATCCATCCATCCATCCATCCATCCATCCATCCATCCATCCATCCATCCATCCATCCATCCATCCATCCATCCATCCAAGCCTGAGTTGAATTTTATAAATACAATGAATACCTACATTTCCCATATTTCAACGGAGATTGAATATTGATAGAAAGTCATGGTTCTTTGTTTCAATGAAATATTGATATGTACCTACCTAGCTACTAAAGTAATCTCACTTACAGCAAATCTAATAAGACGAGGCTACAACTATGACCACCAATTGAGCAATACAGTCTTTGTTCATGGCAAAATCGGAATGTCTGATATTTTAGAGCTATTGAAATTGAAGGTTCTCACAGCTTGGACTCACTCAAATCTTTTTTTTTTTTTTTTTCCCTATATAATACCTAGAACTAAGGACTTTACTACCATTACTCCGTACATACCAAAAGATATGAACTTCTTTTCCAATATAAACATTTGTTTACCAGTACTCGACCTTTGATCGTTAGGTATTTTGACCTTGTTACTATTGTTCATCTTTCTACCCATCTACCTATCTACCTATCTACCTATCTACCTATCTACCTAATTGCCCAAGTACCTTTTCAATCCATCCCTATACATATATATATTTTTATATTTCTAACCATCCCATTCGATTTTCGCAACAAAAATAATCACCAAAAATCAGAATTGGATTGCTTTGCCGCAAGCAAACATAAGCATTACTCCTCTGGATCGTTTCGATTCCTTCTAGCTTTCTTCTCGAACTTTTCATAGAAGCTTCAAAAGCCAATCGATTTTATTCCATCTCACTACCGCTCCCCTCCCCACATTGAAGCGAGAAGGTTGTTTAGGTTCTACACTGCACAATACGGTAGGCAAGCTTCGCCCATTACCCCCTTCCCCTCGCCTTGTCGATCAAGATACGATACCGGTACCTTCTTTCCAGTTATTCAGATAATTCCTGCCAAAATCATCCTTTATACCCTGCATTCCAATTATCATCCTCATCCCAACCTTCTCAACTCTACTATCATAACAACATCTCTTTCTTACCTTCTTAGATTTTCAATCCAAATAGAAGACGGATTCAAGCTCAACCGATTCGATAAGGACCTGGTAGGTGGTTACTTTTACTCCACTTTCTCTGTGGAATTCATTCATTCATATCAGTCCAAGAACCCGAAGCTTGTGCACTATAGAGAGGAAGTTGTTGTGAGTACATCAATCATTTCTATTCACTTTCTAGCTGAGTGACACATTCTCTGTACCTACTTCATTCACTTTCATTCATCATATACAATTCTCATGAGCTTCACTAAATTGTTTTCCGATCGTATACAGATTACACCAACTCGATCTTGTCAACCCCCTTCTTGATTCCCCGCGCCCAATTTGCTGCGGAATCCTCCTCTTGATTCAATCGATTACATTATTGCGATCATATTGGATGTTCACTGGTTTGTAAAAAGCATTAAGCTGTTTACCTCACACGACGAGAACGAATGTCCCTACCGTCGGCGTACTTGACCGAAATCGAGTCCCTCAGTCAAGAAATCCTTAGAAGACAGCCTAGCGATATTCTACAATTTTGTGCCAACTATTTTTGGCAACGTCTGGAAACGGAGCGCGCAGGTTTCCTTACATCTCGCAATAGATCATACCGTTCCGTATCGCCCGGAACAGCAAACCGCCCGAATATGGCTGGGAATACCTTCCCTGGCCGGCTTGGAACTCATGTCAACCCTTTTGGTAGCGATGGAAGTGGCATGGGACATGAACAAGCAAGTTCCGGCACCATTTCGAAAGTCATAGAGGAGGATGAGAATGATACTATTACATCACCAACTACACCCCATTTTGGATTCTCGAAAGGGATCCCTTCGTTTGGAGCTTCCTTTGGTGGAGATGCATCTGCTGGAGAGTTCCCACCATCTTCTTTCAAACCCGCAAGCGAAGGATTTCCCGAGCATTATGGCATGGGAAGGCGCACTTCTGTTTCGGCCGAATCTCTCAACCCAACAGCCTCATCCAATGACAACTGGTCTCCACCATTTCATCAAAAAACACCAGAGCAAGTGGCACGCTTGAAGAAGTCGATTTCCGGAAATTTCCTATTCAGTCATCTTGATGACGAACAAAGCGCTCAAGTGCTGGGTGCTCTCGTAGAGAAGCCAATCCCAGCTGTTGGCATCAAGGTATGTGTAGATTCGGGCACTATCCATTTGAATTCTACTAACTCCCATTAGGTTATCACTCAGGGTGATCAGGGAGATTTCTTCTACGTAGTGGAAAAAGGCTCCTTCGACGTATATGTCAACCCCACTGGCTCACTGCAGCCAGGCCCCGATGGCCTCGGGACTAAGGTGGCTACCATTGAGCCTGGTGGATCATTTGGTGAACTCGCCCTCATGTATAACGCCCCCAGAGCAGCCACGGTAATATCGGCCGAAGCATCTTGCACTCTCTGGGCTCTGGATCGCATCACTTTCCGCCGAATTCTCATGGATTCGACATTCCAACGCCGTCGTCTCTACGAAAGTTTCCTGGAAGAAGTACCCCTTCTTTCATCCCTGACCCGCTATGAAAGATCAAAAATTGCCGATGCTTTGGAGACGCAGAAATACCCTCCTGGAACTTCGATCATAACTGAAGGAGATGCTGGAGAAGCATTCTATCTTCTTGAGAGTGGAGAGGCCGAAGCATACAAGCATGGCGTAGACAACCCAGTCAAATTATATCACAAAGGAGATTATTTCGGCGAGTTGGCGTTATTGAATGATGCTCCTCGAGCCGCCAGTGTTATTAGCAAAACCGAGGTGAAGGTCGCAACCCTTGGCAAAAAAGGCTTCCAAAGGCTATTGGGACCTGTTGAGAGTATTATGAGAAGAACTAAGTATGAAGGTGTAGAGAGCATTGACCCACTTCATCAGAAGTGAAGTACCGTCGGATGGGATGGATTCATTTAATTGCTGGCGTTCAGATATAGGGTACGTTCGTTCATGAGATGATCAAATGGACTAGGGTTTTTGGGGCAATACCTGAGATACAGACAAGAGTCAGATTTTCAATCACTTTGCAATTGTATGATGGATGCTGTTAGCGGGCTCCTTTCGAATGCTAATTAGTTTTACACTATGCATCTTTTATCCTAACGCCTCAATTATAATTTTTATGAATCATGATGCGATCCAAATGATACCCGTACCGTGAATATGCACGCACGTTTTGGTACCATATAGTCCCAACCAAAACCCGGCTAGTACTTCAATCCTTCTTCCCCTTCTCCCTATCCCAAATGTTATATGCTCTCAACTTGAAATCAACTGGCACCCGCCTTTCTTCTCTCCAGAATCTCCCTCCTAACACCCTCAGCCGCCACCTCCGTCTCCAACACCCTCCCGACTCCCTTTTTCCACCCGTCCTCCAAGCCCCTGATCTCCGCCTCCGCTGCTTCCTGTGCATTCTTTCTCCCAATTACCACAACATCAATCTCATCTCTCTTGGCCACCACTTCCCCCTCCAATCCCTTTAATATATCTTCCAACTGCGCGTTTCCAATTAACCAAGCATTTTTGCCAAATTGTTCGAGTAGGGAGAGGTTGGTGAGACGCGTGTTGAGATAGGTTTGAGATGTGTAGGCTTGGGAGAGGAGGGTTGAAGCTGGGAGAGATGATTCGGAGGGGGAAAGTGTTTCGTAGCGGCTTAGGTCGATGGCATTTAGAGATGGTGGAGGTGTTGAGGAGGATATGTGGGCGTGTTCAGCGATAAGGTCCGGAGAGAGGTTGGAGGGTGAGAGGGGTGGGAGTGAGGGATGTGGTGTGGATGTTGAGGCGGGCTCTAAATAGGTGGTTATGAGAGATTCGGCAGCGGCACGTTCAAGTGGGGTGGGTTCGGCGTCAATGTATGGGAGAGATTCGTGAATTTCGTTTGTAAGAGGCATTTTGGAGTGGTGTTTAATGGTTTTGGTTTATGGGTTGTGATGTGAGCTTGAGGTATTTGATGTAAAGAAGATCGACTTTGGTTTGAGATCTGTAGAAGCACGAAGTGGAAATTATATCTTCCCTGCCGAATTTTTGGATAGTCCTGAGGTAACTGTGCCGTGATAGCCCTTAACAGTTAAGCTGAACACTATTTTCGTTGGATATGATTGCTTTTAAAATGTGTCGTGTTTGTAAGATATAATAAATTTCTCTGAGAGTAAACAAGCCTAAGAAAGCTTAATGTTTGCCTTGCGCGCCAGGCTCGCCAGGCTCGCCCCACTAAGTGAGCTTGCCCGGGAGTCAGCCACTACCTCCTCTCAGTCCCAGTCCCAAGCTGCAAGCTTCAAACTTTACATTGTTCACCATGGGATGATATGTTAACACCCCCATATCTTAAAGGGACTGGGTTACAAATAACAACAATCTTGCTTTAGTATCATGGAGCAGGACCCGGAAGTGAAGGCTGGTCCTTTCGACCTGAACCGACGTGAGCATAGACGGAACAGCTCCAGAATCCACCGGTCTGTGGGAAATTCTGTTGGGGTAGCTCTTGTTTTTGCGTGTTTGTTGTTGTTTTATGATATGCTTGTTGGCGGATCTCTACGAAAGGAGTTTTGGACATGGGCAGAGGGAAGTTATGGAAGTAACGGGCATGAGCAGGATGGTAGTTCGAAGGGGAGCCAGTACTTACTGGGAGCTGGGAAAGCAGATATCACCGGGTAAAAAAAATAATTTAAGGACTGTGATGCCATACTAATACTCATTAGTCCAGTCGTGGAGATCAACATGATGGGATATGCAGATCCCAAGCAATTAGGATCGGGATTACGGCAACGTCTCTATTCTCGAGCGTTTATCGTAGGTGACATCAATCGTCCGGAGGACCGTTTCGTCTATCTCGTTCTGGATACACAATCGGGAGATACTGCCGTTAGGTATGGGATACTGGAAGGTCTGGCAAACCTAGGTACCGACTATGCTGTGTATGGACAACAGAATGTAGCTGTGACAGGCACGCATTCCCATTCGGGTCCTGGAGCGTGGCTAAACTATCTACTGCCTCAAATTACCAGCAAAGGGTTCAGTAAACAAAGTTATCAGGCTATAGTAGATGGGGCTGTTCTGTCTATTCAAAGAGCTCATACTGGCCTTCAACCTGGATACCTGAATATCGGTACGACGAAAGTCTTTGGGGCCAATATCAATCGGAGTTTATACGCCTATTTGGCAAATCCGGAAAATGAACGAGCTAAGTACAATACTAGTACCGAGGACGATGGATCTGTCGAGAAAGACCTTACTCTGTTGAAATTCTCACGAGCTTCTGATGGGAAAAGCATTGGGGTTTTAACATGGTTTCCCACACATGGAACTTCGATGCTAGGAAACAATACTCTGATTTCGGGAGATAACAAAGGTGTCGCTGCAGATCTCTTCGAAAAAAGTGTAAATCAAGAGCAAAATGCAGCTGAAAGTTTTGTGGCCGGATTTTCACAGGCTAATGTTGGCGATACAAGCCCGAATGTTCTTGGTGCTTGGTGTGAAGATGGGTCTGGGCAACAATGCAGCTTCGAAAACAGCACGTGCAGTGATGGTAAGAGCCAGTATTGCCATGCCCGCGGACCTTTCTTCCGCGTAAAAGATAATGGAGCATCATCTTGCCACGAGGTTGGCAGGAGACAGTTCCAGCCTGCGAAGGAATTATATGACGAGACTGATACAAAGTTGACTCCTGTTTCGGGGTCATCGGTGAAATCATTCCATACATTTCAAGACATGTCCAACTTCTCCTTTCCATTGGCAAATGGAAGCTATGTTCATACGTGCCCGGCTGCTTTAGGTTATTCCTTCGCGGCTGGAACCTCGGATGGACCAGGTGCATTTGATTTTACTCAAAATGACCCGAATACACCAAATGCTTCACCCGTATGGCGAGTCGTCTCCGGTCTCCTCAAGGCACCAAGCAAGCAGCAGCAGCGTTGCCATTACCCCAAGCCTATTTTACTTGACGTTGGCGAGATCACGGCTCCTTATTTGTGGACACCCAATGTCGTTGATGTGCAAGTGCTTCGAGTCGGACAATTACTTATAATTGTGAGTCCTGGTGAAGCAACCACAATGTCCGGTCGTCGCTGGAAAGAAGTTATTCACGACTCCGCTACATCAACCATACTATCCGACCCTTCCTCCCCAGATCCCATAGTCGTTATCACTGGCCCAGCAAATAGCTACACACATTACATCGCCACACCTGAGGAATATGGCATCCAACGCTATGAAGGCGCCTCCACTCTCTACGGTCCCTATACTCTCAACGCCTACATTAATCTCACTCTTTCCAATCTTCCATACCTAAGTACAACCTCAAACTCTCAACCTCCACCAGGCCCTCTTCCCCCAAACAACGTCAACAACTCCCTGTCCTTCATAACTGGCGTTGTCTACGACGGCCACCCGCTTTTTACTTCCTACGGTGATATAAAAATTGACGTTCTCCCCACGTATTCCCTCTCCTCTTCCCCAATCATAACTGCCACGTTTATCAGCGCCAACCCACGCAATAATCTGCATCTCGAATCCACATATGCAGCCATTGAGATGCAGATCCCAGGCACAGATCAATGGCAGCGGATGCGCGATGATAGTGATTGGAGTTTGATTTTTGAGTGGAAGAAAATTAGCGAGATATTGGGGACTAGTGAGGTTACCATTACGTGGGAGGTGGAGGAGCGGGCGCAGGATGGAAGGTATAGGATTAGATATTTTGGGGATTCGAAGGTGGTGGATGGGACAATTACGCCGTTTGAGGGAGTTAGCGGGGAGTTTGAACTTACGAAGTAATGCCTTGGTAGTGTTTTTTCATGTATTATAAATGGGGATGTTAGGGTTGTGGATTAGGGACTCGGGGCAACGGCACATCATTGGATGTAGGATTACGATTAGGACCAAACAGTATCACAACGGTTGAACGATCAGTTTCAATGGACGAATTATGTTCTGATTATCCTGTCTATTTATGATTTTATGATTTTTATTTGCTGGGTATTGTACTGTATAGACAAGCTCGCCTTCAACAAAACAAAACACCGAAGTATGTAAGTATGCCCCAATCTCTCATTCAAGTCTGTGCCAAATTTTCGCCATTAAACTCCATCATATCACCATATCTCCACGTTATCGTAAGCTCAACCATGGGTCGATCTCTTCAGTTTCACTCTCTCCCTTTGATCCAACTTCCAAGCATCTTCGAAAAGCGTTGGCTTTACTTTCAGATCATCGGGAGTAAGATCTAATTGCCTGACAACCTTAAAAGCACCCGTACCTACGCCCATCGTCTGTCCCATGATAATACACTCACTGACGCCCTCAATTCTATCCGTCTTCATGCCCGCGGCCGCGTCAAAAAGATGATCTGGTGTTTTCTCGAAGGATGCAAGTTGCAATACACTATCTCTCATTTTCGAGAGACCGAAACGGGTGATACCTAGGACTTCTCCCTTGTATGTCATGACATCGGCAAGAAGTTGCATGTGACGAGGATCGATGTCCATATCCGCCATAACAGTTGCGATTTCGTTAGCGATTGTGTAACGAGCCGCTTCAATACCTAGGACATCACGCATTTCCATGACACTGTTAGACTTGACTTTGGTGCCATCAACACCTTCGGTTCCGATGCAGGCACGGAGACCATATCCTTCGACAACGACTGTGTACTCTGGCTTCTCGTGTTCAGATGTGTTGATGATAGCTCTTGTGGCTTCTGGATACCCGGATATGGCCAGTTCTGGTATAGCACGCTTAAGGTGGTGTACACGGAGTAGAAGGTCGGAACCACCCTCATCAAGGGTAGGCTTGCCCTTAGCTGCAGCCCCACGAGCTGTGGTAGGAGCGCTACCATCGTGAGTAACCCTGATGAAAATGCATTTCCCTTTGACGTTGAGATCCTCGCTCCTGACCTTGAGTTTCTTATTCTTCAATATTGTAGTGGCAATATTCTCCACACTGACTTCAATTTGCCTGTTCACTAAATATTCCGTGTCTACAGCCAGACAGATTACTGCAGATTTCGCTGACCACATATCCTCGGCAAAGTGAAGAACTTCGTGCAAGTAGGTCTTTTCCATACGAGCTTTGACGAGACGGGCTACATCCAGGTCCTTATCGTTGAGCAGAGGGCATTTCACGAACGGCGTAGCAATCGTCTTTGAAGCGTTGATGATTTCCTTGATACGGGGTACACCAGCAGTCAAGTTCATACCAGCGACACCGGCAAAATGGAAAGTCTTCAACGTCATTTGTGTTCCAGGTTCTCCGATCGATTGCGCCCCAACAGCTCCAACAGCATGACCTGGTTCGACCTTGGCTCGAGAGTACTTTTCCAGACAAAGTTCACAAAACTTTTTCAATGTGGTCTTGGAAACCTTGGCAACTTGGTTCACATAGGCTCTTGATTCATCATTCTCATCTTTTTTGTCGTAAAGAATACCCGTAACTTTTGGATCGTCTACAAAATCATGTAGCCCAGCCTTCGTTCGCGCTCTAGCCATATGCAATGCTTTTTCGCCTATGAATTTGTTAACGGCTGCAAGGAACTCCCGGCCACCGTCATGCTCATCCACACCGTAGTCGCTCGCATCGTCGTAGCCTAATGGTTCTCCGTTACGAAGTCCAAATCTAGAAAATTTGGCTTTGAATGTTGCCAAGTGTTCCGTGCATTGACTAGTAACCTCAAATGGTAGAAGCGATCTTTCTTCATTATTCCATGTGAGAGTCTCTGCTTGAGTCCAGGTTCGCTTGAAATTGACAGGAACTGCATTCCCCTCCATGTCCAAGGGATCCAGTCCGTCAGCACCAAACTGAAACTGGACGATTCCACCACCAGAAGTTCTAACAGTATCGTCATATTGTGTTGATAAATCCTCTAGAGATTTCATGAGTCGTCGCGACATGTAACCGGTTTCTGCTGTTTTGACCGCAGTATCCACCAAACCTTCACGTCCGGACATAGCGTGAAAAATGAATTCATAGGGGGTCAACCCAGTGAAGAAGCTGTTTGCTACAAACCCCTTGGCAGGAGGCTGTTTAGAATGCTTCGGAAAATGAGGAAGAGTTCTATCTTGAAAGCCTTCTTGGACACGAGAACCTCCGATAATTTGTTGCCCTACCAGCGCCACCATCTGCGCAACGTTAATTGCAGAACCCTTTGATCCTGAATTAGCCATTACTAGCGGTGAGCTCGAAGCGTATAAGGTTCTGAGACACTCTTTTCCAGCTGCACCACGAACTTGACTTAGCTTGCCAGAAAGTTTAGCTTCAAGTGTCTCCTCCATACTCAAACCCGTAGATTTCTCTAATGTGTTGTTCTTGAAACTTTCAATCAGTTCCTCGCACTCTGCATAAGCAGCAGCGATTAGTCTGGCCTTACTCTTGTTGAGTTCTTCGGAAGGATAGACATCACTGATTCCAATGGAGAACCCCATATTCGTCAAATATCTGGCGGAAAGCTTAGACAAGCGATTCATAGCCACAACAGCTGCGTCGGGGCCATAGTCACGCAATATGACATAGAAGATGGAGTCTTTTTTTCCAGATCCAACTGTGCTCTTGTCCATAAGACCACACATTACTTCTGAGTTTCGGATTACCAACCATCCGTCATTGGCTTCCATGTCATTCGCAAACCCGGGTGGCACCATGTTTGGTACGAAGTCTCGACATTTTGCGTCAACATTGACAAGTATATTATCTTGCTTGTTTGGGCGCATGAGGATACTGAAGACTTGTTTGCCAGTCCAAAGAGCTTGTGGTTTTAGAATAGCTGGCGGAGGAAGTTGCAAATGAAGATTTGAGTCAACCATGTACATGCAAATATTGGTGAAGGTCTTGCGATCGAAAAAGTTTTCTTTACTAGAGAGTAAATAAGCTGCAGTGATAAAATCTTGCGTAGCAGAAATAATAGGTTCTCCATTCTTTGGAGTCGAAAGATTGTTCTTCACTCCCATTAGATTAATCGCCTCGGTTCGCGCCTCCTCTGTTTGCGGTACGTGAAGATTCATTTCATCACCATCGAAATCTGCGTTGTATGGATTGCAGACACATTCATTCAGACGGAATGTTCTCCATGGTCGAATTTTTGCATAATGACTCATGATACTGAGCTTGTGCAGAGATGGCTGACGGTTGAAGAGAACAATATCGCCATCCTCAAGATGTCTTTCAACAACGTCTCCTATCTTGAGGAATTTTGCCTCATTGTCCCGTTTAGCAAATTTCAAGGATATCTTATGGTTGGAATCTTTCTTGACAATTTGTTGCGCACCCGGATGGACGTTTGGTCCATTGATGACGCACTTGCGCAATTTTTCGATATTCTGGCGTTGGACCCGTTCAGGATATGTGAGATTCTTTGCTACCAAAATAGGAACGGCAACTTCATCAATACCAAGATTCGGATCCGGAGAAATGACGGTTCGTCCAGAGAAATCAACACGTTTTCCAGACAAATTACCTCGGAATCGACCTTGCTTTCCTTTCAACCGTTGACAAAATCCTCGAATCGCCTTTCCGAACCCAGGTTGCTGAAGGCCTGGAACATCGCTATTAACATACATGGCGATTTGTAATTGAAGGAAGTCCCACTGCTCCATGATTGTTTGCACCGCTTGCCCTTTTTGTAATGCCGCTCTTATCAGAGAGCTCATGTTAACAATTTCGGCAAGTTTCGCGGTGAGATCATCTTCATTACTCCCTCCATCTTGCGCAACAGATGGCCGAATGCAGATTGGGGGCGCCGGGACGAACTGCCATAGAAACATCTCCGGACGACCCTCAGCAGGATTGATCCCCAGAAGTTCGCAATCGCTCGGCGTGATCAGCTTGAACAAATTGAGCACCCTCAATGGGTGTAAATCCTCATAGACCTTCTTCACGTGTTTTTCCAACTCTGTATTGTTCTTCTTTGCTTCCTCAAAAGATCTTTGGTATTCAGCCATTCCCGGTGGAGCTACCTTCTTAGCTGCAGTAGACTTGTTGTATTTTGTATACTTATCGTGTGCCAGACGAACGACACTGACTTTCCTAATTTGACCATTGGTAGCATCGCAGTGAGGGCACTGACTTGCCTTTCGACATTGTTCGTTGATCTTCTTACAGATTTGCGTGCGCTTCAAATTATCAATACCTGGCTTCCGTAACTCTTTTAGGAACTGTCGTCGCTCGGCATCGGTAAGTAGAACCCTGGCGCATGTCTATGAACGTTAGCATCCCACTAACTAGAAGAAAATGGGTCTTTCGACATACCTTGCAGATGTTCTGTAGAATCATTATAATCAATTTCAAGTACCCAATATGGAAAGCTGGAAGCGGTAATCTGACATGGCCAAAATGACCATTGCAATCTTGCAGACCTTTGTCACAAGTTTCGCAGCGTCCGGCTTTGCTGGAGGTACCCTATTACAACGTGTTGGTAGCTAATACTTGTAAATTGAGGTAAGTTCATCTTACCAATCTTGGATCCAGAGGGCCATGTGGAATGGGGGTTCGACCATTATCGACATTATACAGCGTTTTATTCGAAACCTCTATGACACCTTGGTTGACAATGTCTTGATTTGACAAGATACCAAATTTTAATTCTTTGAAACGTTTCGGAATCTTGTCGACGACTTGTGCCTTGATCGACTCGCCGCTGGACATCATCGGCATATTAGTTTTGTGCTACCGGCAACGATGCATAGACAACAGAGATTGGAGGATATTGTTTGAATAAAAATCGAGCTATATTGCTATTGCATTGTTGTTTTGATAAGAACAGGATCGAGTGATATTTAAGTTGTAGAACTTTGGTAGGCTGGCGCCGCGGTGATGGGGAGGAGGAGTTGAGTTAAGTTGTTTAGATTTGGATTGGATTTGATCAGCAGAAATTTTGGTAAGGTTGTAAGGTTGGTTTCGAAAAAAATAAAAAAGCCTTCAGACCAGCTAGATCCGAACCCCGCAATCATGAAGCTCAATTGAAGGAAGCTTTTCTATATAAAGACTAGCGCCAAGCTTATCTATTACGATAAGAGATATTCACTCTCAAACAGGGAATACTTTTTAGTTGTGGCTAAAATATCCCAAAAAGAGATTAAAAAAGTACAACACATACATAGAATGCAGATGATTGCTTGCATTGAATCCGCTTAGCTGCAGTACGAGACGGTTATGATGAAATCTATTCGAGGCCTAGTTAAATATTCTGATATTCATATTCATACTCAAGTTCTGATATGATAGAGCTGGGTTGACTCTCTAACACTGACCCTCCCGATAGCTCGGAGTGCGATCCGACAATGAGAGATTTTGGTTTCTCAAAATCCAGTCACTGCATATATGCATATATGCATATACATCGATTACCTCAGACTACTCCTACTTTGTAAGCGTGACATTTGAGCCGTCAAATCCACTCCCAGGTTATGGAGTTAGATTCAAAACTTCACAACCTTTCTACAGCTAAAAGCTTTGGACTGCAATCCAACTCATTGGAACCATGTATAGCCGAGGAGTGATATAACGGTATCATTAAAATATTTATGCTGAAGTATTCCCTGTACTCCTTTACGAACTTAACATTCCAACCTAATCCTTTCCTTAAGAAGTCATATGCTTCCCATCCTCTCCACCACGTAATGCAAGAAAAGCCCGTACATCTGTCACATACTGAAGCCCTTCCAAAAGGGGCACGAGATGCAGAAGATCATTATCTGTAGGATCATTGATCCACCCTTCTATCGGAATCGCATTGTCTGCCGTATGGTTAGCTCCATTCAATACCTCATAATGACACATATTCACCTTGATGGAACAGATAGCTCGTGGGGCTATTATCTAAAATCATGACTTTACTAAGATCTGGCTCGACAGAGCTGAGATCTTTGATGTAGGCGCCGTTTCGAAAGGTGCAGTGCTGACGATAGTATCGTGCTGAAAAGAATTTACGCTCCTGTTCTAGCCAATCTATAACCGGGTCCGCGTAATCTTGAAGTGATGCTGTGAAAACAACCAAATTATACCACTTGCAAACCTGTGACCTCATTAGTAACATTTTCCCCACGGAATATATCACTGCTTACACGTCGCAAGAAGTCATCGCAATATGGCCTCTTATTTACATAATACAATATTGGATGTTGAGGACCAACGCCTCCTGTGCCCACGAAGTTTGTAATTTGTACTTCAACCATATGACCAGCACTCATTCGGCCTCCATGAATCATACTGTGTATCAAAGTTTCGTCGAGATCAAGGACAAGAGTCTTTTGTGTAAGTTTGCCCACAGGAGGATCAAGGGTATACGATGGCTGTCGTCGAGGTATGAGAGGCCGCGGTGGCGCTGGAGCTCGTGGATACTTTGTCATGAGGAGAGAAGAAGTGGCGGTGGATGTTGGCGACTTCAGAATTGCAGCAGCCATCTCGGTAGCAGACATGGAACCGCCGGATCCATCACTTTGAGTAGTGGTTGACTGGGCCTTCCGGTGCTTCCGCTGCCTTAGATTTTCATCGCTATGAAGCTTAATGCGAATAGATCTCCTCGCAGGCGAGATCTCGTCGGAACTTTGTAAGGACTTTGAACGTGTTTGTCGATTTGGCAGTTTCGCTGCCGAGCTATCTGTCTCACTAATGAATCTGTCATTTTCTGATTCAGACTCAGATGAGATGAAGGACGAGGAACTCGGCGAAGGGGGCCCTCCAGATGAGGGTGTTTGCGCAGATGATAGCTTTCCGTTGGGCAAATGGCTTATACTACTGCCCTCGGAAATAGGCGATCCTCCAGTTGTTTGTGCTATTGAATACCCAGTGGTGCCACCAAATAGTTTTCTGAATTGAGATAATGGGGCGAAATTACCCCTTTCATCGCACAAGCAAGCTATAACGTATACTCCCGGCGAAACAAGAGTGGACAGCACCCACCGTATAGAATCATAAAACATCCTCGTTATTCCCACATGCTCACTTGTATGATAAGCCGCGCCTTCTTTGTTTAGTAAAGGTGTTGATTCGTGTATTGAGTTGTCATCGTCCGGGTTCGAGTCTGGCGCATCCTCCTGATCAAGTCCTTCCGGCTTCTGACCGTACAACGCTTCTCGCGAATTCCTTCTAGATTCTGATTTAGTTGCGGATGCCAATACATTTCCCAGAGAATTCGAACGCGAAAGTGATGGAGAATGCGTAGGAGACCCTCGCCCCGAGAGGATATTCAAAGAATTCATAATGATTTCCGATCCATGGAGGAAGGTTTCTATCAATCGATCATAAACAATGGAGATTTGCGAGATTCCAAGCAAAAGAGCTAGGAGCGCAAAGCTCCAAAAGTTTGTGATATCGGACTTCGGTTCGGAAAGTATGTTTGCTTCTTTTGTTCAAAGTCGAATGATGTTTTTCTTTTCGCAAGTTATCGTTGGAATCAGATTGAATGTTCGTAAAGGGTGAGTGTTGTGAATTATTGATATATTGGAATAGTGTATTGTTGTTAGTGTATTGTATGGGATGCTCCGTACAAGTACCTAGGTAGTTATGTTAAAAGGACAAGCCAAAGCTGCTGCTCTGATCAAATAGAATCTTAGAGAATAATAAAACAAGCTAAACGTTGGGGAAACCCGCTGTTCTAGAAGAAAAAAAAAAGATTGAGTTCGGGAACAAATGGAGGAAGAGAATAGGAAAAAGAGTGTAAATGAAAATGTAAATAAATGGAGTTATCATATGAAACCGTGTTAATATCTATAACAACGGGAAGGTTTATTCATAATGGATGGGGGATGCACGATCAGTGATGAATGATGGGGATTTGAGTGGCGGCTATATGCATAATTATTTTATTTTATTTTATTTTATTTTATTTTATTTTATTTTATTTATTTTATTTTATTTTATTTTATTTTATTTTATTTTATTTTATTTTATTTTATTTATTTTATTTTATTTTATTTTATTTTATTTTATTTTATTTTATTTTATTTTATTTTATTTATTTTATTTTATTTTATTTTATTTTATTTTATTTATTTATTTTATTTTATTTTATTTTATTTTATTTTATTTTATTTTATTTTATTTTATTTTATTTTATTTTATTTTATTTTATTTTATTTTATTTTATTTTATTTTATTTTATTTTATTTTATTTTATTTATTTTATTTTATTTTATTTTATTTTATTTTATTTTATTTTATTTATTTTATTTTATTTTATTTTATTTTATTTTATTTTATTTTATTTTATTTATTTTATTTTATTTTATTTTATTTTATTTTGCGGAGTAAAGCTGGGGTTGAATAGGAGCCGTTCTCCCTACCTTGATTTAAAGTTCTGAAAAGTTCTGATGACAATAACAATTACACCAGGATCCTGTTATGGGTGAGGTATAGACAGGTTAGGAGTAACAGCGTATACTATTATTCTCCTTCTTTGATTTAAATATAGAATGACAATAAAGTATTTAAATTTGAATTTAACATTGAAGAAGTAAGGCCTAGGTAGGTAGGTATCAATGTTAGGTAAGATATTTATATACAGTAACTCGATTTTGATGTTCGATGAACTCCAGAGTCCAAATATAATACTCACTCACTCATTCCCTATAATATAATTTGAAGCCAAAAAAATTCCCTGGAAAAATTTAACATATTACGAATTATCTACCTACTAGTCCCTACAAATTTTAAAGTCAACTTTGGCAATAAATAACCCAAGAATTAGTAGCCATCACAAATAATCACAAATCAATCCGCAAAAGTTTATTGAGGTACAAAACACCCGACATCCAAAATACGATCTCAGCTTCCCCTCCGAGCAACTCCTCCTCCTTCTCCTTCTCCTCCTCCTCCAGCACCACCATTTCCAACCATTTACAGGCAATCCGTCGAAATCTGTTAACAATAAATATGGCACCAGTTCATAGTGGAGGATATGCGCCAAATCTTGGTGCATACCTGAAATCATTAAAAGGTCAACCAATTGAGTCATCTATAGAAAATTTAATATCGTACGTACTTTTCCATGATCTTCAAAATACGATGAATTAATGACCTTTAGACTTTTGAAACGAAGGCAGATAAGAACTCCGAGGTCATGCGCTATAGCCACCGCTCACTTATTACTCCAAGTTGTCGCAAAGCAAAGATGGACGGATATCACAAAAGTCTTGGAGCGCATTCGGAAAGTGGGACAAAGATTGATTGAAGCCCAACCTAGGGAAATGGTTGTGGGCAACATCGTTCGCAGAGTCTTGGGTATGATCAGGGACGAAGCAAAAGAGGACCGCACGGAAGACGTCAGTGATTCAGCATCGACCAGTCAAATTGGTTCGCCCAGGCGTGAACGCTTCAGCGATGTGGGACTATCAAGGCTGGCACAAAGCTCGCGGCCTCCATTGATGACATCGCATACGTCATATGCTGCTCAGCATAACGTCCCTGTGCAGCAGTCAATGTTCAATCTCCTGTCGGCTGCTCCCTCACCGGCTTCGACACCCCCAGGAACCTCGTCTCCTCATGGCAGATCTGTTTTGGATGTGACCTCACTTGCGAACAAGATGGCCTCCACCACGAGAGATCTCAAAGCTGAAATCATAAATGGCATCGAGGAGATTATTGATGAGCTCGACCAAGTAGATGATCAAATTTCTAGTTATGCGCAGGAACAAATTTCAGAGAGAGAGGTCATACTCACACATGGTACCTCGAGGAGTGTTCAAAAGTTCTTGCTAAAAGCTGCAGAGAAGAGAAAGTTCACTGTGGTGGTTGCTGAATCGTACCCCAATGACCATTCAACAACTCATTTCACAGTTACAGGAATGGCGGAGCAGGATTCCGATGGCGACTTGAACACAGAAACATTTCTGAAACCACTTTCCGCTGCTGGAATCATTGTTACTGTCATAACCGATGCCGCAGTATTCGCGGTAATGCCAAGAATCACCAAGGTCATTTTGGCTACTCATACTGTCATCGCCAATGGTGGACTTGTAGCTGCAGCCGGGGCACGCATCATCGCGAGAGCCGCAAAGTTTCATAGAATACCAGTCATTGTTGTTAGTGGTATTTACAAGCTCAGTCCTGAGTATCCTTTTGAGTTTGAGTCCCTCATCGAATATGGCGATCCCGGAAATGTAGCTGGATTTGAGGATGGGGAATTTGTAGATAAGGTTGAAGTCGACAATCCTCTTTTTGACTATGTCTCTCCTGATTTAGTTGAACTCTACATTACCAACCTGTAAGTTTCCATGCCTTCATTCGACGATTAGTACTAACAAACTCAACAGAGGACCCCACGCGCCTTCTTATCTATACAGGATCGTCGCAGAGCACTATAAACCGGAAGATATAAATTTCCACAAACCAGAACTCCAGTTTTAAATACATTTTAGATACCTATAAAATGCAGGAATGACTTTGTTTTAGCGAGGACGAAGAGCTTGGAAGCTATTCACTCTTTGTACTCAGGTAGTTTTAATACAAAATCATCCTCCGCAGCTCCATCCTAATCCCGAGTTATGCATTTCATTTAATAAGAAGAATACACAAAAGGCGTCACCTGTACGGCTTCTGCAGCTTACACGACACAAGAATCAAGTTACTGTGAAGGAGCCTCAACGTCGATTGCAAAGGTATGATTCTAGGCCCTAATGATGTGCAACAAATCCCTCGAGAACTCCTTCAGAACGACAAGCCCTCCAAAAACAATCTGCAAATTAATCGCATCGGACGAGTAGCTTCAGAATGCTTCAAATGCAACGCATTACCAAGATGTTTGGGACTCGGTGATGCTGTGCTCGTGCAATCTGGTTCTGTTGACTTCGAGTCTTGGATTACAATGACGTGTGCAATGTAGCCGACGAACACATAGCCACGACTTCGAGCACCCCATTCTCTTGATATCAATAGTCATTCTCGGCCGTCTTGTCATTGTGGCTGCCTTTTTTCCAACGCGTAATCCTGCAGAACGATGACCCATTTTCTCGCTTAAGCATGTGGTCAGAAGTAGGGGGTCTGAGATTGGCAGACAATAATGACTGCAGATGTGGGGTTGCTGATCTGCGACAGGGCTGGATCCATAGCTATATTACGTCGAATTCAGTCAACCAGCTCAAGCTGCCACTACCTCTTTAATATCCATACAGCGTACAAACATTCAATTCTTACTCTATCGGTTTATTCTCTAAGATTCTCCTTGCGACAATTACCTCTATTTGGCGTTGCGAATACTAGCATTGTACGCCATGGATCAAGCTGCTCCTCCTCCATACAGCGAGACAGATATCTTCTCGAACACCAATACCACGATACTGACACTGACCACGATAGAAGCAGATAATTCATCTAGAGTGATTGGTAGAGTACGATCAAACACATCATCAACTGAAGGTTCATTAATATACACTCCTCCTTACTTGCCAACAGGGCCTGATCCTCGACGTATAAGCATAATACAATTGATTCCTTGAAATAAAAACGCGCACTTATTGAACTTGTTTGCATGTTTCATTGACTGAACCAAGCTCGCTAATTTTTAGGACGGTTGATAGATGTTTAATGCCATCAAGATGTCAACTAACCTCTTATTATTCTAGACCTAGATAACCATTTCGAAGACCATTCTGTTCATGATTACTTTGAGTCACGGCCGATACCACAGCAAATTTTAGCTCCAAGCACTACTTAGTATAGTATATGTGTGACACCTAGAAGTACACCAGATGATGTCCCTATTCCACCTTACGCGTCGGACAACGGGATCACGCAACAAGATTGGTCGACTTTCCTAAACTACTTACTACCTGATCATACCCTTAATGCCAATAACGATGCAGCCGATCGTAAGCTAAAGGCAGAATCGATCGACGAGCGGATGCATAGGCTTATGCTCAATGAGCATGATCGTTGCAGACTTGACATCAACGATATTCAAGCGCAGCTTAGTCCTCTACGTCAACCCATCACGTCGCCCGATGCAGACTGGGCAGAAGGAGTAGACGAAGTGATCAAACTTTGGAACGAGGGGTTCTTTATTCCTCGTGATTAAAGATTGTTCGCATTGATGTAGGAGACCCTGAGCTTCAGGGGCGAGGAAATCGTATGCCTTGTTTTTGGAGACCCAATGAAGAGGAACTGCCGCACTTCCCCGAGAGCAATCGAGGACGTAGAGGCATGTTTAGTGGTCCCCATGTCATGGACAATCTCAAAGTTTTACAATGGTTGCAAATGACGAAGGGTTCAAAATTGGAAGGAATGGTCTCGTTGCCGACTCCAATGGTTTGCGTATCGGTAACATGTTTATAGCAGATGACGATGGGTTACGAGTAGGTGGTAATCGAGGGTTCATAGTCGATGAACATGGGATCAGCATCGGTGGACATAAGTTCGGAAGAAGGGATAGGGGCGGTCTACATGCACAGTTAGTTGAGCGAGGATCAGCACATGAGCCAGAAGGGTGGCATGGGAGAAGAGGGAGAAGAGGAGGAGATCGTTCTTCTTCATCTTCTTATTCTTCTTCATCTAGTTCCTCTAGCTCTGGCTCCGACGCATCGGTTGGTTCCCTACCTTACTACGATCATCTCAAAGATCAACAGCTAGTAGCCACCAAAGATACACTAATGGCGTGGCTGAATCGCCCCGAATATCCTATGACGAGACAGACCATTCAGAAAATAAAACAAGATATCAAATTCGCGAGGAAGAATCCCGAAGGAAATTCCACCTCTCATGAAGATTTCGCTTCTTTAAGAAAAGAAGTCAAAGATCTGCTTAAAAAATTCAAAGACGAGAAGAAATCTTAGAAAACAATGAGGAAAATCATGAGAAAAGAACAGCGAGGGCTTAGGAAAGCACAAAAGAAAGAATGAAAGAATACGAGAAAAGCGGAACGCAATGCTGCGAAGAAAGATAAAAAATGGAAGAAAGGAGATTTTTCCGCCGGATTTCCTGCTCCTATACTTATGGCAAACCACCCTGGCTTTCCCGAGATACCAAACGTGCGGCTTCCACCGATTCCAAATATCCCCAGCCCTTCGTTTTACACACAGTCTTTTGGAGCACAGGATCCTAGTATTACAGCTATGCACGAAACCTGGCCTTTCTTACCCTCTCTTTATCCCCAAGCTCAAGTTTCCGCTCGGAATCAACTCCATAATCCTCTAATATCTACTCCTCTTACCTCTTCATTCTCTCAAAACGCATCAGCAATCCATAGCCAAGCTTCCTCTTTCCTAGCTAGAGCCGAACCTAAAGAGATGGAAGCAAGCACTCTAAGGTTGTTTTAGAGATCGATGGTAATAATGTGTATGTCGATGAAAATGATAGTAACGGGGAAAAGAGACAAGAAGTAGAGGGACTTCTAGAAGAAGCAGCGGAATTGAGAAGGTAAGGTGAGAGATTAAGGGCGGAGGCCGTGCAGATGAACGAGGAGTTTGCAAGGGAGATACAGGAGTGTGAAGATAAGATGTATGAGCTTGGATTTGGAGAGATGAATTTGAATGGGTGTACTAATTGATGATGGGTATTATATCTATGTCGTCCAAGCTTGCTTTGATTTATATTATGTCCAATTTGTGCTGAGCATAGCATCATGGGGTTGTTTTGAAGCTTCAGACGCATGCACTTTATTTCTTAAATACAAAATCAAACAAACAATATCTGAAGTCTAACCAACAATACTCAATTCACCACCACAACAAGGAAAGATATGTTTGGATATATCTCTTTATACGACAATGAGAGTTTAGGTGAGTATATGACTAGAATAGCCAAGCATTTGCCTCGACTTGTGTTATTTGCAAGTTATCAGAGTATCCAATAGTCTGGATTGCAATCCAACAATGAGAAGCTTCTGGTTTCTGGGTCTGTTTGAAAGATTCGGGGAGATTCTACTTGGAAGATTGTAAGTCATTATTAAATATGTTTGGAAAAGAACGAGTTTGTTCGAATTATTTAATAATCTATTTGAAAAGTATACTTTTTCAAATATTGAAACTTCGCATCTGGTCTGCTGGATCTAACCCCGCAAGTGATTGCCAACTGCTGTTGTAGAATATAGAATACGAATATTATTTCTATTTCATGATCATCTCAATGTATACTTAATCCCATCAACACTCGAGTCTGACGTGAATATCTTTCCATCGACCTCACTTCGTTACCTTCCCGGAACATCCAGAAGGACACCACCATCAACGGCAATAATCTCTCCGTTAACATAATTATTCTTCGCCAAAAACAACACCGCCATCGCCATCTCCTCGTCACTGTGAACATCATTAGCCTTTCCCCACTCATAAGCCACGAGAACAAAGACATACCTTCCGGGTCTCTGCATAGGAACATGACCCTTCTCCTGAATTTTCTCATCCTTCAAATGACTCTTCTGAGTCTCATCACTCTCTCCCACCGTCATCTCACTTGGAAAATATCCCGGTGCAATACTATTAACCCTAACCCCAATCTCCTTGAACTCATAACTCATCAGTTTACTCAAATGCACCGTCGCACCCTTCGCCGCATTGTACGAAAAATGTCCCTGTGCATGTCTCATGATACCGCTCATGGAACTAATAACAATTACTGAAGAAGACATGCTCCCATGAACCTTATGTGCAGCTTGCAGCAGCGGAAGAAAACATACAGTAGTGAAATAGACAGCCGACACATTGGTATTGAAAGTAGTTCCCCATTCTTCGAAACTTTCAGAGTTGAAAAGTTTATCCTTCAGTTCGACTGCATCCGAAGAATTGGGTTCTGCTTTAGGGCCTGAAATCCCTGCGCCAGCGAAAAGGAGACTGACGTATTCTTCTTTTTTACTGATCTCGGCCACGAGGTTTTCAAGGTCTTTCTTGCTGGTTACGTCGCAGGGTCCGATCCTATATTTTGTCAGATATTTATTGATAATGATGAAGAGGACAAGAAACTCACGGGATGATGGAACCTCCAGATGTTGGCGAATGTTGCTTGGCTGCATTTTCAAGGGCCTCCATTCGGCGGCCTGTGATGTATACTTTTGCGCCATTAGCAGCTAATGTCTGTGCTGCCCTGGTAAGTTATCAGTATTTACGTTCCTTCGAATCGGGAAAGAAGAAATACATCAAACCAATACCAGTTCCCCCTCCTGTTACTACGCAAACATGATTCTTCATTGAGAAGAGGTTCTCTGCCCGGAGTTCATTTGTACCAACCATTTTGTATAGAGTTGGAAGTGAAAGAGAACTTGATGTGTGTTATGGAGATGTAGATGAAGAAAAGTTGTAGGAAAATAGCAGAATTATGTGGATTAATGTTAATATAAAAATTGAACATTTAGCTTACTCTTTTGTTCCTACCCTTTCGGAGTACTTGCTCCTCGATCTGATGTCTGATGTCTGATGTCTAATGTCTGATGTTTTGTTTGTTAGTCCATACGTCATTACGCTTTGGTGCCGTTTGACGCGGGGAAGGAACCGCTCCCAATAAAAGCTAATTTGACTAATTTGAGCCCAGAAATCGATCAACACCGAAATTCATCGGTAGGGGTTTTGATGAAATAGTTCTAGAACTAATAGGTAGATAGGAACATTATATCCATGAAGAACTTCCCAAATTCAACCAGGATGCTCGGAGGTTAATTCATGAAATCAAAATTCACTCAAGCATGTAGATAAAACTCCTCAGGGGTACCTGAATACTTGGATGAGATGCAGACATATTTATTATCCTGTATATTCCCCAAAAAAGTCGTAAAAATCATCGTTATAATACCAATTCTGCTTCATGATACCATTTTCTCATAAGCCCGTGGTAAGTGTAAGACGATTAGCTGCATCGAGCAAGTGCCTTACCTCTCCTCCTCCTCTCTCCATTGTTGTACATATTAAAGCCTCCCGTGGTCGAGCTTTTTATGATGACCCCTCGACCAGGACCTTATTCTCCTCCAATACCTTGGCCAATTCCCCGTTCTGGTGCATTGTAATCAAGATATCGCATCCTCCTATAAACTCCCTATTGACATAAAGTTGGGGTATGGTTGGCCACTCGGAGTATTCCTTGATTCCTGTTTGAAGTGCATGTTAACCTTCACCCAGAATATATCAAAAGTAGACTCTCCAAGACTAACCTTGTCTTAAACCTTCATCCTCCAGAACGTTAAGAGCAGCGAACTTTTCTGGATCCAAGCCCTGTAGACTCAAGATTTGGATGGTTGCCTTTGAGAAGCCACACATTGGATTTTCTGGTGTGCCTTTCATGAAAAGTACAACAGGCTTTGAACCAACAACTTGATCAATCTGCTTGCGGACTTCCGTGGAGAGATATCGGCTCGCGATGGGGGAGAATCGAGGGGCCGAGAATTTGGAGGTAAATGTTCCTGGGCGGGCAGCTTGTCGGAAAACCTAAATAAGAATTCGTTAGTACTTGAGGTAATAAGATTAGGCTATGAACTAGCTAGAGGATATGACATACCGACGTAAACATTGGTCTGGCAATCATTTTGAAATATGATGTCTTGTTATATAGGATTGTTGAAGTTTGATCCCTTTTTTTTGGTGGCCTTGCCTCTTGCTTGATAATATTCAAGACGGAGCTCGGAAGAGCTAGCTAGGTATTATCGAGCCAATCGAAGTTTGTGGTATGTAATACTTATCAATAGCTGCATTCAGCCTCGCCCCTCCCAACCATCCGATAATATATTAAAACATCCAAGAACAATGAAAGATTGTGAGTGAATAGGTAGAGAGTATTTAGTCACCCCTCCTCTGTCTTCTTATCTTATTCTTTCTTCCTCTACCATATATCAAAATTTACAACTCCGTAAAACTACTCTTACATTCAATCTTCCAACTGCTTTCCAAAAATCAAATCGGTCACATATGATTATTATGTCATTCTCCAATATCCAGAACTGACATTCAACAATCAAATCTTCTTAATCTTCCAAGTCAGATTTTATAATCAGTCAAATCTTTTCATCTCTCAATTTCAGATTCAACAACCAAATCCACTCAATGTTGCAAGTGATCCATTCCGAAAATGATGAGCGCCGAACGCGAGTCTCGGGAACTTCGCAGCCATTCACGGCTGCGGCTCATGCTTCCGATGGTAAACGACATCTCCTCCTGGCAGCTAGTGGGTCTGTCGCAACCATCAAGATTCCCAACATCCTAGCTGCTCTGTCGCCTTATATCGGTCTCTCCATATGTGTAATCCTCACCAAATCAGCTACCAATTTCCTCCAAGGTCAAAGCATTGAACAACCACATATCGATACTTTCTATCGATATCCCAATATACAAGGAGTATTTTTGGACGAGGAAGAATGGGTTCATCCTTGGAAGCGAGGCCAGAGTATTTTGCATATTGAGTTGAGAAGATGGGCGCATATTCTTGTTATTGCGCCATTGAGTGCCAATACCATGGCGAAGATTACAGGTGGATTTAGTGATAATTTGCTTACGAGTGTGGTGAGAGCTTGGGATACTACCGGGGAGTTGGATCCTCCTGCTGAGGACGAGGAGCGGGTTTTCTGGGATCAGAAGAGGATTATCGTGGCTCCGGCGATGAACACTGCTATGTGGAGACATCCCATCACGAAGAGCCAAATCAAGATATTGGAGAAGGAATGGGGTATTGGTCCTGATGAAGATGATGGTGAAGATTATGATGGATGGTTTGAGGTTCTACGACCTCAGGAAAAGGAGTTGGCCTGTGGGGATATTGGAGACGGGGCTATGATAGATTGGAAGGAGATTGTGAAGGTAATTGAGAAGAGGTTCTATTTGGAGCTGCCTTGAGAGATGAGAGGTTGGGAAATCTCTTCGCATGGATTTGTGAAATCATCAATCGGTTTTATATGAATGGCAGATATCTTGGGAACGGTTATGGTATTAATAAGCGGTTTTGGCGTAAGATTGGCGCAGGAAATGCAATGCATCTGATTCTCCATGTATCCTCTGATTTTCAGCTGCCATTGGCAGGGCTTGGTATGTTCAGCTTAATGGTCTAGCTTTTATTTAGTACCCATATTCAAAGCGTCTCTTTGGGCATGGGAAGGATGTCGATTTAAAAGGGCAAGTTGAATGCTCAAATGAGGTTGAACATTGAAAGTTTGTCAATCCATAAAAGCAAGGTCAATGTCCAGGTTGGGGTGAAC
This sequence comes from Stromatinia cepivora, assembly GCA_014898415.1. Taxonomy (NCBI): domain Eukaryota; kingdom Fungi; phylum Ascomycota; class Leotiomycetes; order Helotiales; family Sclerotiniaceae; genus Stromatinia; species Stromatinia cepivora. Next base: position 961,064 of record RCTD01000025.1, on the reverse strand, counting down.
ATTGGAATTCATCTAGCTCATAGGAGCCATCGAAATGTCTCTTTGGTGTTTATGAATTGAAGTTGGTTAGTCAAAAATAGTGGTTGCGATATCAAAGTCGCTCAATGCGTACTGCTCGTTGAAGGATGAAAATAAATGACACTAGAGTGCATGATAATGATCACATAGCCTAGGCTTTGAGAGCTTCAAAGCTATTGTTCAAGGTAGCTTTTGTCCTCTATTGGAATTGAAAGGTAGGTCAATATAAACTACAGGTCATTTTGTCTCCTTTCATCTTTCATTTGCCTTTCATTCCGGGGTAGTGTGATGTCTAGTTTTGCAAGCTGATGAGTATCTAGTGAAAATCATTGCATTGATATTTGGAATTTGTCTGTTGATGAAGGAAAGGTTATTATGTCGATGAATGCTGTTGCATTTTAGACATAGTCTTCAATCCAACATGAACGGATTGTGGATGATGATGACATTGAAGTCGTTCCTTCCTCCTTCAGAATTCGCGGATTTTTAAGCGATTTTCACTTTCAAAGCAACATTTCGAAAATGTGCAACTGACTTCATCATCCGTGAATAATTTGATTGAATACTTCTCTCCTACTACAATTCATTTCTACATCGTACAATTCAGGAGCGGCGATGGCACGTCAAGCCAACCACCAGAAGGTTTCTCCTGTCAATCAAAGTAAAGCGCATGCCGCAAAATCAAAAGTGTCAAAAACAAAAGTTTCGAAAGTATGCAAGGTCATAACACCCCCAAAGGCCTCCCGAGAGCGAACGAAGAAATGTGTTCTTGTCAAACCAATTGCAAAGAATGAGGTTCGAAAACTTTACCGTATGGATAAACATGCACGCTCATTTCAGATTTCCAAACATGCTCACATAGTTGAGCTATCTTCTCCACCTGATGATCTTTCCTCTGCTTTCCATGGTGAGAATTAGATTGTTGTGTAAATTCCCTGATAATTCGAGACTGATTTAAGAAATAGAATCCCTTGAAGGAGCAAGAGCCCATGTACTGAACACCGGAAAAGCAGCCTTTGACAGAGTTCACGAGGTTCTCATCCAAAAAGTCGCCGAAAATAAAGCCAATGACCGTTCATTCCTCGAAAATGTCTCGCGCAATGCAGCTGCCCTCAGCGCGCCCTTAGCCGAAGAGAAAATCGAAACCACCGTGAAGCGTAAAAGCCGACAAGTTACCGAAGTAGTTGAAATTGGCAAGCGCGTCGATCAGTTCAAGCAGACAATTGAGAGTGAAGAGAATAAGTTAGAGGATTATTGGAAACAATGGGAGAGCTTACAAAACGAGTTTGTCAAATTTGCTGCTCAAGTGTTCGGTGGTGATGCTATAAAGGAGAAAGAGGAGAATGAGGGATATCGTGTCGATATGCAGTTGTTAGATGCCGACCACACGACCCAGATGAATGCGTTGTTGGAAGAACTGGATGAAGTAGGACATGATGCTATCAAGATGATGAAGGCTTCGGAGAAGGTATGCCATAAGCCGCTTCACTGTGTACTTGGGGTACTGATGAATTCTATTTTAGGAAATTGATGTCAAGGCGGACAAAGTACGACAAAGAATTGTGGGAGCAATGATGTGGTGAATGGAGCTTCAAGTCGGCCGCGAATTGAGCTCGTGAGATGTGTCACCTGGGATTTGATGCAAGAAGGCACACTAACCATATTTTCATATCTGCTCACATACCCAGAAGGAATGATGTCGCTATGTTATTTTGCTGGAGGATGTTTTATTTGCTGGGAATAGCTATGTGCATATACTAACCTCTACGTTGAGGCTCTAATTGAACTTTCAATTAATACATTGCACGGCGAAGATCTCGTTGGGCTTGAAATAGACTTCCATGGAGTTGCGAGTTGCTTTCCATTGGATCCCCCCTTCTGACAGTATGTTTATACTATCAACAACCGAACTTCAATTTCGACGTAACTAGCTCACTGGGAAATATACTTTGGGTGTTGGAAGTGATATTCGAAGCAGTCAAACCCATTAAATTATCGAGGGAAGACAAACATTGTTTTTCATAAAAGCATTAGATTGCTATGCTATTCGCTATCTATAATTCCAGACAAGCCACCAGCGCTGATGAAAATCTATGCAAGGAAATATCTATGCAAGGAAACATCTATGCCATTGAACCCAAAGAAGTAACCCGCGCCGTAAAACGACTTATTTTCCCAAACCACCCAATGTGCAAACGCAAAAGCAAAACAAAAATGGCCTGGCTTATCGGAGAACAGTCCACCATACAAGCACCCCCGAGCCAGCCTACTAGAGAACAGATTACCCAATCCAACCAATAGAAAGGTATTGATTATGCACCAACTTCATCAATGACGACACCCCATTCATGCTCCACGTTTCCGTACATGATATCGACCAACCATTGCTTAATCTTGGCGGCATACTCTCCACTGTTACCCTGAGACATGGGGATGTTAATATCCTTTTCTCTGTAGTTAATTTGTGCGACGGGGACGACGAAGTATGCAGTTCCGCAAGCGAAAGCTTCAATGAGGCGACCTTCTTTGGCGGTCTCGGCAAGCTCGTCCATGGTGAAGTTGCGCTCGACGACTTCGAGTTCCGGGATGCGTTCTCGGACGAGTCTATAGTTTTAAGGTTAAAATCACTATTCCCAAAGAAACGGAATATGGGCTGGGTGTACTTACTGCAAAACACTTCGTCTGGTAACACCATCCAAGATGATCTTGTCCTTTAAAGGAGCAGTAATCAACTGCTTCTTACCCTCCTTAGTTTCCCATACCACCAAGAAGTTGCTGGCTCCAGCCTCAGTAACCATTCCGTCGAGCAACCATAAAACTTGGTCATAACCACGGGCACGAGCTTCTGAGTTTGCCATCAACGTAGGTCCATAATTGGCTCCCACCTTGGCAAAGCCGAATCCACCGGGCCAGGCACGGACACCTTCTTGACTGGCAAGAAGCTTCATACCCTCGGGTGAATCCATAGCAGGCATGAAGGTGGAAATGACAAACATTGTACACTCTTTGGGGGCAGCAACGCCAACTATGCATTTCATGTTAGTGATGATCTCGTAGATACCATATTTGCATATTCGGATAGGGTGTCGCGATGTTTTAATGTCAACTTCTTCCCAGAGGCGTACTCACGTGCTCCAGCGCTACCAATCATGGTGGGTCGCAAATAGAGGAAACTACCAGGTTCTGGGAGCCATTTTGGTCCATCCACAGAAACCAAGGTAACGATAAGCTTCTGCAACTCCTTAGGATCAAATCCTGGCAAGGAAATACGTGTAGCGGAAGTGAGCATTCGTTGACAGTTGCAATCCGGACGGAACAATCTGAGCTTTCCATCGAATCCACGATACATTTTCATGCCCTCGAAACATTCAGTTGCATAACTAAAATAGATCAGTATGCTTTGAATACACAAATGACCGAAAAAATAGGAGATGGTGTTGTCCGTTTTGTGATATGAAAAGTTTGTTGAAGATGCAACTCCAACATCATTTCAAAACAAAAGGAATGGTGGCTATGACTCAACGCCCTCCAACCAGAAAACAAAAAGCAACTTACTGCAAAACAGAAGCTGTAGGAGCCAGTGAGAGATTTCCGTATGGCTTCAGTTCTGGTGCACCCCATCCGGTCTTGTCACTCCAAACGGCTGTGATCATATGGTCGGTACACTGAGAACCGGTATTAATGATTGGATCTCCTGCCGCAGGAACGTTCATTGGCGTTGTAGATTTGGTGATTTTAAGTAAAGATGCATCTAGGTGAGGAAGAGTGCCAAATTCCGTGGTTGCAATCTTTTTGGTGACAGCGGCAGCCAGGAGTTCATCGGATTGTTGAACATTCTTAGTAGGAGTTTGTGAAATTGCTGATGGAGCCATTGCTATTTATTTTGGTGGCCAAGTACAAGTACCCAACTGATCCCCTTTGGAAGAAGTAAAGAATGTAGAAAATTTTTAACTGAAAAATTGAAGAAATCCGATGGTTTTGATGTAAAGTTGCAGGTGATCAGAAATTGAAGGACAAAGAAAGAATTTATAGAAAGGGTCCTACGAAGGAGTCGTATAAAAAATTTGAGTCACAAACAATTTAGAAAACTAGAAACATGCACAGATAAGATAGATCCAAACCATAAATAAGTGAAAAACTCAAACTCAAACTCAACCTTATGGCACTAGCCAATCTTTATTACAATACTCCGCAAGCCTCTTATTTGGGTCTTCTTGGCGGTCCCTCCCCAATCAAAGCATGGTTATGAGGAATCAGGATACTTATTAGTACGTACGAGATATTGTAGGTCGTCAAGAAATTTTGTTAGTGGAGTCACTGCAATGCAAGGAATTTTAACTATGGAAGCAACGGCACGGAGGACGTAGGAAAGAAATATTCAATACCGAGTACTAAGCATTATTGAAGGTTTACTCCGATCATTGAATGTTCGATAGCCTGCCCAGTATCCAGCATTATTATACGGCGAGCGACTGGTAGATCCATCCACGCAAAGATATTGCTTTCTCTGGATATGAAAATAGTACACTTTTCCGAGGGGAATGGATAGTAACACGACATCGTTTGCTGCGGGCATTGTCCGGATCGGAGGCGGACTTAGATGCTGATGATGAGAATGGTGTTGAAGGTGTTGAAGTTGCTGTGGAGATATGATGCCGTTAGTTTGAATATTTTTCACTCTTTAACTAAATTAACTAAAGGAGTTATTGAAACGCTTATCAGCGGGTAACGGTTACATTCGGAAATCAAAATCAAAGATATGCAGGAACACATAGATTGTTGTCATGAATATTTATTTAACGTTTAGAATTTGCTCCAATATTCTCTCCTAGCGGTGAAGAGTCAAGATCGAGCCATGGCACGCCCTTTCTCGATTAGTCAATATCTATATCTATGTCATGTAAAACTAGGTGGTATCTATGAACTTTTTGTCTCCTCTCTACCCCTCTAACCACCGTGAACTTTTCCTTGGAGTTTTTAAACCCAGATCCTATACCGGATTCTTAACAAAAGTTCTATGCAGAACTTTCCCTTAATCGCCGTTCTTCTTCCATTCGTTCGCGTGTCCTTTGAGCCTCCTCACCAATACCCTTTACCCCCTTGATACGTTGTCTTTCTTCATACATATCTCGACTTTTCAATATCCGTTGTACGATTTGACCGGCGTTGACAAATGAAAACTCATGATTTCCTATCTCACGATAGATTCCCATTTCCTTCGCAGCAACGTATGGATCATAGGTCAATGGCATGAAACTTGTTGGCCCATGGTACACGGCATCAGGCACTCCCCATGGAGTCGTCGTGAGATATGCCTTTGTTGGAGTGAAGGGAGCACCAAAGATGACGGCGTTGACGTACTACATAAGGTTAGAACTGACTTTTGGAAGAGATGCGGAACGTTGAATACCTTGCATTGCAATACGCAAAGACCTCGTTCGTAGATATTCATGATAGGATAATTGACTCCTTTCCAATGATTGATAACTTCATCATCGTGAACACCAGCTACCACAAAACATGGTGCATAATCCGCCCCTTTACCAACACGTTCTTCTACAGCTTCTTTGCTATACCAGCCTTCTCCCTCAGCAAGCTTCTCTTCTGCCTTTATGACTTGTCGAAGAAATTCAATATGACCTGACGAAAAGAGATCGAAACCACCATCGACATATACGACTCGCTGACCAGGTTTTGGTGTCGATCCATCCATTAGAGAACTGAATACTCCTTTTTCATTCTCGGTCTCGCCCCCCCTGGCCGCAATCGAAGCTTTCCAAAACCAAACACTTGAGCCTGGGTTAAGTCCAGTTTCGTCGGTAGCATACATTCGCATTCTTTCCGTCATGACTTTCCCATCAGCATGCCTCTCCTCCGGAGTTCCTGAGCCATCTTCTCCGGCCAAGAGCTTGGGTAGCGACTTGATAAAGTGCGTTCGTGTGCAAAGTAACATTCGTCCTACCAGATCTGTCGTTGAGATACTTGGCGTTCGCTTTACAACCTTGAATCTGCCTGCAGCCTTGACAAATCGATAACAATCTTCCCCACTGCTGTCCGAAGTAATGTCATCGCCATGAACTACATATTTACAACCATAGTGAGAAATCCATGGCAGAGAGGTAACATATGGAGCATATGACACCGATTGTGTAACCCATCTGCAGGCATCTACTGCCGCGATTCTTGAGGATATGGAATCAGTAAATCAGTCCTCATCCAATGTTCGTCCTGAATTACCGTTCTTGTAGCGTCATGACCGTAGGTCCTTTGTTCTCGAGAATTGATTCATCGGAGTGAATTCCTACCACCAATTCATTACCCAACTGTCGTGCTTGAAGCATGGCGCCGGCATGTCCTATACAGAAATAAACATGTTAGCATATGAAGTCAGTCAGGGGTAAGCTTCGAGATAGCTTCCTCAAATTCTACATAAACCAACATACCATGATGGAAAAAGTCCCAGCAACCATCCACCCATATTCTATCCTCTAAGATCTCGGGTGCGGCTTCACCGGATGGACCTTCTTCCTCAAATTTATCAGGCATGATCTTGAATTAATTGATTAAATATTATTGTTTAGTTTTAAGGGTGATGCTTTGAAAAGGTATTGCTTCAATGCCCAGGTGGTTAAAGTTAAGAACCTTGGTAGGGGCTGCAACTTGCGGGGCAATCTCATCCCTTTACCGCCCACCAGCAGATCAATCAATCTATCTTACCACGCTGCCATGGTTTAATTGCAAACAAGGCTACAAATACTACCTCGGAGATGATTCAGAGATAGAAGGTGACGAAATAGTATTCTCCGTAGCAAAAGTTTGTGTTATTCTTTGCATATTCGATCATTCATTCGTCAATTTCAGATCATTCATGCCTTTCTTTTCACACTCGAATGGGGGTTCACGAACCAGTCAGAGAAGCATGATTATTCAGTACAGCTGTTGGAGGTAAGGTTATCCCTTTATAGGAACCTCACCGTCTTACACCCCTGAAAGTTGGGGTGAATGGACCGACAAGCAGAACACCTGCGTGGATATCAGATGTTAAAGCAATGCGTTACTAGATACCTACGGAGTGGTAGATCATCTCAATTACGGGACATGAGGATAAGACAAGAAAGAGTATAGATATGGGTCTCTGATTCCTCTTCTTATAATCAATTTTGTAGTCTTGTACTTCAATGTGTTCGAGTCTCTTGAGTTGTCCCTCCTTTTCCAATTTCATCTGTTGTTTTCCTTCATTTCATTTTGCAGAGTCGCTTTTTACGGTTGAAGTCTTGCAGATGAGACTTCGGTATTTCCTTTCTGCTCCACTCGAATAAAAATAATAATATTAGCATATTTCCCAACTGGATTTAATATATAACCCTTTTATTTCTTTTTTTTTTCCCCCTCTTTCCTTTTCGAGTTTTTCAAAAGTACAAAGTAACGCCTACGACAAGACAAGACAAGATATAGAAGAGAAGGAAGAAGAGGAAAATTTTCTAGTGACAACAAGTGAAAGAAGAGTGTGAACAAGTCACTGAAGGAAGAGAAGGTGGGGGGCCTATTTTGGCAACGACGGAAGACCGAGTTATCTATTTAGCCGAGATTTTGGCGCATCATGATGCATCGGAGTACATCCTCAAATGGACTATTCAAAGGGGGTAACATATTTGGGGGCAGTAAGACTCCAACTTCTTCAACACGACCAGATACCAGCGGGGGATCTCCTAAGAGTGAATTGAATTACAGTCCAACACATCGACCAACACATCAGCCAAGGACTTCGGTAACAGGATTCAGTCGCAAACCCTCCTTTTCCGCCTCATCTCGCCATAATCGACGCAACAATTCCACTGCGCATTCGCATTCTACACTTCTACCTCATCTCCCAATATTTCCCACTTCGAACTCATCCGAGAAGCATTCTGCGGCGAATAATCCCTATGTCGTACCAGTAATCATCCCACTACCACCCTCGGATCCTCGGCAAAGCATAGATAGTTACGATCGGGTCGTCTTAGCAGAAACCACAGGAGTCAATGCATTTGGAGCCATATCACCACGTCAATCAATAGATGCCGAATCTTTTACTTCAACAACGCCATACTCAAATATGCTTGCCAGACCAGGAACGGGGTATCAGTCTTCAGGGGGAGGGCCCGCGGGACCGGGTGTGATGGCTCCTATGCAGCCTGGAAGTCCTACGCTCGAGACCATAACCTACCAGCACATACAAGAAATGGCATCGAAGAGGATATCTACTCTGGATTATTTGAGAAAAGCGTATGATTTTCCCTGCCCCTTCATCACGATTCACCTTCCAAACCTTTATGGACTTGGACAATACTGACAATTCAATCTAAATAGTCATGAAGGAAGGGTTTATTGGTTCAATACATTATTATTCAACAAACCAGATTTACAACGAATGCCCTACTTTGATGCGCGCAAACTCGCCCGCCGTGCAACAAATTATCTTCTCCTCGGCCTTTCACTACCTACAATCCTCGACCTTAATTCTTCAAGTCCCTCCGAATTCCTGCGCACGCTCAATGCGCTCCTTGGCGAATTTGAATCTTTTCAACAAGCGCATCCACCAGATGGATCGACGTCTTCTTCGTTATCGCGCGGTCGATTTCCCCAGATGTTCAAGCGCTCAACCATGATTACAAGTAAAGGGAGACGTACAAGTTCTGCAACCGAAATAGGATTACCGATGGGCAACGATATCTCGGATACTAAATCTAATAGTGGGAGTACACCAAGTGGGGGTGGAAATGGCGCAACATCGTTCCCAGCGAGTGAGAACGATTTATTACCCGGGGAGGAATATAAACATCTATTAACGCCATCTTTACCGTTCGATCCCGATTTTTATGAGACGTTTGCGACGCTTTGCGACGTGTTGATCGATTGTTATACAAGGTTGATGAGCTTGGTCTCATCGCCAAAAGAGTGCAGTCCGCAGATTGCGGAGATGTTTACAAAGGCGGATGCTCGAGTCAGGAAGATCATCGTCCAGGGGGTAGTGAAGGAATTTGAAGATAGCAGCAGAGGTGGAGTGAAGAGTGAGGTTGCGGGCGTGGGAAGGGTGGTTCTTGGTGGGCTTATGTGAAGGGTATTTTTCATTGTTGCATTTTTATGGGTGGATTAACGGCTTGATACCATACGAATATTATGACGGGTTGGGAACGGAGGAAAGAGCAACGGCATTTGCATATATCTGCATCATTATATCATTTGTAAGACCTGGATTGTAATTTATATGGAAGCCAATATAATCTTATTATTCGACGCAGAGATATAGATAAAAAGAAAAAAGCTTTTAAAGTTCATCAGACACCATAACGCAATTGTGGTCATCAAATTATGAGCCGCTTTTTACACGGCTCAATTCAGTGCTTGACTCTATTTGGTAATCATCACCTGAACCGCTTTATGATCGCAACAAAGTCCAGCTCCTTCGACAGAGCTTCTAAGATGAGTGACTTCCGACCAAAGGACGACTCTTTTGGCGAGAAAAGAGTTAGAGTTTGGTGTCCCAATCATCAGTCGACAGCATCTTTGCTTTCCTATAAGCTATAGACTCAAAAAATGTAATTGAACTTCTCGCATCAAGAATAAGCCCCATCGAGTTACTTTCCCAGCTTTGCAGCAAAGGAAAGCAATCGCATAACTATCGATCTCGACGAATAAGCCTCGTCTACCATTAGCACTCCCACCTCAATCAAGAACATACCTTCTACCTCCCATAACCCATCTTCAACTAGTCAATTGAAAACATTGCAAGGAAGCTCGGACTCATATCTTCATCCATAAGGTCTCCCGAGCTCTGAATCCAATTGTCAAGAAGCTTCAAGGTAATAGTACAAACGGCAGAAGGATGTATGAATTGAAGGTAAAGAATTGGTAGAAGAAAAGCCGCAAGTGCTTCTATGGCGGCGCGTTTCCGCAATCCTAACTTTCAGAAAGTAGGGTGTCCGGGGACTTTCTCCCAAAGCATAAATGTGAATTGAAACATCAATGAAGATATTTCTGTGTGTGTGCTTCGAATGCGATTCTTTGAGCGAGAAGTTATAGAAGAAAGAGAAACAGAAATTCTCACGATGAAAATTTTAATTTTGTAGGAAGTTGTGCGGCCGCTAGCGTGCGTCTAATTAACTTCCTTAGCGTCGATTTTCTACATGAGCTCTGCATGCCTGGCTGGAGAAGCTGCCGTCTTTTTTAATTACGTGCAAGCAAGCAACCCGTGGAATTGTTCAACAAACAACGCGAACGAACGCGAAAGAGTTTACTTTTCCGAGGTGGCGCAGAATATTGAACTGATTTTGCAGATATCCTATAAGTAAAAATGTCCGGATTATTTGGTACAGCGGCTACCACCACCTCGACGAACGCGGCCAATACTCTTGGTGATCTTTCGAAAGATATTCCTCTCAATAATCCTCCAGAGGATAGTATTTCCGATCTTTCCTTTTCGCCAGTTTCCGAACATTTAGCTGTCGCATCATGGGATAAGAAAGTGAGGATTTATGAGATTTTGTCAAGCGGGCAGAGTGAAGGCAGGGCATTATTCGATTTCGAGGGGCCAGTCTTTAGTTGTCACTGGTCAAAGGTATGTATAAGCTTAGTCAAAGCCCGAATGTAAGAATATGCTGACAATCTGGAATAGGATGGAAAGAAAGTAGTTGGCGCGGGAGCAGACAAGACTGCGCGTGTGATGGACCTTGAAAGCAACCAGACAGTATCGCAAGTCGCCGCGCATGATCAACCTATAAAGGCCGCGAGATTCTTCACAGCACCTCAGACAAACGGCGAGATGCTTGTAACCGGATCATGGGATAATACTATTAAGTATTGGGATTTGAGAACTCCTAATCCGGTCATCTCGGTGAACATGAATCACAAAGTCTATACCTTAGATGTGCAGAAGAACGTTTTGGTTGTTGGAACCGCAGACCGATTCATCAATATCGTCGACTTGAACATGCCGGATAAGATTAAAAAGACCATTCAAAGTCCGTTGAAATGGCAAACTAGAGTTATTAGCTTATTCCCGGATGCGACTGGTTTTGCTGTTGGTAGTATTGAAGGAAGATGTGCGATTCAATATGTTGAAGACAAGGACGCCAGGTACACAATCTTCCCCCTTCAACGTATCTTCGCGAACTGTTACTAACTCATTAAAGCATGAACTTCTCATTCAAATGCCACCGCGATCCACCTTCAAACAACATGACCAACGTCTACTCCGTGAACGCGATATCATTCCACCCCATCCATGGCACTTTCAGCACCGCTGGCTCTGACGGCACTTTCCATTTCTGGGACGGAATCGCCAAGCATAGATTGAAGGGCTACCCAAGCGTTGGAGGAACCATCTCAGCTACAGCGTTCAATCATACAGGAAACATCTTTGCCTATGCCGTGAGTTACGATTGGAGTAAGGGATATTCAAGTAACACACCGCAGTATCCAAATAAGATTATGTTACATCCTGTAAACGCGGATGAGTGTAAGCCCAGACCAAGTGTCAAGAAGAGGTAGACGGAGATTGCACTATACTCGAGAATGTCGCGATGGAAAGTTGGTGAATGAAAAACACAGATATATGGGAGAGGGCTCCAAGACTCGAGTAAATCGCTGATCCTGTAAAATGGCATATGGATTCAATTGGACATTCGATTTAGTCCTAGATTGAGCATCTCAAGCCCGAAACCAAATAAAGCACGGAAGATGAGAGCGGGAGGCCCCAGTTATGGAAGAAGAGAAGTTATTAGGGAGGAGTTAAGGACGGTTACAAAGCGATCAATACCAAGAATTAGGTCATATAGGTAGTAATGATATGAAGTGTATTCAAAGCCAACGAATGCAATGTATCACTCGCACTTGCATCCCGGACTGTAACACGAGCATACACGATTGCATTTAGGAGTAATTGTACAAACCATTAATACTTTCATTCCCATTTCCACTTGAACTCCCAAGTTCCCACAATGCAGTTTGATCAAAACAAGTCTAGAATAGGAATGGATGGTAACAGTCCGATCGCCTCGATCCCAAAATCTCCAAAAGCGCCCATACTGATGCTTATACGATTAATAAGAAAAATCTGTCTTGCCACGCCTTCAATTCATCAAGATTGGAATACACTATGAGTAACTCTTTTCTTTCCCCTTCCCATTTCCATTCCTCTTTCCGGTGCCCTCGTCATCGCTTGCGCTTCCAACGCTATACCTGTCTCTATCTATATCATCTGTAGGCGACCTCACATGTAGTTCATCCAATTCACTTTCATCAAAATCCGCTGCCTCCACATCTCGAACTGTTCGCTTGTTGCGGAAATCTTCTAGACCTGCAGCTCCTCTTGAACCACTTCTCGCGCCTGCTAGAGCCATAGGAGTATCGCCTCCGAAAATTCCATCGTAACCGGCGCGTTGGCGTCGTTCGCGCCAGATGTAATAGCCCCATGCTGAGGCAGCGATAATGACAATAACTAGGACAATCTCACCGGATTTGTAGTAGGCATTCCATTTCGCGGCTTCCAGGCGCTCTTCTTCCGCCTTGGCGGCAGCGGTACTATTGGGATGGCCGCCGACAGATGTTTCCAAACCTTTCTCGCCGTCAATACGACTATCGGTTGGAGCGCCACCAATACTGGCAATATCCACTTTCATGAATCTGTCGAGCATATCTCGGGTACGTCGAGCATAATCGAATGGTACCATGTGGGAGGAATTGTAGAAAAGGACGTAAGTCAAGTTGCGTGCCTCTTGCCAGAAGCCCGCTGGCTCGCCTTCAAATTCCCAATCCCGTCGTGGTGCCCAAGTTCCTGATCCAAGTTCAAAACCTTTGCCCCCGTTCCATTCCATATTGCTGATCAATTCTTCAGTGCCAATGTGGTTGCAAATCAAATCCTCAGCACCGGAAAATAATATGGTTGGGACTTCTGCGAGTAGATCCGGTAGAACCTGGATAGAAGGTCTAGAGTGTGCAGCTCTAAATGCGCTGCCGACAGCACCGTTGCATTCGGTCCACCCGGTCCTCTTTTCGGGCGAAATATGAAGAGCTTCAACCACATCCGATCGGCGGAGGTAAGGGGTGACGTTAACCAAATCAGGAGGCCAGTTCATACCACAGCTTGGATAGGAGTCCTTCAACCTCACATCATACATATTGTAGCATTGCATATTGCCATCGGAGCCTTTGGTTTGCGTGGTCGACAGGATCTCTTGCAAGATCTGTTCACACTGGCTGTTGTCGACCTTGTCTCTCCCACCGTTCTCGTTCAACATTTTGGTGCAAATAGCTTGTTGGGATTCCAGTTTCTTTGCCTTTTCACTATCCTTCTTGACCAGCCCCTTCTCGTACGCGAATGGAAGATAGGACATGTACTGTTCGACTGGTGAAATCCAACCATTACCAATTAGCATTCCCTTGACTGGCCACTTGTGTTTTGCATCAGGTTTCTTGTTTCGTTCAAGAATCGCTTTTGTGATGTAGGGAATGTGCTGTCCTGCATAAGATTCTCCCGCAAGGTATAGCTTTAGAATAATCAGTGATCCGCGTGGGAATGGTTGAATCGGATTATACTCACATCATCATGCTCATACTCAGGAAATAGCGCAAACCATTTCTCCAAAAATTGGACGAATTGATCTGCCATCTCCGGCAAATCATGAATGTAGCTGTCCGAGTCCACAAAACTGAATCCTGTTCCTACAGGATTATCCACGAACATAACATTCGCGAATTCATCCCACGACCCTGGATTGTATTCGAGTTTTGGCCCATTAGATCCATCCTTGACTCTGTAAGGTCCAATCTCCATTAAAGCTCCATCCTCAGAACTGCAACCCGGACCACCATTCAACCAAATTACTGTGCGCTGTTTATTGGCAATGTGTCTATTTTGAAAATGCCAAAAGAATATATTTCCGTGATGCTCAGGGGTGACCTCAATATGTCTGCAAAGCCCGTGTGAGCTAGATGTGGTAAAATGTAATGGGAATACAACTTACCCAGCATGCATCTTGAGTAATGGTCCAGCCGGAGCACCCGGTAGAGAATGAACGAAATAGTCCCCGGCGGATTTATCTGCTTGGCCCACGGAGGGCATTAACGATACAGAAAATAATCCCCATACTGTCAGTAAGGCCGAACTGGTCTTGGAAGTCAGAGATCGCATTGTGAATAATACGCCCAATTCGAAATAGACAACCCAGGAATGGGTATCTTAGAAAGGTGTTTATGAGAATCGCGTAGTCGCGAAGTTCCAATATGCTATCATCCACCGATGGTATTGAGATGCAAAGGATAGATCTTTTTTTGAATATGATAGATTGTGGACACAGTTGGTATTGACTTTGTCTTGGGGGGAATCCGCGGCTTTGTTGTTAATGATACAGGAATGATTGTTAGGGACACCCTTTATCGCTAGATTCTGCATACGGCTATTGGACCCTAGCGAAGTGAGACTAAGTGAGACTCTGTGAGAGGTTCGGAACGCTCAAGCATAGATTTTCAGTGGAGTGAATTACGAAAGCAATGCGTATCTTGAAGAACTTTGAAATTACATTTATCATACGAAAGAGCTCAGGGACAACAGCTCTCCTGTGAAGCAATGTTAGCAATGACTTTTCCGAAAGTTTTCGTTCCTCGCCGACTTCACAAAGAGAACTTCTTCAATTCTTCGACTTATTGTGACCCATTTTCGGTTTCCTCTTCTACGAAATTCGAATCCATTGTCTTTGTAAAGATTCACCTAAGGTTAAGAATGTTTCGCATATTCATGTACTGCGGGTCCGTGGCTCTAACATCGAGTCCCGCTGTAACATGACCTGGACCTTCAAGGGCAAAACGATCGTAAGTATGAGAAGCTATTTCTGACCCTGCGCGTCTCCTCAAACCCAAACTTCTCCGCTTTAGTAAAAAGAGAATTGAACTGTTGATTTTGGTCCAAAGATACTATTAATTGTGCTTCTTTCTATCATTTGTTGCGGTTGTTTACAACCCCCTATGTTCAGACTCTTGGCGAAACAACGTATTCGCCTGTTTAATGTTAGCTCGAGTGAGCCTCGTTCTAGAATTGCGGGACGACGTTTGATGAACATGATAGTCCCTTATATAATATAATTTCTTAGGTCTTCTCGTGTTCACATAGAACTACGGAAATGATGTGATAGAATGGCATTGCATTTTGCTACTGCCGCGCTAATGGTGTTTGTATCTAGGTATCCCGCGAAACTTTTACAATTTTGCCTCCTAGAACATATCACCGAATCCCTTTTCTGTGTCTTTCTTAATAAGTTCAACCATTCCCTATATCCCCAATCAGTTTATGCACATGAATAACACATGACAAGAACTAAAAACTTACCTCTGGCATGATGGGCTTTCTATTGGCGTCCTTGACATAGCGAAAAGGCATTTCTGTACATTCATTCTTGTTGACCCGAAGTTCTGGATAGTCAATGTATGGGATCTTGTCTAACGGAACTACAAATAAGTCAGCATAAAATCTCGGAAGTAGGAGATAGGTCGAATCAGCCGACTTTTATCTTGAGTAACCATTCTTGTACAACGAACTGCGGTATCGGTTGTCAGTTGGATGGGGCCAAGCCGACGGCCTTCAAATCCTTTCTTCCTCAGTTCAGAAGTTCGGTCTCTAGGTGGGTCATCTCCTAGAGCACAGCATATCAGCAACTACTATATGCAGGTAAGGTAATGCAGTGTACGAACCCAAGATTCCACCAAAGAGGAAAACATCAAAAAGGTCTCCATCTTCTGGACTCAATTCCTTGGTGGCCGATGGATCAAGCAAGCAAACACGAGACTTATTTTCCGCATATAGGGTTTCGACACTTCGTCCATCTGCTGTGAAACCTGGCACAGCTTTCAAGACCTCGGGTATGGTCAAGGTGGGAGGAATTGACGACAAGCAAAATTTTGCACCAGCCTGATTGGATTCCTTAGCTATGGTGATGTATTCAAGCTCAGACCATGGGCCAAGCTCTTCGTCGAGGTGCTCAACGATGTAGGTTTTTTGGGCCATCTTTAGATAGATATCTTAGCTAGATACTGAGATATAACTTTCAAGTCTAGTTAACAAAAGGCCAATAGGAATTTAGGCAAGGGTGAAAAGGAGTTAACGCGGAGTAGATGGTGGAATAAGTTCTGGTTCGTTGCGGGGTAAAAAGTCCCAAGGGATGGCTAAATGATCGATGATCGTATATGATGATTGGACTCTGACTCGTGCTCACGACAGACTGCCCCTTGTGTAAGGACTTCCAAACTTGAAAGACCAACGATGTGCGGGGATTTTGATGAAACTAACCTCGTGATTGTATATTGAGTACTTTGAGGCCTCCTCAGGTTGATCTTTGCGTATCTAAATATTGTAGAATAGGATGTAGGTATGCGTGGCTTACGGGGAAAAAAGGAAGAAAAGGTTAAGATGATACTGTATATCCCTTGGTACAACAGTGTGATAAGAGGGGATATACGTACATTGGATATTTTGGATATAAGATGACCTTCTTCCTCTATTCACTTGTGGTGCTCTTCTTGTTTGTTCAGCTGTTCAATCAATTTTTTCTTTTCAAGTAAAAACTGGAAGGTCTGGAAGGTCTGGAAGGTCTAAATTCAATTTCAATTGCCCAAGCCAAGCGAGCGAAGAGAGTTGGTACGTACCCCACCATAACGCTATCTATCGGTCGGTCATTCTGAGCTGTTCGTGCTGCTCTTCCCCTCCAGAATATTTCATTCCCTATTCCCTTGTACAAGTTCAACCAACCCAATTCTTACCAAATTCGTAAGAACTTTATTTCTCGATCCAAGAGCCATCAACCGTTACTCAATCCTCTCTCTATTCAGTCATTCGAGTCTATCTTTCCATTTGATTCACCACTTTTACTTCTACTGAGCCCACTCATTACCCGCAATTTTACACGCAATCGCTCCCAGTACGGTTGCACCTTGGTTATTTAAGTGTAGTTCTTCTGACGACAAAGAAGTTAGAGAGTGGTAAACAACCATTTGATTACAAAAAAAATAATCTCGAACTTGATACGACTACAACAACTATACGATCTATAAATCTACCAAATTCCCCCAATCCAAATTCAAAGAGATTCGGCGGAAATTCATCTTCAATATGAATCCTTTGCAAAAGAATAAGATTGATATTGCAGTAAGTAATATCTATTTTATTTACCCCTCACGGAATTTCCATTTATCCAATCTACCCAATGTACTAACTTTACGATCTCGCAGTCCCTTTCCCCTGATGAGCAACGACTCTTCCGTCTCTATGGAAAACTTCCCAGCAAAGCCGACCATCTGGCCAAACAACTCAAGGAACGTAAATATTTCGACTCCGGCGATTATGCACTTTCCAAAGCTGGCAAAGCCTCTTCTGTTGATACCGGCAGCGTCGGCTCTGAACATCCCCTGCCAGAAAATATCCCACATCTCTCATCCCCCAGCGTCAGCAGCGCCGCACAAGGTGGTTCTGGTAACACAAATGTAGGACCTGGATCTGCACATCATGGCAGTATCGCAGGACTGGGATTGGGTCAGCAGAGTGGAAGTCCAGTGAAGGAGAGCAGTTTTTTACATCGGGAGACGAGTATTGATGAGGCAGATAAGAAGAATGATGGAAGCGCACAGCAACCAGGAGATGGTAGTGTTAGTCCACCGCCTGTCAAGGGAGGTATTCCAATCAACGGCTGAAGGTGCTGTGGAGAAATTTACTACGTGTGCGTCTGCGCGGGATACGGCGTTATGGGGCTATTCAATGACATGATGATTGATGGTTTGGGATGATGCGGCATTCTCTGTACATGTTCGTTTTTTATGCCAGCTATGATAGTCAGGCAATATGCCAATGCGAAACGATGAGTTTAGTTGGGATTGTGAGTGCATTCATTGCATTATGACATTATCTTTGTGATATCGAGATGAATGAACTCGGTGATTTGGTTCTATGTCTCTTGGATCTATCTAATCTTTTTGTTCCGATACGGAATAACGCCTTCAAATAATGCTTTTCATGTCCTTTGTGGATATCACAAATCAACTGCTGTTGCTGCCATTTTGCTTGCTCCTTCGAAAGTCTTGTTTCCTCCGATGAATCCCGCTGCGTGAACAAATACACCTCCTGGGATATGAGTAAGTTCAGACAGTTCCTCGTCTCTGAAACCTCTCCATGCCTCTGGCAACGGTTTCCTACTCTGGAAAGAGTCTTTACTAACTGGCACACATTGGATTCTCCATTTCGCATCTGGAGCTGTGTTCTCAGGGTAGAGAACGTAGAGTATTTTGTTTTCGCTGTTCTCTTGATCCTCGATCGTGTAAAGGTGGTCCTTCCATGGAACAGATTGGCCTTCAAATACCAATATCCTTCCCTTCGAGTCGTACTGCAGACGTTTGGCATATGCTTGCTGAACAATTGCTCGGGCTGGTAACCATGACTTCGTGTAATAATCCAAATCTCTTGAGAATTCTTCACCAATTCTGGTACTAGCTACCAAAAATTTCTTATCTTCTGCCTTTTGTGCCTCGACTGGATCAGAGGGTGTGGGATCATTCCAGTTTGGGTTCAATCTAGATACCATAGCACCCAATGAGAATGCTCCATCACTGAATTTCTTCTCCAAACCTGCAGCGGAAATAGCCTTCGGGTCGTAGACTGAGATACCATTATCATGAGCATCAAGTGCTTCAATAAAGCTCTGATAAATCTTCTTCCAGATAATTTCAACTTCTTCCGCATCTTCGGAGACACCTAAACGTTGTGCAATAATCGCCTTGCCATAGTGCATATACACTAACCCCGCAGAAGAGAGTTTGGTATGACGGTTTGGGAATGTAGTATCGAAAGTACGTTGATGATGGTCATATCTCTTAGTTTGGTCATTATATTCACCTCCCACATCAACAACAGTATGGCATGTTTCTAGAATTTTAGGATCCCGAGTTCGAATAAGCTCTGAAGATTGATAGGTGGGAAGAAGGCGAAGCATGTAAACAGCTAGGGCTTCATCTGCGTGAAAATGACCATTGTGGGTACCGATGGTGATGGGAGAAGTCTTGAGTCTTTTTGCTGCCGTTTCTGCCATTTTAACTGTATTTCGAAGCATTCGAATTCGACGATATTGATTTGATTTGTTGGTGGTTGAAGAAGTCAGAAGTCAAAGAGGGGTCCAAGTTTCTCCAGTATTCATCCTCCAAAACTTCAGACTAAGCTAATAAAGTGTGATAATCAAGGCGGTGAGATAGGCAAATCCCCACTATCACCTTTAGCTTTTTCACACGTGCGTTGTCATCCCTCTAATAATAATTTACCCACGATCTTCATTTCCCAAAATTTACCTTGCCGGTACAATAATTCAAATAATTTGGAACACCTGTCACTGTCATATTTTCTCTGCCACAATCTATCATTCATCTTCTGTGACAAAGATTTGCCGCCAGAAACTATAAGAGCTCCTCTGGCTAGAATATTTTCCCAACTTGTCAAGTTGTCAACTTTCCTGCAGGATTCTATCAAAAAAACCAGGTACAATCGGATCAAATTCTGTTATTGGAAAATCCCCGTCACTGTACGCACGCGACAAGCACAATCATTGGATCAATATTTAAGTAGGGCTACTGATCAAGGCGACATCTGTCTTCCTTGCTATTCACGTCTATTTTCCTGGAAATTGTAGGCAATTATCTAGAAGTTAATCACCTTCGTAACCGATTCCGTCCTCTTTCGGTACTTCCCTCACTATAGGATTCACGCACGCATGAATAATCATATTGCCTTCCCTGCGACGATCAAAAGAGACTGCAAAAGGGAATTTGGGAGGGAATTTGATATATTGGTCAAAAGACGTCATAGAAGTGAGCTTGAGTGCTTTTTAGGCTCAACACACTTCTCAAAACAGCATTCTCATTGTTGGGCAGAAGCTGGGATATCGAGAGTCACACGCATACAACCAGGGGTGTTCAACGCGACTTTACGAGCCTACCAGGACAAAGATATATTTCGGCCTTCTGATATATTTAAGCTGGGCGCGCTGTCAAGCACGCGCCGGCGCCGTTTTCGCCGATGTGGTTATTCCGAGCTCTTTCCTCCGCGACCTTTCTCCTATCAATAATCCTCTCCATACCTATAGCCTTCGATGTTGGAGGTCGAGAATGCGGGCTTGCATTCTCACTCGCCCTTTTCGAGTTTTACTTATTCTATTCGACGCTAAAATTAACAACGCCTGAAGACTCGAGGATACGATGGACATTAATACAAATAATTGGATGGTCGCAGTGGATAATTCTGCCTACATTATTAATATGGAGCATGAATCGATTTGCCGTGGATGCAGACAGTGATGGGGGTTGGGTCACTAGGACCTTCGATGGCAAGCGTGCGAAAGATAAGGAATTAAGAGAATGGGTGTTTGGTTATGGAGGTCTTCTTGAGATGTTGACAGTTGGAACATGGGATAAAGTGCTGAGATATTCAACACCAATGTAAGTATATGGTCACCCTTTATGTAGTGGCTTCCCGAGCACTGGAAAACCCCTCTTGCTGGTTAAGGAGCCACTACATGCAAGACGATCATCCCGATTATCTTTCTCAAGACTAATGATGTAATAGATTTCAAATGGCAGAAGGTTTTTGCTCTCTTTTGGTCATCCAGGCAGCGGGTCAAATCACAAGATATCTTGTAAATCGCAGAAGTGATACATGGATGGTATGTTTCGAAATTCTCAGTCGTGTACTTAAGCTCACTAATACATTTAGATTGGGCTACTTGTGCTATCAGCATCGATTATTTCAAGCGCTGTATACTTCTTACTCCGCATTACGGGATTTCCACAGATCAGCAACGTTGATGCTACACTTATAGGCATTACTATGACTTGCGCAGTCTTTTTGTGTGCATGGGGTATCGGAAGTGGTAGAGGCAATCCAGTGGAAAGCTCCCTACTCTTCGCTTATTGCACACTTTGCATATACCAAATATTCACAGACTACCTTCCATCGGTCACGGATGAGATCCCTCAAGCGCCGGTGCAACCCGACTTTCCACCATTTCCTCCTATTATCATGGCTTCGTACTCGACTCTTTTGCATGTTTTGTCAACATTGCCATCTTTTGTACATTCGAGCTTTTACTTCCTTTACGCAGCCTTTCAGACCATCACTCCATCTATTCTTATATCTCTCGCATACCGGGTCTTTGTATTCTATGCAGCGACCCGGATCATACCAGCAATCCGTGAGTCTGGCGCTGGAGCTCTATCTCATGATCCAAGTCTTGACGACAATGATGGAGAGGGCAAGATCTTAGGGCTACTAAGCTGGTTTAGTCCCTCAATTTTGATAGCTGTTTATACTAGCTTGCTAATGCAACATTTCTCTTCTGTCACTTCTGAGGGAAATATGGGCGAATGGTGGATGATGCAAGGTGGTAATACTGGTGGCAATATCTGGCGATGGATTAATGTGTCAGCAACCATGGCTCTTTATGCATTGGAGCTCTACTTGGCAAAGGAAGACATGGATGGATCCCTTACTGGGCATTGGAAAATTGATTGAAGAATTACTGGAGAAGGCAATGGGATACCATATTTCATTTGTCGGGGCTGGGTACCCGGTCAATTATGTGACGGTGCGGGCATAGAGGCCAATAGCAAGATGTAAGACATCTAGAACGGCGGAGACGGCAAGTGAGTACTCTCCGAATCTATCGAGGAATGACTCGAATCGAGCGTCTGAGGGTGGGGGGAGTATAACTGTGATCCGAGTTTAGCATAGCGTGGCGTTTACAATGGGCAGATCTATCGTGGGCCCTTAAATATGGAGTGGAGTGAGTGAGGCTTATGCAGCTCCTGGTGGTGTCACTGATGCGTCAGGACTTGGAGCGGAGCATAACGTATTACTTGGGGTAGCCTTCTGAGAGCAAAATCGATCTTATCACCAAGTCCCTTTTTTCCGGATAAGAATAAGAACACATGAATATGATATGTATATCGAAATACCAAATTTTACACCCTTCATGCTTGAGATTTGTTTCTAGTCATTGTTTTTGAGGTGACATACTTTTGGTATTCTAGAAACCACTCGATACCTGACCCAGCTCACCTAATCAAGTGCGGATGATATAATATCTCTGAAGTGAAAGTATCCGCCGACATTGATCAACGTCCAATACCACGAGTACCAAGAAATGCACTGCCAACATTGAAACCTTAATTTGAAGCGTTTAAGATATCGCCAAGTGTATATTCAAAGCATGCGTTTCTTAATTTTTTCTAATCATGGTATGTTTGATGTTTGAGAACGGGAGTATGCGATGATGGACATGAAGATCTGTGGATTGTGGATTGTGGAATTGGGGATTAGGGAGATAAGAGAGGAACTATTGGTAGGGGATGGATGGTCTTGATGATTACAGTGTAGATTGAGCTTTTGAGATTAGGTTGGGGATCGATACTTTTAGGTTTCGGGTTGCCGTTGGTAAGATAGGTACTAGATAGTCTTTTGTTTGAGAGAGTTTGTTTTATGGTATATGTAATAGTATGTATGTATATATTTGGATATCGTAAAGTGTAATTGATTAATTGAGAAGAACTCCAGGTGAATGAGATAGAGTGATACTGCATACAGTATACCGTACTAGGTATGCTAGTACGGTATACTATCGCTGGATCAGGTGATTGAGGATTCCCCATATTTTCTTATCCCCTGCTTAGCGTCATCAGATTCAACAAGAGTTACAATAACTATGCGGTTGATGCATGACTTTAGCCTTATTCTCTCTTACCTTACTGTATTGTAACTGTATCTACAGGCCAATAACTAAATTCCAATTCGAATGTTCTCCAATCCTTCGAGGCAATGTTACATTCCCGGAGTTCCGGAACCCCCTCTCCCTCCCTTTACCCATGAACTTAGATTTACAAGCAAGATCAGCAGATTGCTCACTCCGTTTCTCCACCTCCCCTTTTTATCAGTAATATCAGGAAGGTTCTGGACGGTGTTAACGAGTTGATTTAGGTGATTAGGTGATTAGGTGATTAGGTGATTAGGTGATTAGGTGATTAGGTGATTAGGTGATTAGGTGTTTAGGTGTTTAGGTGTTTAGGTGTTTAGGTGAATCTCAACAAAATTCCAAATGATTACCTAGTAGCGGTAAGTAAGTAAATAGAAAGTCTTGTTTGTCTCAGGGCCCGTATGGAAATGATAAAGCACGTGTAAGGATAGATATCCACTTTTTTATTGGTCGATCTTCCCCACTGAATTAAGTGAAGGGAACTGCCGAATGTCATGTCATGTCATGAATGGGCAAGTGGGCACGGACGGACCTTTTTAATCCTGGTTGAAGGGGATGTATGCTTGGAAGTGAAGTCTTGAGAGAGGGGAACTCAGGGGAGAGCTTAACCCCGTGGATTGAAGATGTGAAGAGAAGATGTGGTATTTTGGAAAAGCAAATGGATGTAATTCCTTGTATCTGACTAGGGTTAATCAATGTACAATGTGCATCAAGTGGATTTTTGTCAAAGTCCGAACCTTGATGTTTGATAACTCAACAATTTGATGTGATAGGAAGTAATTCGATGAAGTACGTATACCACCGTGCATGAGGCAGTGAAGTCAAGTAAAGTAAAGTATAAAGAGATAGATAGTTGTAGGTATCGCATGATCTTTCCCTTTCCCTTTTATCTTCTCTTTTTTACATCTCTCTCAATCTCAATCTCAATCTGATATCCTATCTTATCCTATTCATATCACCTACTTGTTTGTTCTTATACTCTTGTACTTCACCTGGTGGCACAGAAACGGAAATTCATAAATACCATACATACCAACCACGTTCCAGCGAACCCTCAAATTCCTGGTGTAACCACTCAGATTGCATTATCTACCGACCCATTCATTACTCCGCATCTGCATACGACGATTCAGCTCTTTACAACCTTACACTTCACCACTTTAACTTCTAAATTCACCAATTTACAATCATCAATTCATCATCAAAATGTCTCGAGTAACTCCTCCCGTCACAAAATTCGCCCATGCTATTCGTCGTAGTATCAGTACTACTTCTACTGTTGCCAGCCCAAGTGCGCAGTTAAAAACCAAGGGTGCCAAAGCTGATGTATGTATACTTATACTTTCCCAATTTCCAGATCCCAATCTCTTTTCTCTGAAATATCAAAACTAAAACTAATCACCTACTCATTAGCTCATCTCCAAACTCTCCGCTCACGAGCGCACCGTAACCACCATTCATCGTCCGCTTCCCCCCTCCATAAAAACCATCCCCCTCATGCAAGGATTCCGCACAAGTGCACCGCGTCCCGTCGCCTCTCCCTCAACTCTCGACCATCTCATTCTCCCCCGTCTTCCCACCGAACCCCTCACCACATTTTCGATGCGCGTCCCCATCCTTCCAGATAATTACAGCGCTACCCAATCCATTAAAGAGAGTATCGACACGGCCATTCCTAAACAGGAAATCCATGTCGTTAGTGCGCTGCCGGAAGAAGATTTTGTGGCTGTTAACGTATTGACTGAGGTGGTGGGTAATGAAGCAGATGCAAGTATGGATTTGGGAGAGTGGGTTCAGGGAATTAGGACGAGAGGTGAAGAGATTAAGGAGAAGTTTGTGGGGAGGGATCGTGAACAGGGGGTTCTTGCTGAATTGTGGACGAGTATCCGAGAGGATGTAATCGGTTCCAAGGGGAAAGTTGCTCTTTAATTTAGGATACCTGATGAGGAAGATATGGGAAATCTAGGGAGTTTTGATTGATTGATTGCTTTTATATCTACAGTTTACATGGATGGAAGGATGGACTCGCTCGCTATGGATGGCTGGAGCTGGAGTTTCGTACTCTGATGACGTTATGATGATTCACTTTTTGCTAGTTTAGTACTTTTGGGTGTCTGCCCTTTTACTTGCTTTCTTTGCTTACTTTGCTTTGCTAGTTGGCTGAATGAAAGTTTTCCAATCTCTCATTGTTGATGTCTCGAGTTTTAGTTGAATGTTTGAATATTAAGGTGCCTTTTTACCTATACCTACCTCCTCTTACTTTTTCGTTTTATGTTTTAGTGATTTTATGTGATATGTAAGTCTTATAATGAATTGATTGCACCAGAATGAAATAACGACCTCTCTTTCTCATAACCTCTCACATTATAAGATAGCATCACCACTGCACACCAACCACAACATGAAAACACATTTTACAACAGAAGTCTGTCTCTGTAAAACATCAAAGGAAATTATTAATTTCTCTGACTCCCACTCACTCTTTCATCTTGTTCAAACTTTATTATCATCTATAATATCCGCCATCTCCATCTCCATCTGGAGGAATATCACATTACTCTCATTACTCATATCTTCGAAATCTTCAAAATCTCTAATATAGTATTATCATTTTATTACATACCTAGAAAGAAGAGGAGGGGAGGGGAAGAGTAAAAATTGCGTTTGTTTTTGGAGATTGACTACTGCTTGGGTGGTGGGATATGGGATGAGATGAGGTGTTTCACTAGAAATTTGGTGACAGATTTCGTGGGGTTGAGGTTGGGGTTTTGGATGCTCCGGGGTGATACTTTGGTTATGTGTATAGCGAAGGGAGGAAAGGGAAGGGGAGGGAGTTTGAGGTGTTATATATTTAGGGAGGGAGGTAGGTGTAGGAAAGGGGTTGGGGGCTTGTTGGATGGTTGGATGGTTGGATGGATGGATGGTTGGATGGTTGGATAGAGAAGATAATACATTATATATTATACATTGATGAATCTAGGGGTTTGTGATGAAGCAGATCGACTATATTAAGATTCAGGAAATGATGGTATGGAAATTTCTTGTAGGATGGCTATAAGAGGGGCAAAGAGAACATTTCAGAAATTTATCAATACTCTTTCCCTATTCCACACATCCAGCTAGGAACAGAAACGAGGAAATGTCACACATCTGAGAGAGTGGTCATAAGAATGTTTTGGGAGTTTGTTGCATATCTTTTGGGCTGGAAACGATTTGTATATGAGTATTATATCATGTTGTCGGGGCCATAATTCATTTATGTTGCGTATCTGGGAAGGGTAATGAGATGATCTTAGAAGTTTGCGAGGATAGGTTTTGGTCCTCACTCACTGAGGTCTTCACCTACTTATTGGTAGATATCTTTTGCAACACAGATGCATATACAGGCCCGAGAGAGAGACTACGTAGATAATAAAATTCTAAAGGTTTTGGTTGCATATCTAAAGAGGAGTAAAGTGAAGATCTTGCAATATAAGGTTCTGGAATGGTTATATTTAGGTCATCACGTTGCTGTAAACCTATCTTTTGGAGATACTAATATATTAGATATGCGAAAATCCATAAGTTTAACAGGTTTATGGTAATTTTTAGGAGTGAAAGGGAATCTAAATCTTCGAGTCTATGGATATAGAGAAGCTGCTATGCGGACATAAACTTTTCTGTTGCATATCTGAAGAGGGGTAAAGAGAGGAGATTGATGAAATTGTGAGACTATCATGTCTATATTATGTAGATCGAGGGCACACCACCAATTCAAAATCGTAGAACCATCGAAAAGAACCTCTTCATCGATTTCTCTTCTCTGATTATTGTTGTATGTGTCTTTCTAGTCTGTTTCTATACAAATGTTGCATATCTAATGAGGGGTAGAGAGAGGATATGACCCGCTCACTAGCTAAGAATATAAAAGAAAAAATACGGTGCATAGTTTGGAGTCTAGAATTTCGGAAGATATCAAACGACATCAAGAATTTAATGGAATAGACACCCTGTTGCATATCTAATGAGGGGTAAAAGAGAGAAATTGGATCTTACATGAATCGTGAAATGGCTTACTACATACATACAGCCTATCTCTACAATCTAGATCTTTAAATTCAAAGGAAACAAATAGTGTTGATGAGCCAGTAAGCATATAATATGATGACACTATAAACTCTATAACTTTTCCGTTGCACATCTCAAGAGGGAGGGGTAAGAGGAGATTTCGGATCTTGGTGAGATATACTAGTTCTACTCAAAACTATTATCAAAATGATATACGAGTGTCACTAAGAATTATTAAGGAAAATATCACCACTACCCCAAACTCATGTATCAGAGTATTTATGAGAACACCAATATAGATAAAGAAAGAAATATTGCATATCATAAGCTGTGTCTCATTTCTAGATATATGAAGTATTCATCTATCATCTATGGATAGATAGAACTACACCAATTACAACATCCCACCATACCATTGACCAAGAATAAGAATATATAAATCAACCAACTCATGGACTCCTCATTTCTGCGTCCTATCATCATGATTCACGATTCACGATTCACGATAGAAAGATCTTTCTTATCCTTCTGTTGCATATCTAGGGGGGGGTAGAGAGGGGCTTGTGAAAATTGTTGGATATTAGTTTCCTATCGAATCTCGATAGATAACGGAGATAGGTTGATGGGAAAGAAGGGAGGGGGAAAGGGAGGGGAAGAGGAAGAAAGAGGATTTGGAGACTATGTAGGCTGAATGCCAAGGTATTCTATTAATCTAGATCTTTCTATTTTATTCCAACTTCTTTCCCTAACTATTCACATTTCGATGAAGTACACTGGTACTTTGGACTCTAGTCTGTCTAGTATAATTGAATAGTTGGGTACCTAGTCTCGCAACGGTAGTCATCACATCAGATCACATCATATAAGACTCCCCAAACGTTACGTACAACTGACGCAAACACAAGGATCGCCAATCCAGATAACCCTTCACAATCTCAGAGAGGGGTTAAGATGTTAAAACGCTGAGGCATCGAGGCGTTAAGCAGTGAAGTGGAGTGGATTATAATACCCGATAGCTATGGATGGGAAATATACGGGCCAAGAACGCCGAAATATACGGAGAGATAAGATGTCACATATAGCGGTGTAGATCTATCTTGAATAGGAATAAGAATGGGGGGATATGATGTGATGGTGTTGGTTGTTCGTTGATAAGGAGGGGATATACTATATAGTGGGGAAGTGAGGGGATTGAGGGGGAGATCCGATCGTGCGAGCCGATATCAAGGGGGTAGGAGATTTTGGTTATAAAAAGGAGCCTAGTTTCTGCTCTTCGTGAATTATGTGAAAACGAAATGAAGCTCATTTATCCGGATGGTTGATCATAGAAAGGAAAGATATGCTCTAAC
Source organism: Stromatinia cepivora (assembly GCA_014898415.1). Classification (NCBI taxonomy): domain Eukaryota; kingdom Fungi; phylum Ascomycota; class Leotiomycetes; order Helotiales; family Sclerotiniaceae; genus Stromatinia; species Stromatinia cepivora. The sequence goes on along the minus strand of RCTD01000025.1, from coordinate 932,842 downwards.
AACTATGAGAACATAAGCGTGGTTGTTCGAAAGTATGCATTTAATTTCTCTCATTCAAGTGATCTATAAACTTGACTTCCCCTGGAAGACCATTCACTTATCATTGCTTTTCCTATGTTGCGTAATCTATTGAGCAACAAACCATATACCTTGGTTCATATATATATGATACCATAAAAATACCATACATATATATATACACTAATGCTATGCCCCACAATGTGTATGTCCCTCTATGCATGACTCCGAGTCCAAAACTCCACCTGTAAAGACACGACGCCAGAATCAAGTTTCTCAAATGAAGTGAAAGCAATTACAACTGAACATCGTTGTTGAGAAGTCGAACCTCCTCACCTGGCTTGAAAGCAGGCATACCGATGTAGGGACAACCATCGCAACGGAATGCATCACCTAAGCTGCAGTTCCCGCAGGATCCAACTTTCCCCTTGACTGTGAAATCTACTTCAGCCAAATCATCAGCATCAAGCTTAAGAGCTTGGAGCTGGCTATCGGCTGTGGCTCGTTTTTCTGCATCTTCCTTTGCAAGCTTTTCGGCCAGGCCGCATGTGCAATCCTTACATGCACGACGACGTTTTCCAGCTCTTGGAGCACACTCAGGAGCTAGATCATATTAGTAGAGCTCGGGAGTATGAAATGTCGATTACGTACGGATAGCAAGAGGCTTCTTCATATCCTCCTCAGTAAGAAGAGTGTCCTCGTCAATTAATTCATCGTCGTCATCGTCTTCGGCATCAAAGTCATCACTGAAGTCAATGAAGCCAACTCCCTTTGGCGCATCACTATTTGGTACGTCCTTCTCTGGCACATCATCTGTCATGTCCACACTCTTTCTCTTGCCATGTACTGGTACCTCAGCCGTTGAAACTGGAGGGCCAGCATTTGATACAGCCGCAGTCTTACTATTATCCTTTCTGCGAAGTCGCAAAGGGACAGCAACACTTGCACTATGATCAGGTTTGAGCATAACCCCTCCTTCTGCTACCAAACCAGCCAAGATAGCCTCTCGATATTCTGCACCATCAATTTCCTGTCCAAAGGTACCATCTTGTGCCTGCAACTTTGCACCTGTCTTCAAAGCTTGCGTAATCTTTCCAAATACATCTCTTGTCAAAAGTTCAGTAGATTCGGCTCGTGTGCCATCGGCATCAGTGAGGATAAGGACTAAATCGTATGTTGATTCCGGAAGTGTGACTAATCCTGCAGAGAGACGATCCAGCATCTGCAAGTCGGTAACAGTTCTATCATGAGTAGCAAGAACATTTCTTAGCTTTTCTTCATGGCTGGCGATAGAGGGAGGCGCGAGGAGTAATGTGCGAGGGTTGAATGAAGTCGTCTTGGTGGTTATAGTTATCGGACTGAAATCGGAGGTATTGTCAATAGTGACAGAGGGGGCCATGGCGGGGTCGTTGGTGGCGATTAAACGCTCCCTTTATCTTTTGAATAGATGATTGAGTATCGTATTAAGTTTGCGACAAAACAAATGTTGAAAGAAAACGAATATCAATTGGAAGAAAATGCGATATCAAAAGAATCGAATTTTCACAGTATCTTTCTTTGGTAGATGACTTCAGATTTCTTATCAGGTTTGTCAAAGGGTTTCGGAGATGCTAATTCCTGATAAATTCTTGATAATTCTTGAAAATTAATTATTAAGCAATTTTTTTCGGCCACTAGTAATAGAGGGAAATGGAAGTTCTACTACGGTAGCCAGACTTGGAGAATCATTCTCGGCCAATCATAAAAATTACTTTGAAAGGTATTTAGGTTAACAACGGACTAGAGTTGATAGGGTCACATCATTGGCCAATCATTCATTATTCGTAAGAAATGATTAACTGTGAGTAATAATTGGTCAATTATGATTCACTAGGATACCGTAATGTCGCACCACCCACGCGCGCAATGGGCCGCTTAGCTTCCCTGCTTCCCATTAGCTTCATATTTCCCCGCATTACTGGGGAGTGGTGAATTCCGATCGAATGATCCTTTGGTATCAGTTGACGTACCACTCAAATGAGCTGTTATGAGTGAAAGTGAAGTGAAGACTCACCAAGAAAGATAGAAAGTAAAGAAGTAAAAAGTTCTAGTAAACAAAGAGAAAAGATCATTGTCGAATTTCGAATTGAATGTATTGACATTGACATTTCAATTGTATGAGGTATTTCACAATTCCTTATCAATTCCTATTCCATAATTGTTGTTGTATACTAGGTACCTCCTAGATAATTTATATCTACATCCATCCGAGCATGACTTATGTTGTGTGTGTACCTGGGTATTAAACCATAGGTGATAGGTTCATACATGAGGTTGTTATGGAATGGCGAGATCAACATGTCGAAATGTGTCAAAGAGGGTACCTGAATACCAAGTAGGTCGCGTGATAATTCTATAGAAATGAAGAAGGGGAACCGATCTAACCGAATATTAAACCTGGCTCTCTGATTGAATCAACTCAGACCTCAACCTATTAAAGAATCGAATCCATCAACAACATCGCATCTTCTTTCCATTTCTATTCAAAACACTTTCAGAAATCCATTGACTTTTCCAACTTTTCAACCATCTTCCATCAAGTAGTCTTCTTTACCTTTCGAATATCATCAATCTACTTTACCTTGTACACTTTTCATACATTACCTTCAATCATTCAACAGTAAGTTTACCTGAAATCGCTTTGTTTATACCCCGCCTTATGCGTAGCACTTGTCCTTCCACCCAAACTGTCAAGTGCTTGATGAAACTTTATCCATTCGATAAACTCTTGTACTTGTATGAATACATGCTGATATTTCAATGATATGCAGTGGGTAAATCACATAAGTACAATGATCGCGACCATGCCGGCCTCGCCGATGGTACCGCTCTTCCACAAGAGCATTTGCCTCGTTACTTTGCAAAGTCCGGTCATGTTGATATGGATCCAAAGAAAGCCAAGAAGAATGGTGCTGGAAAGGGCGGATGGTGTGTACTCCTTTTAGTCTTCACCTTACTGCTTGCGCACTTTCTCTTTATTGACTTCTTCGACTAACATATGCAAAACAGGGGCGTAGAAGGTGAAGAAGTCCAAGATGAAGGCTTCAATATGGCCAATGCTCGTCGTCGCTCCAACAGCAGTTCTTATACTGCCGGTCTCAAAGACTTCAAGACTAAATTCGAACAAATCGAAACCGAACCAGTTTTCGAGGAGGACATTCATGGTGCCTTGATGGAAGAACTTCCAGAGACTACTCGTTCCAACACAAACAGTTCGGAGGCTAGCAGTGTTGATGAGGATGTCAAGACCAAGTAAGATTTGGATCTTGATGGGGTGAATATGGCATAAGTTTACTATATGAATGTCATCTGTATGAGGACTGATGATATTCATCTGCCGGCAGATCGATACAATTGCAATCTTCCCTCTTTATGGATGGCTACATGGAATGGGGAGAATGAACGAAATGAAATGAAATGACACTTTGACCTGGCACCGATTTATAAGTCCAGATGTATTATCAGAGCTTCTCTTTAGCTATTACCAAAGGCATAGAAGGAATTGCCCAGTAAATTTTATGTTTCTGATTTATGCGATGATCGTTTATGTTGACATTATAAATACAATTCACTTAATCAAGGAGCTAACATTTGTCCGCACTCAAATGGTAAAAAGTCGTTATCGTACAAGTTGGCATAACCACACCTCGGGTCCAACGATAGAGACATACATCATGCGGGATTGGCCCTTCCCGATGTCGTTTTTTCACCGAGTTGTCACACCGATGCACAGAAACACCCAAATAAATATTCGCCCCTTCCCTCTTACTATCATCGTCTGTCACTATACATCCATCAATCTTTTAATTCAGTGTGTATTACCAAATCATATCGTTTCATTGTCAAATATCAAACCAACAAAGCAAATATACCTAGGAAAACATGCCATATAAGCTCACGAACAGAAATGTACTCGTAACGGGTGGAACTCGGTACGTCGTAACCCCGCACTTCCCCACAATAACAATCTTTCCATCATTCTTGCATTCAAAAGTATATTTTACTAATTGTGAGATGGGACAGAGGACTAGGCGAGGTTATTTGTCTTAAATTCGCGGCGGAGGGATGTAATGTCGCTATTAATTATGTTTCTAGCGAGGACAAGGCGAGGGAGTTGAAGGGGAGGATTGAAGAGGAGTGGGGGGTGAGGGTTGTTTGTTTGAGGGGGGTGGGTTGATTTTTTTGGTTAGATGGGGGAATATGAGATGAAAGGATCAGAGAGAAGATAGGATAAAATGTCGTGATGAACCAGGCTAATAATCAAACTGAGGATAGGATATGAGTCAAGAATCCGACTGCATCTCTGTGGTAAAGGAAACTATTAAGAAGTTTGGAGGGCTGGATATCATTATATCAAATGCTGTAAGGATACGACCTTCTTCTTCCCTTTCCTGTTTCCTTTACCCCTCTTCCTGCCATTCAAATCACCGAAGCTGATAAATAAGGGCCATACACGCTTCTCAACCTTCTCCGATCTCTCAGCTCCTACGGCAGAAGATTGGCAAAAATGCTATGCTACGAATGTGGTGGCTCAATCTATTCTGATGAGAGAGGCACTGTCTACTTTTCAGGTGAATGAAGAGGGAGGAGTGTTCATTATGACGAGCAGTATTGCGGGTGTCACAACTGGAGGGAGTAAGTGTTGTTCTTTGTCTCTTTCCGCGGTCATGTCTACTTGTCCTGGTGCACGATCTAGAGCTTTCATAGGGGAGGTTTGATATCGAGACGTTTGATAAGAGAAGTGACGGTACAAGAGGAATTGGAGAGATATTAGCTGGACACGAGGCTAATGAGTTGAATGTAGGTTGCATGCCGTATTCGGTAACGAAAGCCGCTCAATTACATTTGATGAAATGTTTGGCTGCTACCCAAGGGCCAAAGGTCCGGGTTAATGCTGTGTTGCCGGGCTTGTTGCTTACGGAATGGGTATGTTATACTCTCTCTTTACTTCTTTCCTAATCGCTGGACGTGGCTCTGGGAAAGGATCCTTCGTAATAAGTAGTGCCCTTGGTGGATGGGATAAAATCTAGGAATTATCACAAGTGTCATCTGTGGTTCGGAGTTTCATCCGCAATATTTTATGTATTGCCTACTTGTCCCTTTAAGGTTATTTGCAATGGAATCCACACTAAAACTACACAGGGAAAGAAATACTCGGAGGAAGATCAGGAGAGATTGAAGGATAGAGCATATTTGAAACAAGTGGTAAGTATTTCTCTGGTTCCTTCTTTCTTGTCATCTTTCTCACCCCTCCTATATTATGAGAGGTTGGCCAAACAGAGAATGTACTGAAATACAAAAACCTAGACGGATATGGAAGATTGTGCCCAGGCATTTGTGGATATTGCGAAAAACAGTAGTATGACGGGACAGAAAATACAAGTTGGTAGGTATCTTATTCCATTCCTCCTAGGACGAGATGAGAAGGATTGAAGACAGATAGAATGAATGCTGACGTTTGAAAGATTCTGGACTTGCGCAGAATGTGTGAACTTCCTAGACCCACATAGTGCTGGGAAATGAAGGCAACTGTGGAAAAAACGTGTCAAATATTTGCAGAAAAGTAAGATCGCAGTATGGAGTCAACTTCAATATGATAAATTAATACTATTACGTCTTATTCTATAGACTATATCAATGCTCATTTTGCTATTGGTAGAAAGCCAATCCCACGCAAATACTCGACATTCTTGCGAATAGCAGCTTCTACTCTTGACGAAGGAGTGCCGACTTTCAGCTCTTGTAGTATTTTATCCATAGGCATACCCATTTTTCCATGTTCCTTCTCGAGATTATGGATTAGTGGCCATAGAGGATGGCTCTCATGCTTGGAGTCGATGTTGGCGTAGATAGCATCCAGCCATTCATCCTGCCCTAATGGCTCAATAATGTAACCGAAATCTCTTCCCAAAATAGACCAGAATTCACGAACGGGGAGACCCTCAATGATTCCAACAACAGGATCGGGCGAATCATTCTGTTTGGTATCACAGCAATCCAACACAGCTCTGGCTACATTGTCGACATCAGAGATGAAGAGCCAGGAATCAGCGTCTGCCTCATTAAAACTCCCAATCTCTATGCAACTCGCCACAAGTCTCCAGATAAAATCATCGGTATTAGCAATACCCTGGTGGGGTGTGCCAATGATAAAGCTAGGCTTTACTACGAATACCCGGTTGTGATTCTGAATACTGGTCTGTGAGTACTCTTGCACGAGAAGTTGTGAGATAAATTTTGTTTTGGCGTATTCCGTGGGAAGAACGTTGTTAATGTGATCATCGTCCATGTGGAGATTCTTCTCTGCTAGCGATGGGCCATTATAGCCTCCTGATATATACACAAATTTCAGTACAGATGGTGTTTCGTTCATGATATTCAAGAGGCTCCAAGTTGAATCGACATTTGCCATTTTTAGAGATGAGAAGTCGCTGTTCCAATGCACTTTTGCTCCACAGTGGATAATGGCATGTATTCGTCGAGAAAAGAGCGACTTTCCGGCCAGGCAATCCCATTGATCGGAGTTCAAACCGAGGCGACGTTTTCCGAGATCTCCAAGCCACACTTCTATCTTTTCAAGAAACGAATCTGACCACCATCCTGCTTGCACTGCCATCTTCTTTACTCGCTGCAGACCATCTTTTAGATTCTTTGCACGCACATGTACCATGACCTTTTCGATATCTCTTCGAGTGCAGAGTTGAAACAAAATCTGGGATCCCAGAAAGCCAGTGCCACCCGTCAAAAATACATTCTGTATGGAAGGGCCTCTCCCCCACTTATCCATCTGCTGTTTATACATCTGAAGTTCCATTCTAAGATCAACAGACCTTTCAACACCACTTTGGCTTATTCCCACAGCTCTAAGCTCTTCGATATATTGTGTGACACTTCTAATTGTTGCTTTTGGATGCAGCAGCACACTGATATGAAGCTTGACGGTAAATTCTTGCTTAATGAACATTATCAGACTGATGATTTGAATGGAATCGAGACCAATTGCTGTTAACGTGATGTCCTGACCGATCAGCTTTGATTTGGCTTGGTGATCGCTGTGGTATACGAGCGAGGCAAGTTTGCTGGATATTTTGAAACTAATTATGTTCTCTTTGGATAGGGTAGTGCGGTTTTGGCCATTGGTATGACCGTTGGTTTTCCCACTGATGGCTCCGTTGATGGCCCCATTGGTAGGACCGTTTGAAAGTCCATTTGTTAGGATCGAATTTGCTGAATCGCGACTCAATTGCGTAAGCCAGAATTCTACAACCTTGCGATTAATCTTCCCAGAAACAGAAAGTGGGATCTGTTCTACGGCAAACCAATGAGTCGGTACCACGTATATCGGCAGTTTGGTTTTCAAAAATTGTTCAAGCTTGGCAATACTGAAGCCTGATGTTGTTAGCTGATTATTGCTGATCAATGAGAGGATATTTGTTGCTGAAGCAGGCTCCAAATTTGTATCACGGATTTGGACTATTGCCACAAGAGATTTTGCAAAAGCCCCGGCCTTAGGACTTGAAGCCATGGACAGCGCAACACCGGGATAAGTCGAGAGATGATATTCAACATCTCCAAGCTCAACTCGCTGACCCCGAATTTTCACTTGGAAATCTTTTCTCCCCACAAAGTCTAGAGATCCGTCCGAATTATACCGTACAAGATCTCCCGTCTTGTAGAAGCGTCGGGTTCTTGTTGCCAAGATTTCGGGCGGCCATCTTGGGTTTTTGATAAATGCAGCTTTGGTTTTGTCCATATCTCCGATATAGCCGCGAGCCAGTGTCGGTCCTTCAACAAGCAACTCTCCTACTGCACCGATCGGAACGAGGCGATCGTGATCTTTTGGATCCACCAGCCAGCACAGGGCGGATCCGAATTCTCGCCCAATGGTTGAACCTCTGGAATTAGGCCCTAGTAAGTTGGCCGTTGTGGGAGAGGATTCCGCAGGTCCGTAACAGTTATAGAGGGTTACAGCATGAGCCCATCGAATCACATTCTCCTGTGTGACCGCTTCCCCACCAAGTGTCAAAGTTTCAAGACATGGCACATCTTCAGGCGATATCAAATTCGCTACAGATGGGGTAAAGAGCACCCAGTTAACTTGCATCGTATTCATGATACCAATAATATTGCTTCGGCGGTCTTCTTCAGAGGGAGTACACACGCATCCTCCGTAAATGAGCGTAGTGAAGATATCCATCATACTTACGTCGAAGGTATATGCAGCATATTGAAGCACACGAGATCTGGGACTCCACCCGAAGACTTTGCCATGGGCGAGCGAACTTGTGGACACGGAGCTATGTTCCTGAACAATCCCTTTGGGCTCACCAGTACTCCCAGAGGTAAACAGAACAAAGGCCGCATTGTATGGCTTGGCCCGGATCAATGAGCGATCCTGAAGAGATCCGCGGAGGGATGTAAGGAGAGCATCCGAGACGCTGATGATTTGTTTTGTCATGTCGCTGAACTTCGGTGCGATTTGCGGCGATGTAATAACCAATTTTGCATTTGTCTTTCTGATGATGGCCTCTAGTCGCTCTTTGGGTTGAGACGGATCTAATGGAACGAATGCTCCCCCAGCTCTTAAAATTGCAAGCATAGTCAATATTGCATACAAGGACTTTTCGAAGCAAATCGGCACAAGTATCTCTGGCCCAACCCCATGATCGAGAAAATGACACGCCAAGGTCGAAGTTACTTTTTCCAATTCTTGGTAGGTTAATTGTCCATCCCAGGAGCAAATTGCGGGATAATTTGGCGTTGATATTGCGTGTCGCAACACAAGATCATGTACGCATACATCTATCCTCTCAGGAAAATCGGCTTCCCATCCCCGCAATTGTTGCAAATCTCGCTTCGTGATGAGATCGAGGTTATCTATGCGTTGGAAAGGATCATTCAGGATACTTTCAATGGCTTTGGCACATGTGTGGGCTACATTTGTTGCCGCAATGGTGGACAATTTTGTCGGGAGGTGCTGTAGATATGCGTGCCCAGTGGAATTACTATCGAATCTTATATCGAGTAGTATCTCAATCTGGATGTCGCGTTAGTCATGATATCCAACCGGCTCTCTTTCTGTACTTACATGATTGTCTGGCACAGTTTGAACATCACTACCCCCTGGAATAGAATTAAAGCTCCCCGCACTATCCACTTCTTGAAATTGCAAAGCAGTATTATATAAGACTGTATCCGCACTCTTGTTGCCAGACGCAGGCAGCAAATGAGAAGCACCATTTTCCTCTTTTGATTGAATAGCTCGTAGGACTTCAATCACTCTACCCGCCTCCTCAAGTTCGATATGGCAATCTCGGGTGTAGACAAGACCACAAGATAACTCTGAATCTGCACCCAGTTCAGACGGCGACAGTTTCAAGTAACCAAAAGACGGAGAGTTACATCCTGCGTAACATTGAAGCACGAGCGCCCACGCAAGCTTGAAGAACGTCAACGGAGACACTTCATGTTCATTACAGAATCGATCCAAATGTTCGATGCTGCGACTTGGGACTTCTATTGTTTGCCAACATCTTTCTGTTGATGAAGAATCGAGAAAAGCATCGAGGATAGGAAAGAAACAAGCTTGGGCTTGCCAACTCATCATGTCAGACATTTTATAAGGGTTTCATAGGGGAGGAAACCAAAGCCTGGAAATAGTGATACGGTGCGATTGATTGGATACCAATGGATTCTACGCATATATACCAGAAATCTCAAGTGCATTCTCAGGGAATCATGGATGGCCTGTTGAGATACGGCTGATACCCCCTATCATCCCGAGTCTTAAACTACATCATACAGGTCACAAATGTCCCAGTTGACTTATCTGAATTGTAATTGTATCTTCCTGCATTGTTACGAGCAGGGTATCCAATAGTACGTACCGTACTGCAGTTCGATAATGAGGGATTTTCGAATATATTCGGAAATTTACATCGGTTTTGAGCATTGGTAGTCTTCGAATAGATTTTAGCTGCAATTCGGACTCCCGACTATTGCGAATCCTGGGCACGAAGCTTCAACATTCTCGCATCCGAGAGAACTAGGGTTCTAAGTCAACTTGCAACCGCTTTCAGCTTCTGAAGTCTCTCGGGGCTGCAACTATGCAGCTAGATACGATCATTCTATGACATAATCTTGTGTTCCGCCATTTCAAAGCCAAGTTTAAGTAAGTTGTGACTTGATATGCATCTTATTCTCCTTTCGACTGCATTTGCAGCGCAGCAGAGGTTACATTGACGATGTAATATTTCCCTCATCTCACAAGATTTAAATTAATTTATCAAAGATCCGATATGTAACTTACCAAAATATTCCGAAGATTTGAAACTATTGATTTACCCTGCGGTGCCATGAGATATACACACCCGCAAGAAGGAGATCTGCATGTCATACTTTATCTGCGTCTGCACTGCATCTGCATCAATTTAGCTCTGATTTTCGATGACCCTAGCAGTATACTCCGCATAGCTCAGATTGGCTGGCTAGATGAACTTTCTTGATTGGCTCTCTACCGTTCTGAGGGGTTAGATTGGCGGACTCGTCTATCTTTTCTTGGTCGATCCGGCGTCTTTCCGTCCCCTGTATCACACCCCGGCACTACATCCCGGTACTTGTGACGTGAGGCGCTCTCCAAATATGTCTTGGAAATATAGAGAGAGCCTAAAACGCTTGATTGGAGAGGGGAATATGAGGAAATACGATAACGAGGCCCGGGAAACTTAAATCGCTCCCGCTTATTTACCCCTAGTTTAGTTTGATGACTTTTATATAGAAGCGAATATATTATAGCTTACAAATTAAAATCAAATTATCGCTTGAATATCTGAGATTAATAAGATACTAGAATTAGAAGATTATAAGATGTATTTATTATAAAGTTGATTATTTTAAGAACAGAATAACTTAAATCTATAAGAGAAAGCTAGTTTTGTCTCCTATATAACAAAACTAAAAGATAGTATAAGTGAATAAGGGTCCGTTCGGATCGATTTTCTGAAATATTGGGCTTAATATATATTTGGGTATATTTGAGTGAGGCTAATATATTTAAGAAATATTTGAGAAAATAATAGGGGTATGTAGAAATGAAGATTTTTCTGATTGAGATATCGAATTTTTTCAAATATATTGATCACCAGTACTAATAATTATCAAACTTTTTTTTTTTAATGACTCGAGCTAAAGATAATTTTAAAGAAGTATTTATGCTCTTAATATATTCAGAATATCAGAGTTACTAAAATATCAAGCTAATATATTTACTTTTATAACTTTTTAGATCTAGACTACTCCGAATTATTAGAAACACTAGACTCGAAGGAATTTCCTTAGAAAAATTCAACTGCAGATAGTGTAAGCCAATATTGATTATCCGGTTCTCGATAATAAACTTCCATGTAGTATGGATTGCTTTCGGGACATGCAGGTCAAAGGCCAGTGAAACAAGTAAAATGCTATTGTTACAAGATTTGGCAATCCATGCGAACTGTGACGTTAAAGAAAGCTGCGTCTTATCGGGGCTCTCTAGTCAATGCTTTTGTACAACACGGGGAAAAAAGGTAGCCAGCCACCTTTTACACCACATACTACATACAATTCCGATTCGGCTATGCATCAACCTTTGTGCCACACGCCAAACCGAGCTCTTGTGGCTAAATGCCACGATGTACTAACAAGCACGGAAGCACGGAAGCACCTGCACAACGCATGCCATGTAGAGCCAATATAATATGAGAATAAGGGATTTCTGCAGACGCATCCAATAGCTCTCAGCATCTATGGTATCATTCTCGCATACTCTTGTCGGACAACCACAGCTTAATTTAAGATTAATAAGAGAAAATGCTAATTCTCCGTCCGGATTGGAAAGGCCGAGAGAATTGAGTAACTCACACATGAGCTGCACGACTAAATATTATTGGGACACGAAAAACAATAAATGTATTTAGGAAAGACATTTCCGGACCTGCACCGGAGCAGCTTGATCTATTTTTTAGTTTAAGAAATGCTTTTGAAATGTCCGAATCACAGAAAACCCCGAATAAGACTTTTCATAATGGGATTCGTGCATCGAAAACACTAGCAATCCTGGGATGTGGTACGGATCTACTCTAAAAATGCCACTGGCGTCGAGCTAGAACTCGAGAGTTAACTTCTTCTAGGTAGCCTTGGAACTGCTCTCTTGTGCGGAATACTGACCAGCATCGAAGAGAGCAAGAAATCCAACTTAGCTCGTCCGAATTTAGATCAATCCCATGTCCCAAGCAATTTCATAGCTTGTGTCCGGAGCGCCCCTTCTGCTGCACGCTTGGAATGTGCACTTTCTGCTTTTGACACAGAAGTAGCAATCTACCACGGCGATCAACGTGCTCCTCTTCGCGAAGCCGATGTGATAGTCCTAGCTTGTCAGCCCGGTGATATACGGAGTTGTCTAGCCACCACCATTATCAGATCCCAGCTACAAGACAAGGTCCTCGTTAGCCTACTTGCGGGCGTCACAATTCCGGATATCGAATCCGTACTTCAGTCTGTAGGGGGTAAGAGCTATTATCCCGCCACAATTGCTCGAGCAATGCCAAACACCGCCTCATTTGTCCGTGAGTCAATCACCGTCATCGAAGCCCCGGAAGCAACGTCAGCCAGCCATCTACTTGCAATTGATTGGCTGTTTGAATCAATCGGCAAGGTTAAACACATCTCCGCTTCCAACTTCGATACATGTACAGCATTGGGTGCATCAACACCTGCATTCTTCGCGGTTATTCTCGATGCCTTGATTGACGGCGCTGTCACACTTGGGCTGACCAGAAAGGATGCTACGTTCATGGCAGCACAATCTATGAAAGGATGTGCGGCGTTGGTGCTGGCTGGAGAACATCCAGCTTCTGTGAAGGAGAACATTACCACTCCAGGTGGCTCGACCATCAGGGGCGTACTAGCGCTTGAACAAGGAAACGTGAGAGCTGTTGTGGCAGGTGCTCTGATTAAGTGCAAAGAAGCCGCTGAAGGATTAGGAACTCAGGCGAGAAAATAGGTTTACCGGCTCCAATATTCATAGCGTGAGGCCATTGATTTTTTTTATTCGAATTTGAAGGCGGATTTGGAGAGGTTCTAATGTCATGTCAATCAATACGGAAAATAACGAACGAAGAGTTTGTTTTGTTGTGATGTTTGTGATGTTAGGAAATTGAGTCATACACGTGATATGTGGCAGAATCAGGCGGTGAAAGGGAGTTATTGGATGTTTTTATTCTCCAACTTTCATGCATATGCCTTTTCATTTCCTACAGCAAGGACGGACAATGAAATTTCCCGTCTTGTAGAAATTGCCCAATCCTTCCTTGGCCTTCTGAGTCGGTTCAAGCATCGTTTACCAAAACATATCGGTATCTTGCATCTCCAGCTTCCATCTCCTTCAGAACATTGTTCACATCACTCATCTTTCGCGTCTCAACCCATGGCTGAATCTGTTCCCTCGCCACAAATTCCAACAGTTCTTCTGTCTCCTTGACTGAGCCTATATCATTGAAATGAATTGAGATCTTCCGCTCAACCAGCCCAAATATTTCAAGCGGCGGCATAGGATCGTCTGGCAAACCAACTTGGCAGAAATGTCCTCCTGTCCTGAGCAGACCCAGATATTTGTTTAGTGGCATGTCAGCGGATGACACAGTACAAATAATCACGTCGAGCGACTTTGCATGCTTCTCTGCCCAATCTGTTTCCTTTTCAGTGGCTATGTAGCTTCCTGCACCCAGCTTGATGGCGTCGCCACGTTTGCTCTCACTTCGTGAAATTGCAACAACATGCTGAAACTTCAAAGCCCTTGCAAACATGATTGCGAAGTGCCCCAAACCTCCAATACCAATTACTCCAACTCGCTTTCCTTCTCCTTTATGTTCCGCTAGTGGAACGAAGGTGGTAATGCCAGCACATAGCAACGGTGCTGCTGCTGCGCTGCTTAGTGCCTGGGGGATACGAATGGCAGCGGCGCCCGGAACTCGACAGTAATTTGCAAAACCACCGAAGGTCTTGCTGCCATCGGGGAGATAACCATCGTATGCAGCAACTTTCCGTGGACAATAGTTTGGCATCCCTTGGCTACATTCTAGGCAATCTTTCTGGGCACAGACGTGAATTATAGGGCCAATTCCTACCCGGTCACCAATTCTGTTCTCTGTTAGCGGACAGAATTCCATGTGTTTAATGGATAAACCAACGCAATGTTTCGCTCGACTGCTTCCCCTACTCGGATTACCTCTCCCACAGTCTCATGCCCGGCACAGCATGGATAATTGGTAGGTCCCTAGTCAATAAAATGTGAGATTGAGAGTCAAAGTAGGGGTACAATTTCTTACCCATCCACTTCGCAAAGTATGCATATCACTTGCGCAGAGACCACAGTGAGTAACTTTGACATCTATGTCGGTCTCTTCCCATTTCTTCGGTTGGAAAGGTGTTAGTTTCAACCCATCGATTATGGCTTTTTTGTCAAACGCCATCCATCCTTTGAAAGTAAGGTCAGAAATGATCGTCTGGTCTCCCATATTTATCCGATTTGTGGATTTGTTTTCAGGTGATATGTGCGCTCAAAGGTCGAGTATCGTGAAAACGCGACTGAAGAGATAGCTGGGTAGGGAATAATGATACTGTATCGACATACTTAAATGGGACATCAAAATGTCGGTGTTCCCAAATTGGTCACTTGTACCGGACGGCTCATGTAAGTCACTCATTTAAATGCACAAGACTAATGATTATCCCAAGTAAGCAATGGTATGGTGACAAGCCATACCCCACAATTGATAATTTCCGTCCCTTCTGCTGTGCTTGCTGTGTTTTGTAGTTTATTTCCTGTGTGCGCTGCATTGAACCAAGCGAAGCCTCCTACCCTTAATCAATTAAGCCATGAACACTGTCGCCGATCACACAAATAGATCAGAAGGTTCCACCAGATATCGCTTAGGTTTTTATCATGGGGACCAGTGTTTCATTATAATATACTTCGTTAGATCATCAGCCCGAGCTAGTGGTGAGCTGAAAAGGCACGAATGAAAGAGGCAAGTGAATTGAGCCAAGATGTGAGCCCGAGATCAAGATGATTGGTTTGGAAATAGATGTGATGATGTAAGTTTGAGGCAAACGTGTCTATTTCTACTTGTGAGAAAATGATGGCCACTTTCAACCTTGGCAATTTGTTTCTTTAGCTGTTTATACTAAATCATTCCATCAAACGACACTCTTTGGAACCGGAAATTTGGAAAGATGACAGCCGACATCGAGAGAGCAAGTTCCAAGTCTCAAAAGCTGCCATGGCTCCTTGAATATCGATCCTCTGACTGGTTTATTCTCACCACGGTGTGCTGTGCCATATTCACTGTAAGCTCGTCAAATGGTCTTTTCTCCGGTGTCTATCTAACATGGCTTAGGATGCTTTCCTTTATGGTGTTGTAAGCATCCCGTTTATACCATCTATACATATAATTCGAAGAAGCGGGTGGCTGAAACTATACTGAGTGTTATATTAACAATAAACAGGTGGTTCCCGTTCTTCCATTCAGTCTACAAGAGCGATCGGGTGTGCCAGAAGAAGAAGGTACGTGGGAAATGTCGAGACTTGATCATTCACTGATCAAAAATAGTCCAATGGTGGACGTCTTTCATATTCGCTGTCTTCGGTGCTGCTATTATAATTGGATCTCCAATCTGTGGATGGCTCGCAGATCACACTACCGATAGATCCATCACTTACTTCGTTGGGTTATTCATCCTAGCAGCTGCGACTCTTCTTTTTGGATTGGCGAAGAGGGCATGGCTTCTTGTCGTTAGCAGAATGTTCCAAGGATTCTCGGCTGCGATTGTATACACCGTTGGGCTCGCACTGTTGGTCGATACTGTTGGAAGTGAAAATATTGGACAATGGATGGGCACAGCTTTATCGTGTTCCAGTGTCGGTCTCATTATCTCACCTTTGCTTGGGGGTATCGTCTATGACAAGGCCGGTTATATGGCTGTGTTCGGTATGGCTGCTGGACTCATTGTTATTGATATCCTACTGCGCATGTTGATGATCGAGAAACGGACAGCCAAAAGATACCTGGAAAGTAATCTAATAGTGCCCACTGTTGATGGCAACGGCAGCGTTCATACTTCCCCTGCCGAACATGAGGATCGAAGTAACAGCCCAGAGAGCATTAACAGCTGGAATGAGTCTTCGAATACTGCGAATTCTACACCTCCTGGACTTGGTATACCCAACTACGATGAATCTAGCGCTCTCCTCCCAAAGAAGATTCAAAACATCAACCAAAACTCCAAAGCTTGGACCCTTCCACCAGTCGTGACCTTGCTCGGTTCGCCACGAGTTGTTGCCGCTATATATGGCATCTTTGTTAACGTTTCGATTCTCGCCACATTTGACAGCGTTCTCGCATTGTTCGTCAAGGAAACTTTTCATTGGACTTCTCTTGCAGCGGGGCTCATATTTCTGTGCTTAGCCGTCCCTGGACTTGCAGGTCCACTCGTCGGTACACTCTCCGACCATCTAGGTCCTCGTTGGATTGCCGTTGTTGGATGTACTTTGACAGCAGTGCCATTGATACTTTTGCGACTTGTTGATAATGATACTGCTGAGCAGAAAATTCTGCTATGCGTCCTATTGTTTATATGCGGTATGAGACTCACTTGACTCAAATTTTCCTTACACTAGCTTCTGATCACCCGCTAAATTTGATTTCTAGGTTGTACACTTATTCTTATCGTAGCACCCGTTGCGGCCGATCTTTCCTCAGTCGTTGGAGAAATCGGGATCGAAAATCCAGGCAAATTCGGTCCTAGCGGGGCTTATGCCCAGGCTTATGCCCTTTTCAATTGTTCTATGGCTGCTGCTACCATATTTGGCCCAGTATTTGCCGGAGCGTTGATTACACAATATGGATGGAAGACTATGAGTCTAGCTATGGGTATATTTTCACTCACTGGGGCAATTCCATGTGTAAGTACAGAGCTTCTTCCTTCTGCTTTGCCCTTCTGTCCACTTTTATCTATAGCGCGTCAAGAAAACTTTACTGACGATATAATAGCTATTTTTCACTGGCGGATGGCTGTTTCGAAAGGAGTCAAAAAGCGCAACCGTGGACCTGGAATAGATTGTGATAAAAGACTAAGCTTTTCGGACAGTATTTGATATTTTCGACTCGTCAAGCTATTTGGTTTGTTACATGGAGCTTTCTGCATTTTTCTTTCCAAATTTCTCTCATATACATATCTCATTTTCATTTATTTTGCTGTTTCCTGGATAAATGTAACTAAGCTTTCTTTTGCACAAAGCACACCAAAAGTCTCAAATTGTAATTTCAGCGTCTAATTAAGTTATATATATTTGTTGCACAAACAGTGTTGCACTTCACTGTACACATGGTATTTGTGACAACCTGCGGTCACAAAGTTAGACAGAGGGAAATTTTGAACTTGTGAATTGTACTCTTAGTATAAGTCCATCTATCAAAATATGAATGATAAGCTGGCTGCTACGTCATGTTTTACAGACCACCCTCTCCCAATTATAGCTTGGTAAGTTTAGTATTGGGAGAGCTTATAGAATAATAACAGTTTTAAAGTATATGTTAGCATACGCATCATCATTATATGTACAGTATATATGAGATAAGAATCACTATTTTTACAATCTAATTAAAACCTCTTAGAGATATATTGGTGTATGAGATGGGAGTAGTCAAAATAGTCCGATAACCAGATTTTTACTTTACAGGAGGAAAAATTAATAATGAAAATATAAAACGAGAATAGTGCATTATCCATAATCAACACAGAAGTTGTCGGAATGTACTTTATCACCCTATAGCGAATTTTACCAGACCAAGAAAAGCTTCTCACTTGAACGTCCATCGGCGCTGCGTGCATACTTCTAAGCCTTCCCTCAGCCTTCAACTTTCATTTCACCATCAATTGACTTTCTTTGCCCGTTCCGCACCATCTCGTCCCTTCTTATAAAGTCCCTCCATCTCTTCCTGGCTCATTTTACTAACTGTCCCCAACACATGATCCCAAAACGTTGTATAAACCTGCGAATAATTTGTCTGCTCACCACCTCAACAATCAGTGCCAATTCCAAATTTAACCCAAATGATCACCAAAATTAATGAACAAGAAAAATAATCTACTCACGCCTGCACCCCAAGTCTGGTGATGAATGTCGTGAAATACGGTCCCTTGTTCGCCTAGCCATTGTAGAGGATCCCAGGGAAGTTTGTATCCACAATGATCATCGACGCCTTTTAACACACTAATTGTAGAGAATACCATAGCTTCACGCATGCTAAGTCCGGAGAAGAAGAAGGAGAGTGTGGTTCCCACGGTATCTATAATGAAGGCTTCGGTGAGGGTATTATAAAAGGCAGCGAAGGCGTATGGAGCGTTAACGCGGTGATGTTGGGAATGGATATTTCCTGGTGAAAATGAATGAGTTAGCGGAAGTTTATCGAAAGAGATGGTTCAAAGACATACGGTACATCCATTTATTCTCATGCATGGCACGATGCCAGAAGTATTGCCAGGAGTCGCTAAAGAAAATTGCAACACCGAATCTCGCGGCCGGAGCAAGAACCCTATATATAACTTGCGCGAATACAACCTCCCATGCAATAATTTGTCCATCCTTCGATAAGCATCAGCCATTGCAAAAGACATGTTGAAGATGCAAGTTCCCACGAGGTGACTTACATGAGTGGTGATAGAAATATGAAGCGGAAGATGCAACGAGCCTTTTGATCTCGCAAGATCAAACCCCGAGGCCGCCATCCCCAGCTTCAAGCTCCATGCTACCCAGGAACTTCCGTTTCTAATCCTATCCACCCAGACAGCAATGTCGTATTCCTCTATCACAACCATATCATGGGTTCCAAGAACCACATGGCCCAAGAATAAGCCCCATGCTGTCTGAATTATCTGCTGACAGATAATACAGCGTAGGACTTCGCGAGCCGTAGCACGGTTGCGGGTCTGGATCTCAGCAGGTGTGTGGATGCGATAGGTAGAAAAGAGATCATAATATGAGATGATAGCCCAGAAGAAAGAGAGAGACCAGTATGCAAGAACAGGAAGGAGGAGGGAAAGGTGGAAATCTGATATATGAGAGGATAGAGGTAGCCGAGGAAAATTAGAGGATAACGTATAGGTGGGAGTAGTGGAAGAGGTATTGGTGATTAGAGTATCCATCTTGAGCGGCAGATAATACCAAGAGAAAAGTTTGAGAGAAAAGTTTCGGCGCTGGAGAAATGTAGCTAAGATTTAAAGAAGCATGAAGTCGTACTGAAATCTTGTGATATAACAAAATTATCGAAATGCTACATCCAGATAGCCTCGTCTGGCTACATCCGTACCACAACCATTACAAGTGCATTCATTAAACATTACTTCGATTTTTGTTGATGCTTAGCGATCTGACCCTAAAACAGAAATTCATGGTGACGCCCATTGTATGCACTGTCCGATTCAGCTGACGATTGATCCATTTGTGGCTGCATTTCTCAACCAGGGGTAAAAAAAATCGCACGGCAATGGAAACACGGCACAAGTGGTAGAATTAGCTATGTGTGGCAACCCAGGCTACGCCAATATGATTTCTTCCGTGCGCGCCAAAGTATCAAGGGCACGGAAAATAATTTGGAGATGCAATCAATGAAAAGTTTCAAAGGATTCAATAGTCCGGACTGCAGTCTAGCAATGAAGGACGGATGAATATTGAAATCATTTTGAACATTGGAATTATCTCAGATACCAAATCTATTTAAAACCGTAACTTTGTTAAAACAATTAAAGCATTTTCCAAGATTGAATGTTTGGTAGGTTCAAATCGGACTGCAGCCCGGGACTATTGGACACACTGTCCGAGACAGATACACAAGATTCTTTATCTCCGAATATTAAGCCCCTGAGACATTCTGAATCAATCCCTACTCCGCCTTTGGGTGTGCAACAGTAATCTCGTCTATCTTTCTGCGAGCTTTAACTAATTCGTGAGTTCGAACATAACGCATGTCCGCCCCTTGAACATCAGTCCATTCGGTTCCAAGTAGTCTATCCCAAAAGACGGTATACGTAGAAAAGTTATGCTAGATGGGCTCATGTTAGAGCGTCTTCAGGAAGACAGCAAGGTGCTTAAAATCGAAACTTCACTAACCTTAAGACCCCAACTCTGATGATGCAAGTCGTGGAATTTTGCATTGTTGCCGTTAATGTATCCAAAAGGATCCCAAGGAAACACAAAATTGCAGTGATCACTAATAGTCTTCAGCGTCGCCAGCGAAGATAGAATCATCCCCTGACGAACTGATATCCCGGAAATAGTGTTCGCTAAGATGAAGCTCAAGACATCGAGGAAAATAGTTTCGGTCCAATGAGCGTACACGGCTCCATAGGCATAAGGCACGTAAAGTTGATGATGCTGAGCATGCACGATCCCTAGAAGAAATTCCAATTAGATGGGTCGAATTAGGAGGGTATTTACATACGGTAAAGAGTCTTGTTAACATGACAGAGACGATGTAGAAAATAGATCCATGTATCCACAACTGCGAGATACACCGTGAACTGTACCGCTGGTATCACGAAAGAAATTATGATACGCGCCAAGTTCCACTCTACAGCAGTAAAGGTTGGACTTGATAATATATCATAGCTAGTTGCCAAAATATGCGACAACAAAGGTGTTTTGCGGGATGTTGATATAAGTCCTTGAATATCCAGGCCGAGAAGCGTCAATGCCCAAGGAATGACCGCAAAAGACTTTCTCACCCGCCACGCCCATTGATATATCTCGCAATCCCCCATTTCAACAAGCTCCGCCTCCTTGTTGTAAGTGAGTAGCAATCCTATCGAAATCTGTATCACATGATAACGCATTACATTCAGAAGACAACCCAGTCTTGAAACGCGATTTCGATGTAGTTCCTCTTTCGGTGGATGGATGCGGTAGTTGCTGAATAGTTCAAACTTGTTGAAGGCATAAAAGACTACACTCCCAGCAATGTAAATCAATGTTGGCAATATCACACCGAGGATATGATCGGACACCCCGTGTATCATAGATGAACGAGGGTATAGCGTGCATGATGGCACAGAGGGAAAGGACGAATTGTCTGTGATGTTCGCCATTTGAAAAGAATGAACAGTACCAATTGAATATGGAGTTTGCAGTGTTGACAGTACTGAAGGGTAGATAGGTAATATAATGCTCATTAATGGAACTTGAAAGGGAGAAAAGACGGCTCTAACAATAGAGAAACATATATTAGGAAGAGAAGCATAACTTTTAAGATTGCCCCTAGGCGAGGAAGCAATTCTGAGACGGAAAGGCTACTAACCTTTTTAGAGAAAGGCTGTATAGAGCATATAGTATAGCAGAACGCCATCAGTGTTGGGACACGAGCTATGAAATGGCTGTTGCATTTTGAATGTTGTGGAACATTGCGCGGTGTAATATATTGTACTTGTAGGATGTTCAGGCGGGGAGTAGTTGAAGGCGCTGAAACACTAAAACCACTAATCAAATTGAGAACTACACTAACACCAGGAACTTGGTAGAATTTCATCAAGTCCATTTTCGTAACTGGGAAGTTAGAGACTTCTCTACAACTTAAAATACTATAAATAAAACATTTCACTAGATATATTATTGATTTGCTTACTCTAGACATTCTTAATTTATATATATAAAAAATCTAGAAAAATAAAAAGAAATTTTAATGTAGTATAACTCAAGAACTCTTATAAAGTTCTAGACAAATACTAACTAATATATTGAAAAAAAATTAATATATCTTTTATACTATATTAATTAAGACAAGGGGGATAGAATCTCGAATAGAAAATAGTATCAATTTCGGGGTCAAGCTGCAGATGACGAATGTCCATAGATCGGCAGCTCGCCGGATCACCCCCTTCGCCATATTTTTCTTCCCACACTACCATCTCCGGAGCCACCTCGAGCAACTCGCGGTATATCTGGCCTGAAGATCAGCCGCCACACCTTGAAAAGGGACGTTCATCCGGATGCACATTTCATTCCGCTTGTAGGATGAGATAATTGTAAAATTTGATCAGGAATGGAAACACTAGACGAAGGAGGAGAGGATGATATAGGAATTGAGACAGTAGGCACTTAAAGTGGTGATATGAATATTGAAATAGACGGGGTATTGACCTTCAGAAGCGACAGAGCATCTGACTGCAGAACAACAAAGGAATAAAAAAAAATACATGTACTGCGAGTTCGTGTATGCAAAGAGAAGAAAAGAATAAGTTGGAATAGTACTGCAGATGCCAATGTTGACCTCAATCGTCATCACGATCATACTTGTGCCACAACTTCGGTTTGTAAATGAATAAATTTAATCGTCTATTCATAAATACCATTCTCAAAAGTTTCCGTATCATAAAACAAAGCTGATATGGTATTCCCATTAAATATACGCCCCTCAAGTGCATTCACAGCCTGTTTAGATTAGCTTTAGCCAAGTAGGGAATAACAATGGATCACATACCCTCAGCGCCGATAACTGATTAGTAAATTTGACGAAGACTTTTGCTGGAGCACTTTGCCTGTCAATATACACTCGTTCAACTCTTCCATACTGTAGCCTGTTAGTGTTGTTGTATATGAGCCATTCCCACAATCGAACATACCTTTTCACCACATTCATCCCCAATTTCCTGCATTATTCCCCCATCCCCCGAACCTTCTACCTCCTCATCTAGATCCATGTTATCTACCATTCCACGCAGTACTATAACTTCGGACATTGGTCCAAATCTGCCTGTTTCTTCCTCCTTAACAATCTTCTTTCCACCAATGATCTTTCCTCTTCCTCCCGAATCCCGGAATCCACCACCTTCGGCATCGGACTTCTTTTTGCGCTTGTCAAGTTTGACTTGGAGAGGTGTAATCATACCAGAGCCATCTGCACCGAGTCCTGACCCTTTACTCCAACCATATTTGGACATTAGACGTTCTGCAAAACCTTTCTGGCCTGGGCGAAGTGATTTTGGTGCATCTTCATCTGGTTCTGCTTCATCTTCATCATCCCTCTCATCTGCGAGCGCTCTATCTAATTCTTCTTCCGAAGCTGGAAGTTCAATTGGCGCCGGCGGTAAGTTATACCGCACTGGTGCTCTGGAAATGGCTCCCGGTAATAGTGGTGCTGGTGGAGGTAAAGGTTGATCTTCGGGAGGTAGATGGGCTGTACGGGATTGTGTGTCAAGAGTAGGACTATAAGAGTCACTCTCTGGTGACTTAGAACGTTTTTTGGGAGGAGAATCGATTGGCGGAGGAGCAAACGAATAATTTGGAGGTGGAGCAAATTGGTCTGAGCATCATTAGCAGCGCGAAAACAAACAGAAAGAAGAATCGCTTACTACCAATCTTTGTGCGATATGGCTCCTCTTCATCACTATCGCTCGATGTCTTTCGCGCCATTCTATGAGCATATAGTCTATCCTTCCACTCTCGTACTTCCCGAACCTTCTCATCACTATTCTTATATTCCTCGTAGTTATTTGGCCGCGACGGGTCATAGATATCATCCCAATCTTGTGCTACAGCTTGCTCTTCCCTATTCTTCTTTCTTCGTTTCCTACCACCTCTTTGCCTCTTCTCGCCGACGTAGAACCCATTAACATCGTCGTCGTCAGCAGCCCAATCAGCCAAAGTGCTCTTAGAAGCTGGTTTGACAGCATTAGATGCTGGAGCTTTCACCAGAGGTGCATTGGTTGGCTCGGTGGTACTTGGATTGACTGTGGTAACTTTTGGGAATGATGATTTCGCTTTCGGCTTCTGTGAAGAAAGTTGTGGTCTTCTTGTAGGTTGAAATCTTAGGGCAGCTATTTAAAGATTTAGTGCGATGCTCATTAAACTTGGACACAATTTTGTAAATCGTCTATGGCATACCAGCATCAATCTGGGGTTTCTTAGTTGAAGCTTCATCTTCCACGGAAGCTACGCCAGTTTTGAAAACGACTGGTCCTTTGGTAATGGAGCCGGGAGTATCACTCGATGACGGATCTAACAAGTTCGCATAGAGAGAAAGCCCATTTCGTGCAGGAGTCGCATTGGGAGGATTCGACATAATTTTAAATCAATCTGCGAAAGAAGAGCAGATAAATAATGTCGAAATCGAAATCGAAATCGAAATCGTTTGCGAAACACTCACAGCCTGGCGCATGAGGCTGTATGTTCTCAGAGTCAGGTGATGAATAGCTTCTTTTGATACCTTATTCGATAAAGAGTACAAGGAGGAACCCTGGCGATAAGGGCTTTGCGAGCCTTGGGGGAGTTGGGAAGTAGTTGGAAATGTTGGAAATGTTGTTATTAACTTTTGTCCCTCTGTACATTCAATTTTCTCATCATATCTAAACCAATAATTTGAAGCAATTTTATACCCTATTCGTCAATTGTTCATTTTCCTGAAGTTACATTTTGATCTTAGCTTTATTTTATACCTTGTACAGTGACAACGATTATCATCCTTTCGACCAACCATCGTCTTCCAATTCACGCAGGCCAAGATGTCTGTCACCACTCTCGCCAATTTCTTCCCCACAGGTAATACTACCTCAGCAATTATTATTCCAGGAAAGCAACCTCTCACAATTACCTATAAACAACTCTCCATCGAAATATCTTCGTTTCAAAAGAAGCTTGTCAAGCTAGGTGTTACATCCGAGGCTGCAGTATCCATTGCTCTACCAAACACCTATGAATTCATTGTTGCATTCTTGGCTACATCATGGCAAAGAGGAATTGCCGCACCTCTTAACTCTTCATACAAACAGGAGGAATTTGAATTCTATATCGATGATTTGAGCTCTGCAGTTGCTCTTGTACCTAAAGATTCATTTCAGAAGGATGGACCTGCTGTGAGGGCTGCGAGGAAATATAATGCTGCTATTGCAGAATGTTACTGGAATGGCAAGGAAGTTGTATTGGATATCAAGGATGAGGGGAAACTCAAAGGGAAAGGAAACCAGAAGATTGAGCAGGCTCAACCGGATGATGTTGCTTTAGTTCTACATACCAGCGGAACAACAGGAAGACCAAAGGCCGTGCCATTGACACACAGGAATCTTACTAGAACTATGAAGAATATCCAGGCTACATACAAGCTTACTCCTGAGGACCGTACCATGCTCGTTATGCCTCTATTCCACGTCCATGGGCTTCTAGCCGGTTTCCTAGCTCCCTTAATGTCCGGTGGTTCCGTCATCGTCCCCCTTAAGTTCTCTGCTTCAGAGTTTTGGAGTGATTTCATTACACATAAAGCAAACTGGTATACCGCTGTTCCAACTATCCATCAAATCCTTTTGAAAAATCCACCACCCATAACTAAACCCAACATTCGATTCATCCGATCATGTTCCTCCCCCCTTTCTCCAACCACTTTCCACGCACTAGAAGAAACATACAATGCCCCTGTTCTTGAAGCATACGCCATGACAGAAGCCTCCCACCAAATGACATCCAATCCTCTCCCACCCGGAAAACGCCAGCCCGGCTCCGTAGGGATCGGTCAAGGAGTCGAAGTACGAATTCTTGACGACGAGGGCAAAGAAGTCTCTCTTGGCTCTGAAGGAGAAATTTCCATCCGTGGTGAGAACGTCACAAAAGGTTACCTCAACAATGAAAAAGCCAACAAGGAATCCTTTACCCAAGAAGGATTTTTCAGAACGGGCGATCAAGGGAAAATGGATAAGGATGGATATGTATTTATCACTGGCCGAATCAAGGAACTCATCAATAAAGGAGGCGAAAAAATCTCTCCCATCGAACTAGACAATATTCTCGCACGTCACCCTGCCGTTTCGGAAGCAGTAAGTTTTGCTATACCGGATGAAATGTATGGTCAAGATGTTGGTGCTGCTATTGTGTTGAAGTCAGATCAAAAATTAAATGCATCGGAGCTGAAGAAATGGGTTGCGGACAAGGTGGCTAAGTTTAAGGTCCCGAAACAGGTATGTTTTGTTAATTTCCCCCATCACTTCACATTTACGATACTCATAATCGTAGGTATACTTCACAGATATCATGCCAAAGACAGCTACAGGAAAGATCCAACGAAGGATAGTGGCAGATACTATGCTTAAGCAGCCTAAAGCGAAATTGTAGAGAACTAAAGTCACTTTACTGCTCTTCTTGCAAGAATGGCGAGTTGTGGTATTGCACCTAGATTCGATACCTTCGTGTATCATATCTGAATATGCAATATTCTCTCTTTCGTTTATAGATCAATAGCTATGTATCGATTTTAGATTATGCCTATCGAAGTTTTATAAACGAATCAACCAGATTTCAGGAACTTCCTTCATATAGCAAAATGCCGAATGGATAATAAAATTGTTATAATCTACGGTGGGATTGAGTAAAAAACTACAGAAGAAAACCAATCTCCATCCGAGTTTTCCAAGATCTAGAGCTCCACCCAGCTTCGACTTGTATCTTTCAACTTCCCAACTTCCTATCCCTATCCCCACCCCCATCTCCCATCTCCTTCCTTATAAACCAACCCTTCTTCCTTCACATTCATCACCCACCACCCAATCAACAAAACTAATCAAATATATCCACATCCTCCTCCCTGTACACCCTTATATTTCCTAAACCCAATTTGTAAATTTATCTTCTTATCTTTTTCTATTCTTATCCACTTTCTTACGATTATTATAGTCATCGTTTATATATCTATATATCTATATCCATTATTCATATACACATCACCCATCCGTTACTGAGGTCATTATTGAACGACCACCCCAACGATCCCAAGCAACACTTTTCATTTGATCACGATTGGGATAGTATAAATTTTCGTAGGGGTAGATAGCTAAATGTGGTTTGGATGTAGTTTGGATGTATAATAATTTCAACATTCAAGATGTAACCTCTTCCCCTCTCTGTTCTCTATTCTGTTTTTCTGTTCTCTCCCAATGCAATCTCATCACATCCTACCCCTCTCCATCAACTACTTTCATCTATGAGTCCACCATAGATCCTCTTTCTCTAACCCACCTCACCCCTCTCCTCATCTCCTCATCTCCTCATCTCCTCATCTCCTCATCTCCTCATCTCCTCATCTCCTCATCTCCTCATCTCCTCATCTCCTCATCTCCTCATCTCCTCATCTCCTCATCTCCTCATCTCCTCATCTCCTCATCTCCTCATCTCCTCATCTCCTCATCTCCTCATCTCATCTCCTCATCTCCTCATCTCCTCATCTCCTCATCTCCTCATCTCCTCATCTCCTCATCTCCTCATCTCCTCATCTCCTCATCTCCTCATCTCCTCTTCATTCCCCAATCCTAAACCCACCCACAAACCCACACTAAAAACTACCATCATAACAATTCAGTACCTCATCATAT
Source organism: Stromatinia cepivora (assembly GCA_014898415.1). NCBI lineage: Eukaryota > Fungi > Ascomycota > Leotiomycetes > Helotiales > Sclerotiniaceae > Stromatinia > Stromatinia cepivora. Next base: position 905,347 of record RCTD01000025.1, on the reverse strand, counting down.
CATCCATCATACCATACCTCATCATACTATACCATCCATCCATCCATCCATCCATCCATCCACTCAGTAATTCGCCAACAAGATAGACAGACAGGCAGACATACTGTGTTGGAGAAGCCCAAAGTTACCAGGAGTATATTTGAGAATAAATTGAAGTTTGAACATACACCAGACAAAGAACCTTATTTGCCAAAAACATCATCATCCCCTCTGATTATAGCAACACAAACAGCAAGCACCCAGAGCAAGACCAGCATCATTCAACTTGCGGATCAAGACCCGCAGCTCACAACTCATTTGATGATATAATTAACACACGTCTAACAAATACAGGTGGATTCAAATAAAGACTTGGCAAAGTTGAGAATGTACCTAGGCATTTAACAAAGAAAGGACTTCATTTTATAATGGTTAAAAAGAGATTCATTATTATTCTCTGCACTTCTCAGTCTCGGGGAAACAATATTCAAATGTACAATTTCGGATTCTCTCTTCTCAAAAGCCTAATGTTTTCCCTCCCTTCCCCTAAATGCCTTCATGGATTTTTCTAAAAACCATCAATGCAACGGATGCACAAGTAGAGCAACCTTGACAGCGATGGATATGCAAAGCACACGCCCCTAATGATCCTAATGAAGGTGAAAACCGCTCAAAAGCTGATGAAAAGTCATGTAAAAAAGAGAGAACGTGGCATATTAGTTTCTAATGTGATAATTAAAGGAAAAACGCCGACGTCCCAATGATTTACAACAACATGCTCAAGAAACCTCCGACAACAGAGACACCCATGAGTGCCTCGTTAACACCGTAAGAGACAGCAGCACCTTTGCTAGCAGTAGCAGATGAGCTCGAGGAGGAGCCAGAGTTGGAGCTAGTTCCGGTTCCAGATTGAGCATTGGCAGTGGTTTTGCAAGTGTAGGTACCTTGAATGTTACCACTGTCGTGCTCAGATTTGAATCCTGAGCATTCAATGGAGGTAGTGGATTGCATGTTGAAACCACCCTTGACGTCGTTAAGCTCTGGCAATTCGGGTCTAGAATAATAACGTTAGCTAATGCTCACAGCGGGAATTCGCATAAGTCAAAAACTTACGTAGTGAAGTTTCCGGAGAAATCAATAGCACCTCCAACTTGGGTCAACTTTGGGAAGTCAATAGCACCGAGAGCAGAGTTGTTGGCAATTTGGAAAGCACCACCAACAGTCTGAAGCATAGGGATGGTGATGTTGGCGAGGGATGGATTAGCAACGAAAGCGAATCCACCTTGTCCGTTGGCAGTGTTGCCGACGGATGTCAAGTTTGGAGCACTGACACTGGGGAAGTAATTTCCGTAGAAACCGAGGGATCCATTAACAACGGCCAAAGATGGAATGCTGACACTTGAGACGTTACGTAGAGTGATGTTGGCCGCCCAGACAAGGTTAGGCAAGCTAACATCCAAGTTCCTTCCGTTGGAGTCAATATTGAGGAGAGTGGTAACATTGCCGACTTGGGTGCTGAATGTTCTGAGGCGATTGTTGTTGTTGATGTCCAAGGTGTCTACGGTGTTTAAGTTGATACCATCGAGAGTGTTCAAGAAGGTATTGGTGATGATAACACTGCTTGCGGTACTAACCGAGCTGGGGAAAGTAAGGGCTGAGAGAGCTGGAAGGGCAGCCCAGAAGATCTTGTCAACGGTGTCGAGGTCGTTGAATTGAAGAGTGGACAAAAGAGTCAGATTGTTCAAACTGAAAGTACCAGTGATAGTGGAAATAGAGGTACTTGAGAGAGATGTAATGGCTCCATTGTTCTCGACGATCAAATTACCGTTGATTTCTTCAGGCCCATCAAGTTGGATAGTACCTGCAGCGGAGGGACTGACGACAACGTCACCCTTGATGGTTTTGCAATCAGCCAAAGCGGTGGCATCAGCAGCGGAGTTGATGGTGGCGGTTGATTGAGAGCAGATGGAGTTTGTAGCGGCTGAAAGATAATAATCAGTATATATAATCTTAACTTGCAATTCAAATGCTCCCCAACGCAACCGCAGATCGAGTGTGGAAAATCTGCTGGGCCAATTGATATCCAACATTCTAACTCTGAAAAAATTTAATGAAATATTGAAAACTTACCAACTGCGGTGCCGATGACTGCGAGAGCCGGGAGGAGGACTTTAGAGAACATGATTGATTTGAGGTAGCTTCTACAGTAACTTCGCATTTGTTAGTCCAATTATTGTAAGAAGAATGCAAAAAGTGTTGATCGAAGATGAATAAAGCTGCGATGCAGTTGGGAGATTGTTCAACGGAGGACGAGGTGGCTGATGATCAGAATTCCTGAAGATGGAGCGAGAGATTTGCAGGTGCAGGAACCAACTGATCGAAGGAAGGAAGGAAGGAGTCAATCAAACAAGAGATATGACGGAAGGATTGATTGATTGATTGAATACGTGATTGATGATGAATCGAATGAATTGTAGTGAATGAACACCCTCCCCGAGGAATCGATTTATTCAAGAGGGAAGGAGAGATGAGTGCAGGAAAGTTTCAAGAAAATCGACTCACCCTTTGATCTGTTGATGTTGATGAAGAAGCAATTATCGTAAACAAATTAATTACTCTTTCCCTTTCGATGGTTATATGTAGATCTTCTTTTTCTTCCTTTCCTTCAATTGTATGGATGTGAGTGATTGATATTATTCGTACGAGATGTACTTTAGAAGTGAGAAGAGGAATCTTAACGACAGTGATGAAAAAATGGAAAGAAGACGACGATATGGGACAACTTTTTCGAAGAGAGAAAATCCGTTTCAAAAAGAAGTGGCTTTTTCTTCAGAAAGGTTGCAGGCGTAGGAAATGAAAATGAAATGAAATGAGATTAAGTCAAAATATTGACTAACTGTACGAACGAGGAGAAAAGCGGCCGGAGCTTGGTAAATGGTTAAAAAAAAAGGGGAGGATCCTAGCTTGGGGAGGCTTGTTGGTAGTGAGTTCCTTAACTTCCTGAGTTTCCTAGTGAGTTTTGGAAAGTTACAAAGGTTTAAACTCGATTTGATTGGATCATATTAAAACTTGGTACGTTTAATAATGTTTATCTATTACTTGTTCGGTAAAAAGCCTGCTTGCTTTAGTTTCCATTAGTTCGTTAAATGTGCAGCGGGTATTCAAGGGAGCTAGAACAACTAGAAAAGCTAGAAGTCTAGTATGTTCTAAGTAATATTCAAAAAGGAATTAAGCCCTGTTGGGATTTTATTCAACGGAAAAAAACATGGGAATCTTGGAATTTTCTACAATTACTAGGTATTATTAAGGTACCTGATCTATTTACCATGTCAACTAGATACGAATACCTACCTTTTCTAGGTGCTTTTATGGATACTCGGAAATGAAGAAGTGGATGATTTTCGGCACATCACAATCATACATCATGGAAATTTGAAAGTATCAATACAGCACAATTGTTCTTTCTTCCACTACCGGAATTGAATTTCAAAAATTGAATGGTATCTTCTTCTCTCCATCTCCTGCTATCTTGATCGCTGGCCATATAGTTTTAGATGATTACGAAATGCTTACCTGTATTATTCCAGACTGAAGGAGTTCCAGCATTTATTATGGGAATGTTAAGAAGGCTTACTCAGCTACTGAAGGAAGCTTTTCTTGTCTTATACTAATATTATTATTAGGTTTCCATGAACTCTTAGATTTTCGGTATATATCGACTTTGATATTTCTCGTCAGATAAACAAAACCAGTGGCCAACTCCAACTCCAACTCCAACTCAAACCCAAACCCAAACCCCATCTGGAACAGTCCAATTATTCGCAATCATTCTGGTGCAGCTTGGTCCGAGTGTTCAACGTTAGTCCAACAGAGACCAGAGATACCCCTGAAGTAAGTACGAGGTTCCTAGATTAATGATTGGTTGGTAAAAAGAAAGTCTCCAATTCTTTTCTAATATTCCTTTTCCAAGGTTCACGCTCACCCAAACAAGACAACTTTGATGAACTGAAAAGTAGGTCAGAATTAAAGTCAGAACTAGACCGTTTTCTGAATCCTCTTTCGTGTTACCACATTATTACCACATTGATAAATTTCATTCGCCTCTTCCTTTGACTAAGAAAACGGGAGACTTCTGTACGAGGCCTTGGTAAGTTGGTTCTGCTTGTCGATTGCCGTCTCGCTGCTTTTTGGAGGCTTAATTCATGTGGACGCAGGCGTTCAAACAATTCCATGTAACTTTAAGACGGTACCTTCACCTAGCACCACCGCGGGCGCGGCCAGAATTTCATGGACCTATCTCAGCCACAGCGAGATCGTGGCTTCTTAGATTATTCATTTTAATTTCAAATATAACTATATATTGAACTGAATGTTCCGCACTAATATCTACCTATCTAGCAGTCGCAAGATATCTATCCAACCTCCAACCAAAGCAAAATCCGTATGCATTTGTACGCGTTATGATGACGATTCCTCTTAACCTTGGCTCCACAAACAAACATTAGATGGGCACATCATGGCAGATATAAATAACCCACACTACTCCGTACAGAGTACACATCTTCACCCCTGTCGAACATCAATCGAATTTTTGATTACGGGGTTACACCAATTTGAAAACCTTGCTATTAGGTATTCAGAGATAAAGATAATAAACATTTCTTGCTTCTTTCCATAAATCTCCTTCTCGATGTCATGTCAAGATATGGAGAATGGGGCTTTTTGCGGATTTCGAAGATCTATTCAAAGAGTCGATAACCGTGTAAAGTCTATCAATGAGGTGAGGTGAGAACAACGCTTCCATGAGAGAAAGTTCGGGTATGTGCCGACGGAGGTATAGTGTCGACATATTTTGCTGCCGGCAGGCCCGATTTATGTCCCACACGTGATGCGATGCAGGTACACGCAACGCAAGGCACGGAATCATGTACACGACATTTGCTTATGTATATGTATCATGGAGATCTTCGACGGTCATCTGTACTAATTTGTACGTTGTTGAGCCAGTGGGGAGAGGGTGGTTTGTCAGTACTCTGTATGTTTGTCTGCACCGATGGGCCGGAAACGAATGGGTTGGGAGTTTATATTGCGTTTATGGTATGTTGATGTACGGAGTGGATGTATATGTAGGTAGATGTTGTGAGTAATTTCAAAACTACCTACCTACCTAGTAGTTCATCACTTGATGTCACTTAACAATGAAATGAAATGAAATTAGCATTTTGTAGGTAAAACAATGCATGTAGTCTGCAGGAATTATTATCCCGCTGTATGTATATATACTATGTATAGGTACTTATATGCGCTCAACCACATGATGTATATATGCCCGAGAACATATGATGTGTACTCTGCACATGTATTTTTGTACATGTACATACCTACGGAGTATACGTACATAGAGCTGCTGTGCTGATATAATACTGATCATTACAACTGTAACGCTTGTATTCAATAGGTAGGTATTGTATGATATGATTCTCCAGACTCGAAATGCAGCTGGTGATTACAAGTGCTGTATGTATATGTGTATGTACGTGTAAACACTAGATAGGTACATATGTACCCACGTTTCGTTTCATTTCGTTTCGTTTCACTTTTCCATTCATCTCGTACCATACGTACAGCTGCAGAGTAGAAATGCTTCGTGGAGATGTGATGTCATGCCATGTATCTAGGTATCTATCTACCTGCATATGTATGAAAAAAAAAAAAACGAAAAATGGAAAATGAAAAATCTCTCTGTGCAGGTGTCCAGGTGCTCACGTCGTCGTGACCCAGTGATGGCCATTCATTCATTCATTCATCCATCCATTCAGTGCATACGCGCACTGCTTAAACCAGCACCACTCGCACGCAGACTACATAGACGCTGGGTAAGTACCTAATAGAATTTGCGGTATGAAGAAAAAATTCATCATCTAAGAGCTAAAGGGCTATGCCACTCTATAGTTACTAACTGAAAACTTAGAAGAAGATGAGCGTGCTCTGTAGTTCAGTGTGGCGAATATGTGCCGTGTGGAGAGCTGAGCCGGTGCGCTTTATTGGAAAGATAAATTAAGAAGCTACCTAGTTTAGGGGGATGAGTTATGGTTAGGTGGATTTGATGAGGTGTGTTGGATTGATATTTGTGGTGGAAGGAAGGACGGAGGTGGATTGGGATTTGATCATGAGTGATGGATATTGGGTGTGCTTTTTATATCGTTGGATAGTGAGTGTTGTAGTGGTTTTTAAGGAAGAATTTGGGATGATGAAATGAATCTTTGGGAAGTTTTGATAGTGTGGTCAGTCACCATGGTCCGTCATGGGAATTGATTGTTGCGTGCAATTATCTGAAATGAATTGCTTTGTAGTGAAAATCTCGCGATACGTGTGTTGGATATCTGGTAAGTATATGGCTGTTCCTGATTCAGTATCCTGAGTCCTGTGTCCCTATTTCACAACCCTTAACCTATAACCCACCCATTAGAAGCACTTCCGTCTCCATATCCATTTCTCTATCTCTATCTATTCCTTTTTCCTCTGACGCTAATCATTCATATCCTATACAGTAATATGCATCCTTCAATCATCAAGAATATTCCTCAAGCGTAGTGATATCGGTATCTTCTACTCTCCACATATACCACATGAAAATACTTCTGGTAGTAGTGTTAGCTTTCTGTAATGTAGGGTCAGGTTTGACTTTGGTTTTGAGTGATATTATGCGCAAGGGGAATTGAGAGGGAAAGAAAAAGGGGAGTGGATGGTGGTGATGAACTTTTGAATATATCAGAGCGAGGATATTCATGAATGGATGTGAAATGGAGACGAGAGTGGGTATGGTGGGTAGGGTAGGGGGGTTATGGGGGGGAGCCGAGTAGAAACCTAGCATCTGAACTATCAGATGAGCGAGTGACAGTGTCAACCCCCTCAAAGCATAGGAGTAAGAATATCTGAATTCATATGAAGCAGCGGGGGAGACTTTAGACTCGCTAGAGATCCAAGACAAAAGCCAACGAGGGGAAGTATTCAACAAACCCACCTATAAGGACTAAACTTCTCGGCCATTTCCTCCATTTCCTTTTCTCCCATATATTTCCACTTCCCGCCCCCTTTCGCGCCCTTCCCCGCCTTCTTCAATTTCTCCACATCTTTTCCAACTAGCGCCGCCATTCCTCTCTGAACCCCTAAATCTCCGGTACTAAAGACATCTAGACGTTTGAGAGCAAAGCAGGCGAACATTTCGACGCTCCATTTGCCAAGACCTCGCACTTGGATTAGGGAGGCGAGAACTTCTTCGTAGGAGGCGGTGAGGAGGAATGAGGTGGTTAGTTCGCCGTTTGTGAACCTGAGGGCCAGGCCGGAGATGTATTCTGCTTTTCGCTGAGAGAGGCCCGCGGTGCGGACTAGGTGTTTTAGTGAGGAGGGAGAGATGGAAGGGGAATTGAAAGGTAGATAAGTGGGTATGAAGATAGAGATGTGAAAGTTGGAAATGAAGGATTAGTAAGAGGTTGTACTTACGACGTGCTAAATCAGTAGCTATAATAGCAGAAGGGGTCGGGAATGTGTGAGTAGATGGATCTGAATCAGGCGGGTTGAAAAGAGCTACAAATTTAGCTTTGATTGATTTGGCTGCCGCACCAGAGACCTGATTTTAATGTCAAATTTATGGATATACCAAGAAACAATGAGTTTGTAACAAATTTCCTACCTGCTGCGATATGATTCCACTGACCAACGCTCTGAATGGTTCAATCTCCTCAGCTAATCCCTCAGCAGAAAAAATCCGACATGGATGTTTCTCAATGACTGGCTTTAACTTGGGTTCAACTTTGATCAAGTGCTCTAAAGCTTTGTCCAAAATATCGGATGTTGATATTTTGACTGCAGGTGGTTTTGATGGAGATACTTCATCCATGGATCTATTGGCAAGAAGTCGATGAGTTTCGGGTGTTACTAATGGAGCATTTGTTCCATTGAGAACGGCGAGACGATCAACGGGAGGTGGAGGTACACTATCGTCGATGTCTTTATAAGGACTGGACATCGATGCAATGACTGCTGGAGTTGGGGTCACTGGAGGAAGGGGAATAGAAGCAGCACTTCTCTTCTTTGGGGTTGATGGGGATGCATTTTCGGTGGATGGAGAATCGCAAGATTCTTTTGAAGCAGCCTTTCTCTTCTTGGGATTTGGAATTATTGCGGGCAATGAAGATTCGGATTCTTCTGGAGATATTGCCTTTGTCTTCTTGAGTTTTGAAATTTTAGGAGGTACTGAAGAAGCTGTTGTTTCTGGCAGTGCATTCTTTCTCTTCCTGCTAATTTTAACCTTGGATCCTGCTGGGCTATCTCCATGAATAGCCTTGGCACCTTTTGCCACGGGAGAAGTCGGTACAGTTTCAGATGCATTTTCGGTGACGAGAGAAAGTGCACTTAAACGAGCTGATCGTCTTGTAGACATTATGAAACTTTTTGATGATTGTAGAGAAAAGTATCTAGTTGATGAAGGGATGGGTTTAAACGACGGAACCCGCTGTAGCCTACTTACAGAATTGTAAGCAAGATACTTCTACTATCACAAGATATTAGTGACTTGATTTGATCAATAATCCAAAGTAAAAGGTACCTGTATATACATTCTCTCACAGAATTTACAATTAATAGATGGTAATTCTGACTTCAGATAATGGCTCCATAGCTCTATCCACACGGTAAGCCAAAGTACTAAACATGAACCATACCCATGTTCCAAATCTCTCGCAAGATAGTAATTTCACGTGACGACTCCTTTTCTGCCAGGTATTCCATGGACAAATTGGCAAACGCAACGCAACGCAACGCAACGCACGCAAGCAACGCATCCAATATACTCTGATAAGACGGGAGTACGAATCAGATCGTATTGCATGTAAGAGACTTTAGTTGATAGGGTAGGAAGTAGTGAATTATATAAATATTCATCTGGTTTGAAATATTAATATTTTAACTTTTAAAATATTTTTCATCATCATAAAAACACTTTAATAATTATTCAAGTAATCTACTTTGGTACTTGATATTTTCTTCTCGATCTCATCTTCTCTTTCTGTGGAGTTCCCCTCAAAATTGAAATAATATTACGAAGGTCTAGTTCCTCTCTTTTCATTCGCTTGGACTCTCTTGGCACAATTTCTAAATTCGTGTAGACCTCGAGGCCACTGAACGGATCTCCCTGCCACTCGCGACCTCCCCAACTTCTTCAAATCCACCAAACTTCTTAATTTCAGCCTCAAAGAGCTTGCGGTCTCAACCTCTTTCGCTCCGGAATCTCTGAGCGCTTTTATCTCTACGTCTGCGAGCTCGAATTGATATCACATACTCATCATATCTGGTGGTTTTGAAGCCACAAGGGTTTCGCCATGTTGGGTCCTAAGGGTGGCATGAATTGGAAAGCTACAAAGGCACAATTACCGCCTGCGAGAGCGATATGGGTATTTCTTACAAGGACGCGATTTTTACTGTGTGTAGCGTTGGCTGGTGTTGTTATATTACTATGGAGAGGAATCAGTACTTCAGCACAAGAGATGCAAAGGTAAGCACTCTCTTATGGTCAATCGGCACAGCCAAACAAGATTAACAACGCTGATTTTGTTCCCATTGTAAAGATATTATTGTTGGGGACCTTCGAAACCGCCGATGCAAATGACATTGAATGAACAAGCCGACTGGAACGCGCATTTACAAACACCAGTTATCTTTAATCATCATGAACCAGTGGTTGTAAATTCGACCACCATCAAAAGTGTTGACCTCAATCCCATCCGATCCACTACGAAAGCAATTGCAAATGAAGAACGAATCTTGATTTTGACCCCTCTCCGAGATGCCGCGTCATATTTACCAAAATACTTCGATTTACTCTCACTCTTGTCATACCCACATCATTTGATAGATCTTGCTTTCTTGGTTGGTGATTCATCCGATGACACTCTTGCTGTTCTTGCAGCAGAACTCGACAGAGTTCAAGACGGAAAGGAAACTGCGGCATTTAACAGTGCTTTGATTGTTCAGAAGGACTTCGGTGCGGTTGCGGGTCAAACCGTTGAAGAACGTCATGCATATGCGGCACAGGCACCTCGAAGGAAGATTATGGCTCGTGCCAGAAACTACCTCCTCTCTGCGGCATTGAAACCGGAACATTCATGGGTATACTGGAGAGATGCAGATATCGTCGATAGCCCTGAGAAGATCATTGAGGATTTCATTGCTCATGACAGAGACATTATTGTGCCAAGTATGGAAATACCTCTTTTTTATAATATTTGTTGCAATTACTGACTTGGGCAGATGTTTGGTTCCATCGATACCGTGATGGGGTTGACATTGAGGGTCGATGTAAGTCTAGACCATCCTTGGGAGCATGCGATAAATGCTAATCATTTACAGTTGATTACAACTCGTGGATCGAGTCGGATAAAGCGCTCAAGTTGGCCTCAAAGCTTGACAAAGACACAGTTATTGTCGAGGGTATGTACTAAAGTGAAGAACTTTGCGTCACTATACTGACGAATCTCCAGGTTATAAGGAATTCGATACTGGTCGCACTTACATGGCTTTGATGGGTAACTGGAGAGAAAACAAAGATGAGGAAGTCAAGCTAGATGGCATCGGTGGAGTCAACATCATTGTGAAGGCAGATGTCCATAGATCAGGTACTTATGCCAGGCATATAAAGAGGTCGAAACGCTGACGAATCTATAGGAATTAACTTCCCAGCCTACGCATTCGAAAACCAAGCCGAGACTGAAGGTTTCGCAAAAATGGCTAAGAGAGCAGGTTATGAGGTTATTGGATTACCCAACTATGTGGTCTGGCACATGGACACAGAGGAAAAGCCGGGTAACAATGTTTGAGATGCCGCTGTATTGAGAAATTCGTTCGGACACGTCTTAATGCATATACGGAGTTTTTAAGTGAGAAAGATAAGATTTTGTATGATTGGATCGGAGGGGGAACCAACATTCGGAAAGAAGGAAAAAATGATTCCCCCAACCTACCTTCGAAGGGGTTTTTGTACCTTCGAAATTTCTTGTACCGAATTTTTTCATTCTGGGGCCTCAGGGAGTTTGATCATTTTTCATGAATGAAGATACGGGCTTGGGCTTGTTAGCAAGCATGGTGCAAGGACAGCATACCACTGTAATAGAAATGTCCCAATTGCGATTTGTTTATTCATGATGGTTTTACTACTGCTGTGGTGCACTGGTGGTTCATTGGATGAAAGAATGGGAAGATGGGCATATAATGAGAATGAGAGCGCAAATGCCAGTGTGGGTAGGATGAGGATAGAGTGGAGGTTGTGAAATGTGTAAATGTTCTATGGATACCTGTGGGTAATGGGTGGATGGGTGGGTAGGCGGGGTTTCGAAGGGAAGGAAAGCTTTGGAGGGGCAGAGACTTGATAGCTTACCTAGTTTAGCTTGTTAATGGATGGAAGCTTGTGCTCATCTCGTTGCTTTTTGCTTTTCGTGATGAAAGGTTACTTATGGGCGTAGTCATTGTGCTTGGGCTGGACTGGATTTGGATGGCTATGCATACGGGAGAGGGCGAACTGTAGATTTAAGGTGGACGTCCTTGGAAAGGGGACAGGTATACATGTGAAAGGGTGAATGTGAGAAGGGCGTGAGGAAACTGCTTGGTGTACATGTAGATTATCTATAGCTTCTCACTACAAGAATGGAATTTGTTGTTTCTGGTGAATATGATTGTAAGGAACTGCGAGTTTGATGTGGAAGGGAATTGATGGATGGATAGTTAGATAGATGTGTTGAATTAAGTTATGTTATGTTATGTTATGTTATGTTATGTTATGTTATGTTAAGTTGCTTGAAGTTATCAGATGAGATTTTTGCACGCTGGGTTAGTTTAGTATAGGGGTTTAGTTAGGTAGTTAGTTGGAGGTTCTTGGGGTGGGAAAAGGTTGGTTGGGGGGTAGGTAGTTGAGGAGCTCGGAATCCGACTGAATCTGAGAATATGGGTCGTTGCTTTAGTTGGTGTGTGGTGTATGTGTGGTGGATTTTGGTTAATGGCTTCGTGTCCCTTGGACTTTCTTTCCTTTGGGATGTTATGTAGTGCGTGAGCTGAACTTAATGTCAATGGCCATAAAATTGCATATTGGGAGGCCTCTATATCTGGAGTTTAAAATCTTGTAGCAAGCCAATACTTGCAGTGTTGTAGTTTTGTGGAGTCGGGTGAGCAAGCCGATATTTGTATCCTTCTAGACTGACTCGAATACTTTCAGGTTCCTTTCCCTTCACTGATTGAAATATGGAGGTGTTGTTTTTTGTTGAGCGTCGGTGGCCTTCTACTGTGATCTGGTTTTAATATGACAATAGATTTTCTTGACTGCCTACTAGAATCAACTGAGACATATAGACACCGTAGTTGTAATATGCACGACATCCATTTCTCACAATTCATCACAAACGCCTCGCACTTGTGACGCAACATATTCTTCGCGCGACCTCCGTATTGAGTAGAGTGACTTTTGTCTTTGAATTGATGATCATCGTTATAGAGTACAGAGCATCATCTCTCAGTGCTTTGGTCCCATCCTCTAAAAATTTCATCCCTCCACTCCCAAATATACATATCCAGCACGCCACCTAATCCTATGCTTCTCCCTTACTTCTTGGTAATGGTCAAGGACTCCAAATCGGCACGTTCCTTGGCTTCTGCTGCGATTTCCGCAATGATAGGTGAAAGGTATAAGTAATCCTATGGGTTCATTGGTTAGAGTTTGTTGAGGTGTAGGAATTAGGAAAGCTGCTCACTTCTTCTGGCTTGGTGTGTTGTTCTTTTGGCAAAAGTTGATGTTGAACGGAGCACTATACATAATGTCAATTATGCGTCCAACTACTCAATTTCCCATAGAAAGAGGTGACGAACCTGAACAGCTCTTCTCAAACGGAAAACACGGTCATAAGCTTCCTTTTGCGGTAAACGTTTAAGCGCAAGAAGGACCTCTTCGGATTCCTCGGGGATCAAATCATCGGCTCTATAAGTTGACGAATATCAGTTTTCTCTCTTTCCGTATCCCAATTTCCCCTCATTCGATTCCCGAAAGTAAAAACTCGCATACCTCAATCCCAACTGACGGTATCCAGCAGCATTAGTATACCATGAAGCCAAGGGCTTCATAATCTTCAAAAGTCCAGGCTTCTTGGCGATCCAGCTTGCTAACGATGGTGCAGACATGATAGGCAATTTGTGGGTGTATATTGGGAGAGAGACGTCGATTTTGGTGGTGTTACTGAGGGATTGAAGTTCAAAAGTTATGATGATATTAGGTAAGCGAGTTAGCGTTGTTTGAGGAACTTGTGATTGGTTAGAGTGAAAGAGGAACGGAACGGGATAAAGTCGGTGGGGGAAGATACGATATATGATAGATAGATCGTTATAACTTTTGGAAATACTCGTGGAAATGGGATGGGATTATTTCTTTGTTTGAGATGAGAGGCAATGATTGATCTCTTTCCAATTCAGATTTGAAGTTATTCAGTGTAGGTAGGTAGTCTGGTAGTGTATTAGACATCACACCATACCAAGTTTAAGATTATAATATAGAATACTAGAATTATGGTCTAAATGTTGGTCTTTCCATAAAACATGGCTGGTAATAGATGCTAATCGGTAGGATAGAGATAAGGATAGCTATAAAACACCTACTAGAGTAACAAGCCAATTATACCAACTTGTTGATATCATTACAATAGATAATAGACAATAGGCGTTAGAATCAATCAAACTTTCCCTGTCTTGAACAAAAAAACGGATTCACCCCACTTTGTTGAATTGTGAGATTCTAGTTCTGTTCTCACACAAATTGTTACCCTTTTCTTCTTTTGATACCCGAAATATCCAAAGGACATTCTATTAATCATAAATGATCCCAAGTTAATCAAACCATAAGCTCAACTATACCCAAGATTCAACCTTTTTGAGGTGTACCTGCTTCTTAATTTAGCTTGGCGGGTCGACCCTTTTTATCAAGCGATTGATCTTGCAAGCTTCCGAGAATTTTAAGCCGGTCTTATTAGGTTCCGGTGCTTCCCACTCAACCACAAAATCCTCAACCCACTTTCTTCAAAGAACAAAAGCCCACCCTTCCAACTTCCAACTCTCGCTCATTTCCACGAACCTTTAGTAAATATTCAGGCGATTGTCAATGGCCTGCGATAACCGTTAGCTGTTGTGTCACTGGCGTGCTGCGTGGGATCTTTCCCCGCACACCGGGACACGAGATTGCAAGAAAAGAACGGCGACAATAACTGAAGGCCTTCCAACCCATCTGTGGCTTTCCTCCCGCAATTACTTCTGCCCGTCTGCGGCCGAGGTAGCAGAAGCTATTGAATATTTGCGCCAACAACAATTAAAATGTCACATGAACGCAGCACGCCATCATCACCGCGATCTGAGGATTTTGCGTCCTCCCAACCTACTACTCAACAATTCGCATCGAGTTTGGCGTTTGGGGGGGGCGATTCACCGATTACTAGATTGGAGAGAATAGCTAGAACAAGGGCGGAATGGGAGTTTAATGCATTTGCGGGGGCGGTAGGCGGTTTTGCTTCTGGAGTTGTTACTTGCCCACTAGATGTCATTAAGACGAAATTACAAGCACAAGGAGGTTTCAGAGCAGCACAAGGACTAGGGTCACAACCTGCTGGACAAGCGGTATACAGTGGTTTACTTGGAACAGGAAGAGTGATATGGCGGGAGGAAGGGTTGAAAGGATTGTACCGGGGCCTTGGTCCGATCATCCTTGGTTATCTACCGACATGGGCAGTTTGGTTTACGGTTTATGGCAGATCAAAACAGTTCTTTGGGCAGAAAAGTGGTATGGATTCCCCATGGATAAATCTTAAAGGTGAAGATGAAAGCTAAGAAAAACATCTTTACAGATAACACAGTAGTGGTCAATTTTTGGTCCTCGATAATGGCTGGAGCTTCATCTACAATGGTTACGAATCCCATCTGGGTTATAAAGACTCGTCTCATGTCACAAGTCAGTCGAAAGGCAAAGAGTAATGGAGCTAGACCACCTTGGCATTATCGTTCAACCTTTGATGCAGCAAAAGTGATGTACAGGACTGAAGGAATTTTATCATTCTATTCCGGTCTGACTCCTGCACTACTTGGCTTGACACACGTGGCTGTTCAATTTCCAACTTATGAATATCTCAAGAAAAAGTTCACAGGTCAGGGAATGGGAGAATCTGCAGAAGGTGACGAGAGCGCTCATCTATTCGGAGTATTATCCGCCAGTGTGCTCAGCAAGATTATAGCAAGCTCTACCACATATCCCCATGAAGTCATTCGAACAAGACTTCAAACTCAACAAAGATCCATGCCAGCTGCCTCAACAGAATACGCTGCATTTAGGGGAGGTCTAGAAGGACACTCCCATCAACATGGGATTCCGAATCCCGTGACTCAAATTAAACAAGCAGTACCAAAATATAGGGGCATTGTGATGACATTTAAAACGATATTACGCGAAGAAGGATGGAGAGCATTTTACGCTGGTATGGGCACGAATATGATGAGAGCTGTACCAGCGGCCACGACCACTATACTCACTTATGAGTATGTTATGAAACATCTGAATCATGCCAGGGCAGAAGGGATACGGAAATCGGGAGAAGCATTGTAAATGCTTCATCTCTTCGGACAACGTCCTTGGCAAGATGTTCAAACTAGGACATACCCTTATGAGGTTCGAGGTGATGAAGAAACCAAGAAATATTATGCATTTTACAGCATTTGAAATTTGCTGGCGTTCGGTCATGTACTCGGCGAGGTATCGAGTTGGCATGATGTGGCTTTTGTGTTTATGGAACATATTGCAGACGCATATTTGGATGGTACCTTTTTGTGAACGGGGAGCTTGTACTTATAGATGGTTTTAGCCATCAAGGCGAATGATTGTTTAATATCACCTTCGCCTAAATATAAATTTTTATAAAGATAGCGCTGGAACTCCCATATGCAACCTTGAAAGACAAACTTATATGTAGCTTTACACCCTATAATCCCAAAAACACCGCTCCATCCTCATTTGACATCACTCTGCTTTCCCAGCAAAACCACCTTCCCTTCCCTTGGCCGCTCTCTCCTTCAACTTTCTCTCCACCTCATGCCTCTCAGGCGCATCTCCCTTCGTCCTCAATTCCTCCAAATTATCTTTCGCCGTGCCTAATAATTGTTTCACGGTTTTTTGCTCTTGCGGCACATCTAACTGACCATGACGTCTCAAACTTTCATTGGCCCAATTTATTTGGCCGCCGTCTGCTTCGCGATGTTTCTGCGCATTTTGCTTTGCTGCTCTAATGGAGATACGAGCATATGTGTAAAGGAGTAACGCCATGGTTGCGGCTGCTAGAGGGGCCGTTAAAGTCTGAAAGGAGGGGTTGTTAGCTGAGCTAAGGAGTCGCTGGGAGGGAAAGGATTGGATTGGAAAGAATAGGAATAGTACCCTGCTATTTAGATTGAATTTGCGAGGAGGCATTTTGAATTGATTCTGTAGATTGATTATGAAAAATTGAACAATTCACATTTCCCTTTCTCCTCGTTTGCGCCTGTACGGTCTTAAATAATCGAACGGGTTTTGTGAACATGGGAAAATAAAAGAAGCCGAGGACGTCATGCGATCTCCGGGGATCGACAGGGATCTTTGAACAAGGGACTTGGCAACTTTTTTTTAAATAGGGAAATCCTCAACACTTTTGCATTGAACATTTATGAATCTGTCGCTGTTAATGGAGGTATGAATTAATGGATCGTATTCGATAATCCACGGAGACTTTGTGTGGTTTTCGCACAGTACGTACGTGTATAATACACACATAGACAATGAAGGGACTCAATTTCGCATCGGCGTGGGCGAGGTCGAGACCGAGGAAGGCGATCCCCTGGACTTGTGGGAGATGTATTCAGAGAGGAAGGAGGACGTCTTGGGTGCAGAATGCGGCGTACTCGACGGGGAAGAGGGGAGGGAATGGATATGGTTATGGAAATGGAAATGGATATCAGCAGAGTCGAAGGGGGAATAAAGTTATCATGGCTTCTGCCGTAGGAGGCATTGCTGCGACTGGACTTGCTTTCACGGATGATGTAAGGCATGCGTATGAAGCGGTTGAGAGGACGGGGAGAGTAGTCAGTACGCTCTTTGTTTGTATAAATGAGTGAGTGATTCTCTGGTATTGTGTGAGGTTGTTTGGGACAAGTGGCTAATTCGAGGTGCGACAGTTATCGGGTTACGTTGAACCATAATGAAAAGATTGAGGACGAGGCGGAAAAGGATAGAATGTTGAAAGATTGTCATCAGAGATGTGCGGATCGGACATTGAGAGTGTTGGAGAAGAATGGGAGCATATTTATTAAACTAGGGCAGCATTTGGTATGGTATTTATGCTTAGGTGCATTTTCAGTGGGCTGATTGGTTTTCGCAGAGTGCTATGAATTACCTTCTACCTTTAGAATGGACAACGACATTTATACCCTTGCAGGACAAATGTCCTGTTTCATCAATGGAGTCGATAGAAAATATGTTTAAGATGGATACGGGCGAACAGCTTTCAGATTACTTCTCAGAATTTGCACCTCAGCCGATTGGGGCAGCATCGCTAGCACAGGTACATCTGGCGACTGTCAAGGAAACAGGACAAAAGGTTGCTGTTAAGGTGCAACATCCAAATTTGGCGGAATGGGCAGCTCTTGATCTGGCATTAACTGGTTTTACATTCTCAACATTGAAGAAATTTTTCCCGGAATATGATCTGGAATGGTTGTCATCGGAAATGGAAGCTTCTTTGCCAATCGAACTGGACTTTACTGAGGAGGGAAAAAATGCTTTGCGGGCAAAAGATTACTTCTCGCGGATACCGGAATTGCCATTGATTATACCTGATGTTTTGTGGGCAAAGAAGCGTATATTGGTTATGGAGAATGTAGCTGGACATCGCCTAGATGACCTCGAATTTCTCGATTCTAATGGTATCGATCGTGACGAAGTCTCTGCTGCCCTCGCCCATATCTTCAATGAGATGATCTTCGGAAAGGATGCCCCTCTACACTGTGATCCTCATGGGGGCAATCTCGCCATTCGCAAAAATGACAATCGCCGTGGCGCCAATTTCGACGTAATCCTGTACGACCACGGTCTCTACCGCGATATTCCCCTTGGACTCCGACGCTCATATGCAAAACTCTGGCTGGCAGTAATTGACGCTAATGAACCCCGCATGCGCAAATACGCTAAAGAGGTAGCTGGTGTAACAGATGAACAATTCCCCCTATTCGCCTCGGCTATAACGGGCCGCGATTACACCATTCTAACGAAAGATGTAGCTCTCCAGCGATCGGAAGACGAGAAGAAACATATTAATGAAGCATTGGGTGAAGGGATGCTTCAACAACTTGTACAAATGCTGGGACAGGTTCCGAGAATCATTCTGTTAATATTGAAGACAAATGACTTAACGAGGAGCTTGGACGAGAATTTACATACGCGACAGGGGCCTGTGAGAACATTCTTGATTCTGGCCCGGTATTGCTCGAGAACAGTATTTCAGGAACGGATGGAGGAGATCAGGGCGAGGGGCAGTCTTTTATGGCCAGCCAATGGTTTTAGATTGTTGGTGGCGTGGTTGGGGTATGTGAGGGTGGAGTTAAAGCTGGAGGCTTTTGAGGTTTGGTTGAGAGTTAAGAGGTTAATGGGTAAAGCGTGAGGGTAAGAGTGAAGAGGAAAGTGTCATTTATACAGGAGTGGTTAAAAGGGGTGGATCTTCGTGTTGATTGATGCGTACATAGGTCGGGAAAAGAGAAATATCGCACTTTGGATTGTTGCGCTTGGGTGGTTTGGTCATCACTTTAGCGTGCATGAATAACATTATACATACATAGATCATAGAGGAGGTTGAAGACATAGCGTTTATAAGAACAACGATTTCTATTGTATAGCTCTCTCCGGTATGAAAGAAGCCGCGAAACTACCATTGATCCCTACCAAATCTAATTAACCAGATTTTCCAAGCCAGCCTGCTGAATATTCTCACTCAAAGTGCCATTGAGAATAACATTGAAAGGACCTGTTTCGAGTGGACAGAAAGAGTCGTTGCCGGGTAGTTCACCGGTTTGGAAATAAGCAGCTATTTTTCCAAAGGCGCAATGATTCTGCGTGGCGCCACTGGTGTGCTTTCACATAATTAGCGTCTAGGTATTTATTTATTTCCAAGCATGAAGGAAATACTCACTCCCATTCCGTCAATAGTCAGTATTTGCGCATTCTTGTAATTGGGTGCTGATGCAAGCGAGCTGGTTTTTGTGATTAGTGTTGTTTTGTGACAAAAGATTGAGTGATCATCACTTACTTTTCAATAGGCGTTACCGGATCATACGTGTTACTGACGAAAAGTATCGGTGTTTCCGTATCGCCGCCGAAGGGTCCAGAGTATACATCGTTCGATTTTATAGACCAGCCTGTACATCCCAGCACTCCATGGCTCCAAATTTCCCCAATGATGCTTTGGGTCTCGAGATCGTGTAATTGCGGTCTGAGGTCCTCGAGTGTCTTGTTGTACAGGTTGTTGTTCTGGTCGGAGCAGAGTACTCCGAGACTCCATTCTGGATGTTCGTAGTTAGTGATGGGATTGCCGAATCTGGTCGTGAGTTGATCGACCCAAGGTCTGATATCGTGGACGGCTATGGCGCTCTCGAGATCGAGTAGAATATTTGGTAAGATGTTGAAGTAGCCGAATGGTGCGTCGGCTGCACTCAAAAGTGTTACTTTTAATATGAGCAATGCGGCCTCGAGATCTGTCGCGTTTGACAATCCTTCCCTTTCAGCTCTCCGAGGGTCAAGCTCGATGAATGACTGGTTGAATCGTTCATAGATGTCTTTGGGCGTACATCCAGTATAGTAAGGACATTGCGATGGCCCTGCCGCGTGGCAATAAATGAAGAAAGATGCAATTATACCATCCAGGTGATTAATGCTTGCGGAAGTATAATTAGCCAAGTAACTCTCCGGGTTCACAACGCCATCCAAAACCATACTTCCTACTCTCGTTGGAAACATAGAAGCGAATGTTTGCCCGAGAAATGTACCATAGCTAATTCCATAGTAATTCAGAAGATGACTGGGTTTAGCAGCTCTGGCACCCTCATCTGTTTGCGCAAATGCATCGACAATGCTAAGCATATCCCTTGCATTAATTGCAGTGGACATGTAAGGACCAATTTCCGTTTTACCTCCAATAGTCCTCTCACATTGTTCGCCAACTTCTTTACCAAACTGAATTAGAACATCGTAAAATTCATCAGATACTCTTGGGACCGATCTTGACACCAGTGTAGTGTTCTGACCTGGAACAATACCCGATGAGCAATTAGCCAGTGGCTCACTGAGCCACATACCCCTAGGGTCAAATCCGACGATATCCCAATTCGTCCCTACTATAGCTTGGATAATAGACGCATTGTTCAATGCTTCACTCACACCCGATGCTCCGGGTCCACCAGGATTCAAAAGGATCATGCCTTGGTAAGGTCCAGAGGAAGAATTGTTTTGGGCGGGGTATTTCACAATTGGGATGGAGGCTCGACTGAGGTTGGGGTTTTGGTAGTCGAGAGGTACCTAGTGGGCTAGTTAGCATTTGATATAGAGCCACGTGAGAGACGGATGTTACATCGAGTCTAGCGCAGAAGTAGACGCCATTGCATGGACACCATGTGAGTGTTGTTGAAGGTAGAATCTCCTCTAAGGTACAATTTGCTGTGAGAGTTGCCAGCACAGAGCTGAAGAGGCCCAGTTGGGCAAGAAAGCGTGAAAGATTCATGGGCAAAATAAGCAAGGCAACGAAAATGAGTTTTTGATATCTGATCTAGATGTAACTAAGTTCAGGATTACAATGAGTTTGTATCCATCTGATGTAGCTGAGTTATGGTCTTATATACATGTTTGGGAAGGTACTTCCCATGGATTTAATAGCCTAGTACAGCCAAGGGTAAGAGGCTCTCCTTTGCTAATCTTAAACATCGTAAGGGCAATACAAGCCATCTAGAATAGGGGCTAGATATCTTGCAAGTACAGAAAGACTTGTTAGAGTTACTAGTACCAGTATCCAAAGCTGCGCAAATGACAGGATCCTTACGAGCTTCCAAATTGTGTGGGTGGGGAATATATGCTTGGCCCGTGCTCATAGCAACATGGTCCTTACGAGGAGGTCATTAAAGCTCAGACCACAATTCCATAGGTTAACATCTAGTGAGGACATTCAGGCATTCCGTTCCACAAAGTTGCATGCCGCGTGCATATGAATTACATATTGTGTCACCAACTAAATACCTCCTCAATCACCTTGACCTTGGCGTCAATTTCTTGTCCTTGTCGGGTGTATTTCAGCCGACCTCCTCTGGAATCCAGCTCAAGGATCGGATCAACACTCAACGGTCTCGCGCCATGCTCATGACTAGCATAAGCGTTCACTTCACTCCACGCACTCTCTTCGATCTCCACAATTCTTTCTATAGCCTTTGCAACCAATAAACTATTCCAAAGTCCCTCTTGGCGTTCAAATGAGCGGAGAAGGTTAATGATCTGTCGACGAATTATAGGATCTTTGCAGTGGCGAGCCAAATTGTAAAGGGGAATAATAACGCCCATATCTAAATTAAAGGAAGCGGTTGATTCTCCACAGCAACTGTCAGATAAGATATAAGAAATTATCTTCTGGCCGAGCATTATCATTCTCTGCATCTGAGGCATAAATTCATACCAATGTGACCGGTGTGTTGGGGGCAAATGTTCGACATAGAATGATATAAGATTATCCAACACGTGGAGTTGTAGTACTGCTACGGCGATATCTTCTTTCGGGGTAAAAGATGAGCCATTTGATTCTATAAATGCTTGTAGTTCATGTGAATACTTTGAATGTAAAGCTTCAAAATAATCAATGACCTGATAGATGCGGGTTTCGAGATCGACAGGAAGATTCAATGGATCGCATGAAGGCTGGGCAGCCCGCGCGCAACTACGCTGGAACAGGTAACAGCCATATTCAAAAACGTTTTTAGCTTCCTCAACATTACGAAATAACACAGGAGTGTCATTGTTTGTTGTACCAGAAAGAGTGCCATCAACAAATAAGGGTTCGTAGCGTTCGGCTAACTACAGCAAGAGTATCAATCAAGGTATGATCACAAAAAGAAGAAAGGGGAGCGGAGGAAACGTACGAAGCCTTTTACTGTTGTACATTCTCTGTCTAATGCTGCATATATCCTAGCTAGAGCTCCTGGTGAAGCATATGAATCTACATGACTTTTCGAACCAAGTATTGGATGATGAGTCACACCTTTCTCCTGGTCACATACGGTTTCACGCAGCAGCTTCACGCCACTTCGTATATGTGCTCCTGCTGTGGCACGATGTCCTGCCATATTCTATGAGAATTAGCATATAAGCTAGCACGTGAATGTCATTAGCACAATGATAAAATATGACATGTACCTCAAAGCTAGCGAAAATGATGCAAGCGATAAGGCAAACATCGACACCTCGCTTCTCATCTCGAGATAGAGGAACTAGTAGATCTCGAATCGCAAGATTATATTGCTCTAGAGCAAAAGCCTTGTCACCATCTAAGACTGGTGTCTTTCGCTCCGACAGCTCATGGATTGAGCCTAGAGCTACGACAGCATGACTTACGGCCGATTCATGATGCGCAGTTTGAAGCACAAGCCGTTCCCAGAATTCGGAGCCGAAAAAACCGGCTAATTGAGAGCAGGTCCTTTGCATAAAAAATGCAAATGATCGCTTGGACTGTGGTGAGCTGAGGATATTAAAAGATGGCTGTGTCGTTATGAGAATTTTGTCCTCTGAAAATGACAAATCCGAGGATTGAACATGATGGTAGCCTGGACATACACGGCCGGTTGATGAACACTTTAGACATGCGGGTCTTGCCTCGTCGCACTTAATTCTTCGTACTATTTAGTTATTTAGCTCGTAGTCTTTTAGTATTTTCCCCTTGTTTCAATTCTTGAAAACTTACTCCTACAAGTTAGGCATCCGGTCTTGGTCTTGGGCCGGTATGCTCGCTGTCTCTTTCCTTTAGCTACCTTGGGCATTGGAGACTCGAGGAAGATTGTCTACTGATTGGAAGTTAGAAGCGCAACTATTCTCAAGAGGTAGTTATCGATAAGCTTTAGGCACATCGATGTTTTTAAATCACAAACGATTGTACAGAGTAAGTTGCTTGATTGAAGCAGGAGTGTGAGAGATGATGTTGAGTGGCTGGTGAATGTTCCCCCTGAATCTAAGCCACCCCAACCCCAGGAAATTTGAGCCACACACACGTCAGCGAAAGACCTCGAATATGGAAAGCATGATCTTTATGTTTTTATGTTCCCGCGATAGTACAATTGGATAATAAATAATTAAACTAGACAACAAAATAAAACTATGATTCGTTGATTTATTAATGAAATAGATAAATAGAAAAAACTTCAATTCTTCGATACTAATTTCCAATCGAAACTGGTACAAAGTTGTGTGGTGTAAAAGGAATAAAGATTAAAGGCAGTGGGGTAAATCCTACCTAAAGTAAGATCCCCTGTTTAGTAAGTTAAGTTAATAATTAATTAATAATAAATACCGCTAATAAATAATACTTTGCCCCAAAGTATAATAAAGAATAAAACGAAAACTATTTTCTTCTAATTACTCCCTTCTTGGATTTGTCTGCTAAATATATTTATAATTCTATTTTTCAAATACTCTAACGATTTCTATTAGAATCTGTTTATCTAATTTTCATTTATTTTATTCCATCGTTTTTCTTTTAAATCGAATTAAATATTCTGTTAAGATTTTTTCTTCTCTTCTATATTGCTTCCATTTATATAGAATACATTTAAGAATTAATTTAGGATTCTGTAAGATTCCTTATACAAAAAAGCATTGATAAGGATCTTGAGTTGGGTTTGGGGCTGGTTCGAGGTGTGCAATATTGATGATTGGGTGAACCTTTATTGTGTCAAGTAATTCGATTCTGTATGCGAGATATCCAACCCTTTTTAGTACCTTAAAGGGTTTTGCGAATTGCTGTTCGATCTTTATATTTCGTTCTGCGATTCCTGGTATATTATAATTTCGGTATAATCTCAATAATATATAATCTTTAGTATTGAAAAATATAGATTTGTGTTGTCAATTATAATATCGTTTTATAAATATAATTGCGAATTTGATTATATTTATTACTTCAATTCTTATTAGATTGTATTTTTTATTATTTGTTGGTTTTATTAGGTATATTTGTATACCATTTGAAATAATAAGATTCTGATGTCTTTCTGATAAATCCTTGTAGATTAAATTCATTAATATATCTACAGTAATATTTATCGATTCCTTGATCCTAATATTATATATTACTATTATAAATATTATATCTATTCTTTATAAAGTAAAATTCGATAAAGCTATAATTATAAATAATAAAGTTCTTAATTATAAAGATATATCGTTTATCATCAATAGATAATACCTTAAAGTAATCTCTATTGTTTAATTTATACGTTCATTTGTATTATTAGTTTATAAATGCCAAACAATATTGAACAATAATTTTATACCTAATGAATTCATTATTCCTCTCCAGATTTCTGATATGAATTTCCTGTTTTGATCCGAAATAATAATTTGCGGAATATCCCAAAGAATTCCTAGTAGATATAAGATTAATGCATTTTCCTATTGTATTACATTTTATATAGATTTTCCTAGAATGATTATGATTACTTTTGATAGTTTATCGGTTATAGGCAATATATAATCGAATAAATCTGGTATAGATCTTGATAATATCAAAATGAAATCAATTGAGATAATATGAAAGATATATAGTAGTATTAGAATCGATTATAAAGATCTATACAATTGATGTTTTAGTATCGATGATACCCTATATTGATGGTAATAATATAGATATACTTGTAGTTTTTTTGAAATATTAAAAATATAGAAATTAGCAGAAATCCTTTCGTAGATACGATTATAGTCCAAATAACCGATTTGATTGTATATATATTCGAATATTTCGTTTTCTATATTTTTAAATACTACCGGTCTTCTTTTGGTATATATATTATTTGACTTAATATAAAGTATATTTTGTTTAAATTCGAATGGTAAATCTATAGTATTGATTCCGAAACTTGAATTTTCCTCGATTTTATCGATCAATTTTGCCATCCTGGAATCCAATATATATGATGTTTTAAATTTCTATAATTATATTTCTCCGATTTGTAAAACTGTAATAAGGTATACTAATTTTAAGTATATACTGTATATTTGTTCAACTATACTTACAATTTGTTTTTGAATTGCTGTATCAATGATATATAATCTTAATAATATATTAGGGATTATATTAAGTTTTCCTGGTTTATATCGAACATCGAATCTAAATCTGAATAAATATTCGGAATTATATAAATAATATAGATTTAATCATATTAACAATAATATATTTATAAATATTTGAATTGTTATTTGGATACTGGCTAAATAATTTATATAAATAATGATCGGAAGCTTGAATGATTCCATTAAATATCTAATTCTTGAGATTACTCAATATAAACCTATAATCTTTAATTCTATCGACCAATAATTCTTTTCAGCAATGATGATTAATTTAGATAAGAATATAATGGATTGTATCGATTTTTGAATTAGAGGATCAATATCAAAGTAGTAGATTATACCTCCGATACCATCCTTGAATATATCAATATCAATATAAAATCTTCGATCTGGATTGAAGTAATATAAAATCGAAGATTTTCGGAAGACTTGTTGAAGATTTGTAAATAATTTCTGCTTTTCTTTTGTAATATCCTTGAATCGAATCTGAGCAACCTTACATTTTCTTTTCGTTTTCGATAATTTATCTTCTTTATAATTCCGTAATGTTTTGTTTAATTTGCATTTTCTGTTTTGTAGATCTGTAGATAGCTTAATATAATATAGAATATATTATCATAAATACCCAATCAATTCTAGATAATATTCAAGCTGCTTCAATATATACGGGAATATTAAAGCTTATATAGCCTTCAATTTGTCCTTTGCAGAAACCAGTTTCAATGTATCCACCTTTTGATCAAACAATACAATCGAGGGATAGGATAAGAAACATTTTTTAGGATTCAATGTTATATTAATAGTTCTAAGTTTGATGAACATTTGTTTGAAGTATATTGTATACTCAAGAAATGATCTATTGAAAATGATTATATTATTAATATAGATGTATACAAATCCTTATTTCAATCAAAGAATATTATCGATTCGTCTTTGAATATATATTGATGAATTTCTGAAACTTATTATAACATAAATAAATATTTCTTAGCCACAATATAATAATATAGTAAAATACTTTTGATATTCCGGTTTGATTTTCTATTAATAGAAAAAGCTTATACAATCAATAATTGAAATAAAAGGATAATCTACTACAATTATAATTATATCTATTTGAATAGGAATAGGATATATATCTGGATTTATAATACAATTAAGGGTATGAATGTTAACGATAATTCTACCTTTTTTCTTTATAATACTCTTAAAATTTATAATATATTTTTATATAATAAATACTAGAAAATTAAAAGGGTTCGGTTTTTTGATTTATTTCAATTGATACTGATAATACAATTTGTCAAAAATTTGGTCGATTAGAATTTGATCTTTTCGATTTATTAAATAAACTTTTGCTTTATTAAACCGAAATTTTGATTCCTAGTTTTCGCAGAATTCTATCTTTAATTCTTCGTCTTCTAATACAAATGCAAATCCCTGATATTCCTTTTACAATATCGATTCGTTTTATACTATTTCCTGAAATTGAGATTATTGAATAATATCCCCAAATACTATTATACTATTCAACAAAATAATTTCTTGTTTTAAATCGATATTATTTGTATTCGAATTTCCTTATTGTATTCCTATATTTACAAATATCTACAAGATTACAATTACTATTACTACTAACAATCCCTTAATTAAAAGATATTTTACAGAAAACTAATTTCTAATTGAGATTTCTATAAGATAATAAATATCGACTTCATTTGTTATTATCATAATTTGGATATCAAAGTTCAATACATTTCCCAATTTCAAATTCCGCTATACAATTACTTCTTTATCGGTAGAGTTTTCTATTATAATGATTTTGTATAAATTTGTAATAATATATATAAAAAATGTGAAATTGTTTTACTGAATTAATTTATATAGTATATTATAATCTAACAACAAAATATCATCGTTTTTTCTATTAGCCATTATTATAAATACTTTAGAATAAAATGGGATCATTATTTTTTCTTAAATATAAATAACGATCTTTTTTTCGATATCCTTGGTTTTGATTATAATCTTAATATATACATTTATATAATATAGAAGAATTAATTATTGACTTCTGAAATCCATAATCCAATCTTTCGGATCGATGATATCTGTTCCTATTAGCATTCTAGCTTTCAACATTTCAACAATATAAACTTTACAATTGAATTAAACAATCATTCTATTCATTACTAACAAATAGAAATCGAGATTTATATATTGATTAATATTATATCGTTGATCTTCCAATCCATATACCTTCATAAATTTGTTTATTATAAAAATCTCAATTATAGGATATATCTTTATCAGAAAATTTCTATTAACAAAATTCATTTTATATCCTATATCTAAACAAATAGAATATATATCGTTTTATAAACTACCCAATGTTATTTTGATTTCAGTATATTTACATTTGCGAAATACATATCCAGGCGGCGATTTATTAATATCTGCAATCGATCGAACAATATATAATCGGTTTGATGAAAACTTAGAACTAGTTCGATATAAATTATCAATAATAAGAAATAGTATATTTGCTATAGTTATTAATAATTATTCAAATAAGGCTGATTTTGGTAACACTGATTTGTATTTGTTTTTATATAATTCTTGCAAATGAATATACAACTTGTTTTTACTGCAGAATTTTGCTTTACAATTATTATATTAATAACAATCTTTATCGAGATTGATAATACAAACCTATTTAGAAGAGATCTGTTTGTGGTTCAAATTGGTTATCAAAAGGGTAGACCTTGATTTCTGAATTTCATTATCAATTTATAAAATAGCTATATTCAATCGATAACTGATTTTCGGGCCTACATTATATTGCATATTTCGTGCTTTAAATACCTTTCCTTCAATTTATGTGTGATTAACATATAACACCTCTGCCTCCTCCTCACTATCTTGACTGTCCAGACTATACAAATGAAGTCATGTTTCTTCATTGCTAGACATATTTTGTCATCTATGCTCCAGTTGAGGGTATTTTATCCAAACTTCACATTACACCAGTAAATGCAAATCCTGACTATCCAGCATCTTGCTAATTTGGGAGTTGATAGACATAGACAAATACCTCATTCTGTCGACGACACTGACGTTGGAATGCAGACAAACTGCCCCTGGGTAAACATAAAATAAGAACTTTGCGGTGATTCTCTATTGAAAGAGACGGCTACGCTCTAGGTTATTTCTCGCCTGTTTTGGTATCACTCATTTGGGTGTCTGGAAATGAAATGTCGAACTAACCTCAACCACTCAAATGCTTGAGAGAAATGGTTATTGAAACTATGTGTATTGAAATCAACGGGTTGATCTCATGCAGTTATAAGCACAGAGTCTACTAATTCTGACCTGAAGACCAGTACTTTAAAAAGTTATTCGTCATAGATTGATTACCATACAGTGAAAAGCTTTATGCTAGATGAAACGTTCAATTCTTATGATAATTTTATTTAAGGCCAAGCATTGGGGCCAAAGAAATGCAAGATTCGCTTTTCAGTATGTAAAGCCGACTACATGAGGAGGGCTAGTATATGATACATGTATATCTCTTTAGTTCTTTAACAGAGACTCGTATGCTAGCTATACCATTCAGCTGAAAGGTGGGAGCCAGAATGGATATCCGCCGTTCTTGATACGGAAAACGCTGAGCAAGAAGCTGTACATAACGAAGATGACTCCACTCCATACGATGACCGCGACTTGCTGAATCTTTGGATCTGCAATGCGGGGGACTTTGAGAGCCAAAGAAATTGTTGCAAAGGACAGAAGCCCATCTAATCAATTTTGTCAGTATTGTTGCAGAAAGTAGTAGGTTTTATAAATGGAGTTCTTACACATGGCAGCGATAATTTGTGTTTCTAAACCGTATTGATTTGAGAATCCTCCTGCAAAGTAGCTGACACCTCCACGTCCATCACCGGCGACATATGGAACCTTTCGAATATGGTTGAACATATGGCCACTGGTGAATAAAAGGATGGCAATCAAGCTGACTGCGGCCCAAACATTTCGATTTTGAACAACGGGCAGAACATATGGCCATGCAACACTGATGAAGGTTACCGTTCCTAATATGGCAGTGGTAACACCGATACCACGAATCCAGTTGATGGGTCGTTTAACCGGAGGATGTGGTCGATCGGTAAGATATTTAGCAATCCAGGAGTGGATATCTTCGGCGCTTTGGGGACCCTTTGTAAAGTCAAATCTCACGGGGCCGCTGGTTGTT
The DNA here is from genome assembly GCA_014898415.1 of Stromatinia cepivora. NCBI lineage: Eukaryota > Fungi > Ascomycota > Leotiomycetes > Helotiales > Sclerotiniaceae > Stromatinia > Stromatinia cepivora. The sequence continues at coordinate 875,657 of RCTD01000025.1, read as the reverse complement.
GAGGCATGAGGGCCAATGGTAGGTAGAAAGAGTAGAAGTACAGGAGCAGTTTGCAGATTAAGCTATCTCAAGATTAGTATTGGTATATTGGGTAGATTTGCAGAGCCGAACGTACAGATTGGAAAGTGGCTTTGCCATCCATAAAGTCAAGCGTTCCAAAGAGCAAGCGGGATTCCCCTTGCTTATCCCCTTTTGTCCAACTCTTTGACAATAGATCCCATTCTGGTTGAAATTCACGACATAATTGGCATCCGAATCTAGTTTCCAAAGCCGTCAACAACACGGCTACAGAGTAGTCCCTTGGAGCAGTGGTCAATTTGCCATATACGTTATCGTCGAGCTTCAATGGAGTAGATGAGAGAGATTTCGTATGGAATCGTTCAAAGTTTTCGACTGCGGGTTTTTTGGCACCTAGAGTAGCTATAGGTAGCAAGGAGACTACCAACGTCTTAAGGAAATGCATTTTAAATAAAATGCAAGGCAAATATGCCTTTGAAGAGTGGAATTGACGATGTCGATGGTAGGAAAGAATCAAAGTATTGTAGCCAGTGGTACTTTATTGAATGAATTGAAGCATTGAAGATTCAAGATATCATCACCAAACACTTACGAAGCTTCGTAGCGTGTCCTCAATTGAATTCGGCAAGTTCCACCTCGCGGGGCTAGGCTTTTGTGCCTGAGGCTACAATTTCATGGAAACACCGCGTCGGCCCGGCAACCTATCTAACACCTTAAGAGACTTTGTTGACTTTCGATCGCGGTTGAAGGTTTTGACCTTAACAGTTACTATATTACATTTTATCCTCACAAATATAAATTCAAAATGGATCAGGCATTATCATATAACGATGATGAACACATCGAAAGCGTATGTTTACACAATCTCTAATTATTTTATTTCATAAGAGATACAGGAGTTTTTATGGCTAATACAATCTATAGCGATTGATGAAATCACAATGTTTAGAGTTGGCATATCAGGAAGCACTGCAGAATACCGAATTAATCGTTAAAGATGAAGCAAGCAGACGACTGAGACTACAGATACTCTTATTGGAGAATGAGAATGATGAAATGCACGTTCAACTGGCCACCGGGGAGGACCGAATCGATGGACTAGAAGAAGAAAATGAGGATTTACGAGCACGTCTTGACCAGGCTCAAGAAGATACGAAGAAGGTTGAAACCGAATTAAGAATGCAGACACGAGAACTTAATAATGTCAAGGTAATACCATTTCACTGGGCATAATAAAATACCATTCTAATACATGACTGCATAGGCGGAGCTGAAATCTATGAGTGGAGTAACAATGGACTCGACAAAGATTCTTACGGAGAAGCTGGCACTTAGCCGCGAGGTCGCTATACTGAAACCAGAGTTGGAACATTTGCGTTCGCAAGTGGCACATCAACAATCAATTTTAGCGGAGAAGTTAGCCCTTGAGCGACAAGTTAGCACTCTAGAGGTAGAACTAGAAACGGAGCGTCGTGCTTTGAATCGTGCCACCGAAAAGAACAACGATCGCTCAAAGGAGGTTGAGCTTCAACAGAAAATTGAGGCATTGCAGAAAGATCTTTTGGAGGAGAAACGAGAAAGAGAGAAGGTTAAGAAAGAGATGGTGAAAGAAGCATCTGCTGCCCAGAAGGAGTTTGCACAAGAGAAGCGTGAGATCGAGAAGAGCCGCAAAGAGACAGAGAAGGAGACGGAGGTTCTTCGGAAGGAGCTGGCAATTTTGAAGCGTGATAATGAGGGGCGGCAAGCCGGAGAGAAGGAGATAGAGTCTCTCAAGAATGAAATCGCACTATTGAAGAGCAATAATGAGAAAGGACAGCAATCTGGGGAAAGGGAAATCGAGGCTCTGAGAAAGGAGTTTTCGCATACGAAGCGAGAAATCGAAAAAGCACACAAGAACACACAAAAAGAGTTGGCCACTTCTCAAGCTCAGGTGGAAACTTTGGAAAGCGAAATTGATCAGCTTCGTGATAGTGAGAAAGGGCAGGAACAGGGTGAGGAGGAAATCGAGGTTCTCAGAAAAGAATTCGCCCACACAAAGCGAGACATTGAAAAGGCTCATAAGGACACACAGAAAGAGTTAGCAGCTTCTCGGGTTTTAGTTGGATCCCTGGAGAGCAAGGTTGAGCAGCTCCGTACCAAAATGCGCGCCGCAAGAGAACAGTTGAAAAAATGTCAGGCTGAGCTGAATGAGGCGCGCACTGCAGCCTTGAAGCTCCCCGTTGTGACGAGTCGGGAGACTGTTCCAGTGAAAGATTCACGCAAGAGATCTGCCCGAGAGATGAGCATGGATATCACTATTGGAACGCCGGATGGAGTTGCAGGACGCGGAAAGCGAGCTGTGGCAAATAGGGGTAGGGTTGACCAGACAATGTTGGGAGAAAAGTCAACGTTTTCCATCACACCCTACCTGAACAAGACGATCAATATGGCCCCAGATACACCAGAAAGTGGACAATCGCCCGGAGATAAGGTTGGCAAAGTAACAGAGAAAGAAAGATCTACCGAGGACGACCAGGTTCCGGAAGAACAGGAGGAGAGTCCGGAATCACCTGTACAGCAAGTCAAACCCAAGCTTAAGGCAAGAAAGAAGCTGGCCGACAAATCCTCCGGTGACGAAAAGAAAGTGTTGGTCGAAGCGAAAGCTGGTACCAAAAATAAGAAGTCCGTAGCCCAAAAACTTAAGGAATCACGTACCTTGGATAAAGTTACAGAGGAAGAGGAAGGGGACGAAAATGAACCACCCAAGAAACCTGCAGCTCGTAAAATCAAGGCACAACGTATGCTAGAGAAGGTTGCAGAGGAAGAGGATGGAGACGAAAACGAGCAGCCCGAGGAACCAGAAAATTCCGAAGAGCGAGAAATTGCAAAGCCCGTAAAAGCCAAGACAAATGCTATGGAGGAGCCGGAGCAAAAGAAGAAGAAACGCAAAGTCCTTGGAGGCGGTGCCAAGACACTATTTGATGACGAGGATGGTGAAGCTCCCAAGAAACCAGCAAAGATAGTACTTGGCCCAGCGAGGTTGTTGGGTAAAGGTGGTCTCGCCGGACCAAGGGGAGGGCTGAAAGGCGGCCTCGCAGCTGGTGGAGGATTTGGAGCATTCTCGCCCTTGAAGAAGGATCGTAGGGGTGCGGGAGCAAGTTTCTTAGCATAAGCTGTGGAGGATTCAATAAGCAATTAGGTGTTTAGGATAGGGAGAGTACAGGCTCACTTGGCGGCGTTGGTCTTTGATATAGTAGGTAATCAAAAACTACATGATTTGTGTTCAAGAGATCGATTGTCTTCAAGCTACCTGTAATTGTGCCTCCATACTCGGTTTTCTGGTTGTGTCACTAAACAATATCATACGCCCGTGTCTGCTCACATGAAGGGTGAAGCCTTTAACTAATCACAAATAATAAGCATAGTTCAATAGATGGCCCCATTTGAGTATCGTAAATTGTGGTAAAAATTTCGGTTCGGCGATATGAATCCTGTACCCAGCCATGAGACAACCCTAAATCTTCCAACCCTCTCACTAGACGAGACAAAAATTTCCGTCACAAGCTACCATATGCTATCACAGCGACTGGCCCCCACAGTCTTTGCTTCCGGACTCGGATTACTCCCGCGGCACCAATTATGCATTCCAGCCCTCCTCAACTATAAACATGCGGGGTCAATTGCGCGGGGCCATCCAGCTACAAAATTTCTTAACAGCGCCGTCCGCACAGCATCATCCTCATCGACGCGATGGAAAACAAGACAAGGAAAAGATTCCTTCTCTCGAGAAGCAAAGGTGCAGGGACTAAAAAGTAGAGCTGCTTTTAAGCTTCTGGAAGTGCGTGGTTTGGTACCCGATGTTGATTGAGGCTTGATATTGATACCAGTGTAGATTGATGCCAAGTACAGAATTTTCAGGAGAGGACAGACGGTGGTTGATTTGGTGAGTTTTATGTGCATAGGATGGGATTGGTTGGGATGGGATGGGATGGAATTATGAGGGAATTATTTATTTATTGAGGAATTATAGGGATATGCGCCGGGTAGTTGGTCTCAGGTTCGTTGTCATCATGGTTACTTTCTATTTATTTATCCATATACATAGTGTAACTCACTCACACAAACCCCTCACACACAGGTAGCATTCGAGCGCACCAAACCCGGCGGACGAATCCTCGGCATCGATATAATCCCCGCGCAACCCCCCAAAGGCGTCTCTACAATCCAAGGCAACTTTCTCTCGGCCGGCGTCCAAGAATCCGTCAAACAATTCCTCTCAGACCCTGACCGCGGACGACCGCGCAAATCTCTCTTCGCAGACGATGCTGAAAATATCGAGCCCGAACCCAGCTATATAGAATTGGAACGACATATGGACGATAATGCGGCGGCTGCGGATATTCTAGGGGGAAAAGGAAGCCACGCGCGAGAGGAGCAGGAAGACGGCAAGATGGTCCATGTGGTGCTAAGTGATATGTGCGAACCCTGGGAGCAGACGTCGGGTTTTTGGAAGAGAAGTCTGAGTGACCCTTATATTAGGATGATGAATACGACCGGTATCAAGTTTTCAGATCATGCGGGTAGTATGGTATGTTACTCGGAGCTATTTTTATTTTATTTTGTTTTAATTCCTACTCTAATCTTTAAGTATGTATAGGATCTTTGCGCGGCGGCTCTACGATTTGCCTTTGACACGCTGAAGCCTGGCGGGCATTTTGTTTGTAAATTTTATCAGGGGGCTGAGGATAAACAGTTGGAGTTACAGCTTAAGAAATTGTTTAGCGTGGTGCATAGAGAGAAGCCCGAGTCATCTAGAAGTGTGAGTGAGCCCAGGCAGTTACTAAGATAGAACATGTGCTCATAGTCAACAGGAATCCAAAGAAGCATACTTCGTAGCTCTTAGGCGGAAGGAGGAAGTTGACGGCGCAGCTTTAGGCTACGTCGATGATGTACGAGTATGAATAGAACACAATTTGTATGATCGCATGCCAAGGTTATATAGATCAGTGGCATTGTGATAAATGAAGGGTCACATGTGCAAATGGGCAATTTGAATAGGGTGGAATCACATTGTTCATGATTGCTACTCCTATATGCATCGATACCACTCTTTTCTTGTAGTATTCATATGCTAAAGACTGTACTGCTGACCCAGCTCGCCTTAAATAGCTTGTTGACATCCCTCCATCCTTCCCTGAGGTATCTAGACCAGCAAAGCCAGAAGTTCGTAACGACACTCCCAAAATTAGGTCATTTAGACCTTGAAACCTCTGGACCTTCTGCGTCCACGAGCCTTCTCGAACTTGCGTCCCTTGGACTCGACGTATGGTTTCTGTTGTAGATATGTCAGTTTTGCCAATTAGAGACCCTATTGTATTTATTACCTTGTGCTTGTGGGGGCCGAAACCGAAATGCTTGAAAGCCTCTCTAGAGTTCTTTGGTCCTCTAAGGAGAACGGTGTTGCTTCCAGTTGGGGATCTGAGAGCCAATTGATCCAAGGTCAAAGCCTCACCACCGGCGGCAAGAATGCGGGCACGGGCGGTAGCGGTAAATCGGAGAGCGGCAACGCTGACCTTTGGGACGGTAAGGAGACGGTTGTCATCGGTGACAGTGCCAATAATGACAACGGTTCTCTTCTCTTCCTTGTTGGTTTGGGATGCGATTCTGGAGATAGAAACGGGAGGTCTGTTGATGCGGGACATAAAAAGTCTGCGGAGGACGACCTTGTTGAAGGAAGCTTCAGTTCGGCCTGAATAGGAATCAGAAATTAATGCATGTTACTTTGGTCAGGAAGAACAATATCAACAACTTACGAGCCAAGAAGCGGTAGAGCTTTACCAACAACTTAAGGTAAACATTGTCACTCTTTGGCGTCTTACGGTGAGTGTTGCGCACGTGGTGGTTGTCAAGATCGATACCTAGTTAGAAAATTCCTCGTCAGCCTATGATCAGGTATGCTCTTCACATCGGTCTTGCACAGACACAATGTTGCGCAGATAATTGAGATCTTTTACGATGTGATTTGAGAGTTCAGTCTTTCAACTTCATCTCAATTCATCGTAAAGCCACTCAATTTCCACTTGCATACGATGGCTGGAATGAAATTCGGTATCACCTACCCATGGTTGGCGATTTGGGGGGTTTGTCGTCGAGGGTGTCGAGAAGTCGTTGATAGATTCCAGCGAGAAGAAAAAACAATTTCGAAGAGATTTGGGAATATGGACCCAGTGCGTGAATTCGCTTAAAATTTTCGGTGGAGATCTTTGATGCCTTGTGGCTTTGAGGCATTAATTTTCTTGAATTTTCTGTCAAGGCTCACCGCCCGGAAGGCCGAAGCAAATGGAACCGAAGTATCGGGTACTTTCAAGTTGTATCTATGGAAGTACTCGGCCTCGTTAAAGTGGTGAAAGGAGTCAAAAATATTCAATTTCTCAGTTTTAAGGAAGAAGTCTCGTGCTTTCCCTGCTCAGGTATATGTGGGTACATGAATATTACTACCTACCTAAGCAATAGTTGTACCTTCCGACTTGCCTATTGGTATATCTCTACTAATAATAGCAGCTCAAATTTATATATCATGGCATATTCACAATGAGAATTCAATGAAGTTTCACAATGAAATTGGAACTCATAGTAAATGCAGCTCCTCTGTTCATACTCACTTTGAGATCAGCACTTATACCTTCTGATTGTGAGGTTAATAGTATATTCTATAGACTGCACCCAACATTTTAGTTGTTGGATTATCTACTCTTTGAGCCTATTCATTACTCATGAACTTACTAATTACCAACAAACGGCAAATCCATACCTAGGTAGTCGTTGTTTAACGGGAAACTACGGAAGCTCTAGGCAAGTTGACATCACTTCCGCAATTATGGGGTAATTCTATCTCCATGCATTAATGGATCTTCCGTGCTCCAAACGTTGGTATTGGTATTGGTAAAAAGTTGTAAAACTCATGAAGATAATCAAAAGTTAGTATGAAAGAATAAACAAAATTCGCTATATGAATTCCAATGCGTCAAATATTTGAACATGTACAATGAAAAAATTCAGATCAATTTCTTACCAATGACTAATATGGAACTTTCCGTCATAACCCTTTATGAATGATTTGCAGAGTAAAGTTTTTTCCGCTTGACTTTACTGGCCGAGCTCGAGAGTCTAAAGTTCTCCTCCATTACCGGTATATCAATCCACCCTGGAATCCTGTTAAATTTCCAATCCAATACAACATAGACCTATGAAATTATTCTAGACTTCTTTAATTTTCTTGTCTCTCTAATTCACTAGGTATTTTTGACTAACTGGTTCATTACCCACCCTGTTATTGATTCTCTTCTACTTTCGCATTATTACTCCCTGACTAAATTGAAAATCCCATTTGGTGGCACTATTACCTGATCTCTTCCACTCAAGCTCCATCTACAGAAGCCAACCCCAGCCAGCCTCACAACCTCCACATCTCTACCTAATTGTACCTGTACGGAATATTCAGCAATTGATCATCAATTTCTTATTTCTTTCTTAAAAGTCTAGGTTTACATATATCCTACCAATATCGAAACTGCCCTTCAATTTCGAAATATTCTTCTTCGGATTCGCATGCGCGGGTGGGTTTAAGGTGTGCGTCAAGCTTCCGGCCTTTTGGGTGCATAGCTTAGCTACCCTTCCTAGAGATGTCTGCCGTATGTTCTATTCTCTTAATCTTGCCCAATACCTAGTATAAGTGCTAAAGTTTTTTGATATAGTCTAGGAATGACATTCTCCCGCCCAAATATGGCCCCAAAGTTCTGCAAATCAGAGAGCTGATCGCACAGCCTGTGATAGCCGCATTCTGCGCCGGTGGAGTGGCAGGTGCTGTATCTAGAACAGTTGTGTCGCCCCTTGAACGACTCAAGATTCTCTTTCAAGTACAAAGTGTAGGACGAGAAGAATACAAGATGTCCGTAGGAAAGGGGCTTATGAAGATGTGGAAAGAGGAAGGTTGGCGCGGACTCATGAGGGGTAATGGCACCAATTGCATTCGAATCGTCCCCTATTCAGCTGTCCAATTTGGAAGTTATAATTTCTACAAAAAGGTAAGAGCCCAAAGATACCTCGACTTTTTACTATTTCTCTAGCAGCCGGACTTTTCGAGTATTTTGAAAACAGTAGAAACATTTGTATGAAAAGCAAATTACTGATTGCCTACGCTTTCCTAGTTCTTTGAAACCTCTCCAGGCGCAGACTTAAATTCTTTTAGACGCCTCATTTGCGGCGGAGCTGCTGGAATTACCTCCGTGTTCTTTACGTATCCTCTAGACATTGTTCGCACCAGATTATCTATTCAGTCTGCGTCTTTCGCAGCTTTGGGTCAACATAGTACTAAGCTACCAGGCATGTTTGCTACATTGAAGACAATGTATAAGACAGAAGGTGGCGTTCTTGCATTATATAGAGGGATTATACCCACTGTCGCTGGCGTTGCGCCCTACGTAAGTGTGAACCTTTTGGTCGTTTGGTTATTCGAATTGCAATGCTAACTACGCGATAAGGTTGGTCTGAACTTCATGACTTATGAGCTTGTAAGAAAGCATTTCACTCCGGAAGGAGACAAGAATCCCAATGCAGGACGGAAGTTAGCAGCTGGAGCTATATCCGGCGCAGTAGCACAAACATGCACATATCCATTGTGAGTGGTTTTATTAATGCTTGTTGAACCTAAAATTAACACTTTTTAGTGATGTTCTTCGACGTCGTTTCCAGATTAACACGATGTCTGGTATGGGATATCAGTACAAATCAATTTTCCATGCTGTCCGAAGTATTATTGCACAAGAAGGTCTCGTCGGCATGTACAAAGGGATTGTACCCAATTTGCTCAAGGTTGCCCCGAGTATGGCGAGTAGTTGGCTCAGTTTCGAGATGACCAGGGATTTCTTACTGGCATTGAGAGCCGACGAAGCCGATTTGTGAGCCTGGGAAAAGCTATCTGGTGATTCTCAAAATTAGGGTGGGTTTTGGATGGGCGTATTAAAGGTCAAGGCTTTGTATATGAAGACGGCGCAGACCAGGGTCAGTGGATTGCATTTGGTTAGGCATCTGGGTAGGCATATGGGAGCGGGCGTTATTTTGTAAAAAGACACAGACAAGATTCTTCAGACCAAGTCCTATCAATCGACGATAATAGGAGAATAGATGTACTAGGAAATTGGGGCGACTTTACGATAACAATCGGGAAATTCGAAGGTGTATGAACATAAAAGTTGTGGGAGATAGTTTCATAAGGTTTTAGATATCTCTACCTAATTGGATGGAGGTGATTACTTTTACAATAGCTATACTGAAGGTTTCGAATATATAGGTATTGATCCATTTATTCAATTAATTATAGACACCTAGCAGATAGTTGTGAATCAAGAAACACCCAGTACTTGAAACAGTATATAATATTCCACTGCTACTGTAGCATTTCCTGCACATTGTCTGAGACTTTGAATTTCAATATATCATGTTCATAATATCCTGTTCATAATAAAAACTCGGCGATATAGCCCAAACTAGAACGTCCTTTCTAGATATATAACTAGAATTAAAATGTTCTCGCAAAGCTACGAATATAGGGGAATCTGATTTCCCATCTGAACTGGCGATCTCGGAGATAGTATAGTATATATGATCATGTGATATTGATCGTGGCCGTTTTCGGTTTAAGGCATGAATTTCCATATAAGGCAACAACCAGTTTTAGCCCGTACACGAAGAACTTTAAAGTTGCCTTTCCCAGGTTCATCTATTTCCACAACCTAATCCATTTAATAATCTTCTATCCATCAACACTTATACATCAAAATTGATAACATTTACCTCATTGTCGTGCACCAGATCTCATAATAGATATCGGTCAACTCTTGTCAACTCTTGAGTAGCAAGGAGGTCATATTTGATTGGTCTTTTTCATCATCTTTCTCATTAACAAAAATGTCTCGTGGTGGTACAACACTCTATGTCACCGTATGCGCTCCACCTCCACAACTTCTACGCTCAACACCAAAAGCCACTTTTAGATACTTGTATTAGAGCTTCAACAATATACTGACATCTTTTTTTATAGGGCTTCGGAGCTGGAATCCGTGCTCGCGATCTTGCCTACGAATTCGAACGGTATGTCAGCCAAAAATCGATATCTCGATGATCATCCTTGATTGCGATGATCCATTTTCCCATCCTCGTCCCTCCTCGTCCCTTAATCCGTCGAGACTTCGCTGTCATTTTCGTCGCATATACTATCCCTTCTTCCCAAATCCTCCACGTTCGATCGAGCGGTCGCACAACGATACGAACAATTTATATTCCCACATTTGTCTCGCGAGAAAAGTTCAAATTGCGGCGGATCGATTATTATTTACTATACATATCTTATATATCTCTTACTTTCATCCATATACCTGTCCAATATTTCCCTATTCGATAGTACATTGAGTCTGACCCTATCCTCGTAGCTATGGCCGTTTGGTCCGCTGTGATATCCCAGCTCCTCGAACCGCCGCATCTCGTCTGTAAGTTAATTCTACATCCCGTTGGCAACCACTCTAATATAGTTGACACGGAAAGTAGGTTCGCCTTCGTTGAGTATGAGTCCCGTCGTGATGCCGATGATGCCTACCATGAAATGCACAACAAGCGAATTGGTCGGGATGACTTGTTGAAGATTGAAGTAAGTCTTCATGACATCACCTACACACCTCGAATTCTAAAGCATAATTAGTGGGCCCGCACACCTCCCTCGGCTTCTTGGCGATTCGATACTGGTGAGGACCGTCCAGCCCGTCGTGATGGAGGGAGAGATAGCGGGAGAGAACGTGGTGGAGCTAGCCGCCGTTCTCCTCGTCGTCGTTCAAACTCTCCCCGACGTGGCCGTGGTGACTACACTCCCCGTAAGGATGACCGAGACCGCCGGGACCGGGACTACGACAGACGAGACCGTGACCGAGCCGATCGCTCACGTAGCCCAGATGATCGGTGAGCAAATTTACAGAAGTTAAAATCGAGCAGAAGCTTACACCTCATGTATAGGGACCGTGAGATCAAGGAAGAACGTGATGATGTCCGTGAACCCGGAGCCAATGGAGATGACAGGAAAGGTGAATTTACACTTAAACTACCACTACGCCCGTTCTAATTCGTCTGATACCCATCAGTTACCATGGATTCTCCTCCACCAGCGCATGATGAACTGGACACCGCCGAGTAAACAGGTCCTTCCCCGCTTGAGGCCTTGTATGAGGCAGGGAAAAAGTTTATTATGTCTTTTGGCTGCTGATATTTCCTTCTTTGCCTGAATTTACCATTGTGTTTCTAGATCGATTCCCCGAGACCTTCCGACTTGAGCCAGGATTTGGATTGGCCACAACAGAATTTCACCTCCCCTTTTAGGTCAGCAGCAGCATATGATTGTGGTCATAGTTTTTCATGGGTAGTTATTAGTATTAAAAATTCCAAATTGAGCACATAATTCACGCCAAAAATATTTGATCTCATCAGTCTGTGAAACAAGAGCAACGATATCGTTATTTTGTCCTTGTAACTGAATATATTTTAAGATATGCTCTCTCGTATCTACAATTTGACTAACTATAGCAAAATCAGCACCCTAAGGCACCAGGCAAGACCCAGAAATTCCAAACGCCCCCCAACAGATTGCGATAATTGCCCATCACAGCCAGTCATACATACATACATACATACATACATACATACATACATACACATGCGAATCACCAAGCTCCCAGCAAACCTCCTAGCCATAAAATCGATTATAAAGCGAATAGAATATCTATAGTATAAATAATATATCATTACAGTATATCATATCATTCTATTTATAGCTATTATTCTATAGATATCTATATATTCATGATTAACTACCATCTACTATCTATCTACCCACTATACACGTTATACACGTTATACGCACGCCACCTATTCGAGTAGTGGAATAGTGGAATAGTGGAATACAATCCCGTTTTATCTCATCCAGTCCTGTCCTGTTCCACATGTGTGCGTGCGCCCTTCATATCTCAAAAACCACTTGTATTTCCCCATAATAATATCACATATCATACATACATATGGTATGTTATATTAATGCCTGATATATGTCCCCATCCCGTTCTGTGCCTATCCTTGCGCCTGTTTAATTGTAGACTAGATGGTGATATGCTATCCTATCCTATTTCCGGCCTACATACACGTCTTCCCCTTTTTTTGGTCTAGGGGTTGAAGATGAGTAGGTATCTATAGATGATATGTGATGCGATGGGATATGATACGTTTATTTCGTTCTCACTCTACCATTCAATATGTAGTCTGTGGTTATTTTTTGCTTTTCTGCTTGCTGCTACTATTGCTTGTATTGTTTAAGCGAGCAACTGTTCGATGGCGCGAGAGGAGTTGTCCGATGAGGAAATGCGACACGTCTTCGTCGGCCCTATTTGTTGTTAGAATGTGATGGTTTTCCTTCCTCAAAACTTTCTTGAACTATGAAGAAGGGGTAGGTAAAAGTTTATTACATACCAGTATGAAAGATGGCTAGCAATCGTGTTGATCGGGTTGAAATCAAGTACGCTTCTGTGGCTGATTAGCATTGACTTCTCTGAAGAGAAACCGTGCGGGGCAGGGGAATCTTGAACCCACTCCTGAATACTGAAATCCACCCTTCCATTTTGATTCAATCCCCTAACCTTCATTTCCTCCCTCCTCAATTTCTTCGCTCTCTCCTCCACCTCAGCCCAATCAGAGTCCGGCATATCAGTCCTCCTTCTCTTCTGAAATCCCGCATATAACGTCTCAATCTCATCATCGATCAAAGTAGGCGCTGTACCCATGCCATCTCTATCGGCTGCAGCCGTATCCTCCGCAAGTTGTCTCATCTTCTCGGTTGTGTGTTCTCTCTGCAGCGTAGGATGGTCGGGGATGACTCCTGTTGTTATATTGGTGCCTGCCCCTGCGGACTGTCCTTTGATGCTTGATGAATTCGATGCTTGCATCCTTTCGACATCTTCACCTGTGAGTCCGAGACTGCGGTTGAGGAGACTACTTGCAATGCCAGAGCTCAGACTAGACCATAATCCACTAACGCTTTGTCCTACTTTTGCGCCGATACCTGTGATTCCTTGGTTCATATTTGCACCGAAGATACCTTTCTTCGTATACGGTAGTAGCTGAGGTTTCATGGATGACATTGCAGGAGCAATCAAAGGCTCAAGTCTATAACTAATCGGATCTGTTGGATGGAAGATATTGTACAACTGAGCGCATTTAGGGCTAGAAATCGAGTATGGCAATCCTGTCGTGCTAGATATATGTTCTCCTGAGGAGAAGCCCGCACCCGAACCAGTTGCAAGGAAAGGATCTTGCATCGAGTCCATATCCATCGGACTTTCGGCCGGCAGCGATTCCGTACGATTTCTGGCAGCGATAGTTCTTCCTTTCAACATCTGGAACAATCCTATAGGACTTCCTAGGCAATAGAAATCCTCCACATCAAAGTCAAATTCGAGACTCTTACCATGTGACTTGGTAGATGGAACAGAACGACTTTTGTAGTGCGAAGAACTGGCACTGCGGGTTTTAGTTTCTCTCTGATGACAAAGAATATCAAATAAAATCGCCGATCCTAAGGAGTGTCCAATCAAGCTGACCTTCCCCGAAAACTCTGGATTGCGTTCTCGGAAAAGATTGTAAATTCGATTTGCCTCGGTAAGAACGATATTGCTGATGTGTTCTCTGTAGGCACTCTGATACAATAAAATGTCAAGAGCAAGATCGGTGATGAGAGAGCGAACAAATGGCACACCCTCCACTGTAATATCATCAAGGCTTGGATATTCTTCCTCTTCCCCGAAGGCATCACCAAGATCATGCTCTTTACGATTCTGCCTGACGCCCTTGCGAGGAAAGTCAAGCAAGTGACGCCAGCAGATAGGGAGAACTTGAACACGGCAATTCTTGGGAAGCTTATCAATCTCCCCATTTAGAGCCTGCAAATCGGCGGAGTTTTCATACACGGTTTTGAGCGTTTGGCGGAGAGCGTTTACGTCATGGACGAAGTTAACGCTTTCAGTCCTATTAGAAGTTAACAGACTAATCGGCAATTACTCTTAAAGGCACCAAAAGACGTATCTACAATTGAAAACATTGAGAACCCAAAATCCATTTGGAAAATGTTCCAGCTGGTTTCGCATCATTAACTCATCTTCAGAAGCGAGCCTTCTCCCAAAGATTGCCAGTAAAGTCCAACAATTCTATGGTTTTGACTATTTTGGACATTATGGGAATCTAGAAACGGTGTGCAAGATGCCTTTGGAAATTGATACTGCCACGGCATAGAGCTCATGAGAACGACCAGTCGAGTGACAAATAATAGATGAAATAGATATAAGAACTTGAATACATACCTCATACCTAAGCGTTGACCGATACCATGTGTTACTAGAATAAGATGTTCAATATTGCGCCCTTGATTCTCATCATCTCGATCATTATAATCATTCTGCATCTCTTTCTCATCACGTTTCCTCACGGCTTCAGCCTCTGCAGCAGCGTCTATAGAGTTTAGCTTATTGTAAGCCGCTTGATGAAGCTCACTACTCTTATCTTCTGGCAAAGCATCGGAGTGACTTGTGCTAGGAGGTGCAGATCGTCGTTTTAGTAACTTTTGCTGACGCTCGTCAAGCTGCAGATACTCTGGGGTGGTTGAGGAAGCAGCTGCGGCACTAGTAGGTGTTTTCGGTCCCTTGTCTTTGTCGGGAGTTGATGTGTCTTTCGTCGTTTTACCTGGCTCCGAATATCCACGAACGACCTTTACGCCGCCCAAGTAGCCACCACCCGCAAACTTTTGATAAACGGTGCTACTGACCCGTGACATGATGTTATCAGTCGAGATCCAGGCCACATGATCATCTTGATAAGTGACAACAGAGTTCATGTGTGTTCCAAATAAACGATGGGTCTGAGGTTGATGGGGTGGCGGTGAGTCCTTTGGTACACTGCCATCATCAGAAGCATGCTGTGGTATTTTTAAGTTCTCAGCTGAGCCCTTCGGAGTCACGGAGGGAGAGCCATTACGGGTCGTCCCTCCGAAAGCACCACTACGCGCTAATGATCTCGGTTCTTCTCCTGGTTTAACAGACAATGGTCTAACAGTACTTTTCTCCGGAGGTTTAGGATAACGAAAAGGCTTAACTTTCAGATATCCTTCCTCTAGCTGTGTGGCTAAATTTTCCTCACAAGGTTTGAGGACTGAACCCTCTTGATAAAACCAGCTCCCTCTGCGAACATCAAATATCGCGCCAAGCCAATATACCGGCGAGAGTTCTCTCTTCTCGATATCGACATCAAATAAAAAGTCCTCTTGCACCGGAACTTTGATACCTCTATCAGCCTCCTCATTGTTCCCAGCTTCATTAATACTTGTGTTCCCCTTCTGACCCGCACTTCCAGAGGTCTGTTCCCAATTGCCACTCTGGGACCTCTGCCGTGGATCTCTACCATTACCATAGTCCTCGACAAGCTTCTGATATGCAGCTTCTATTGCGCGAGAATCGTGCTCTGAAAATGTAACGAACTTCTTGGGAGGGGCTGCAGGTTTGGTTTCTTCTTGCTCGGTCTTGAGGAGCCTCGGTTTCCTTTTGGGGATCTATAGCGGTAAGCTTGTGAAAATCGATGTTCTAGATAAAAACACCTACATCAACAGCATGAAACCATCTTGGATTTAGCGGAGGGCAGTCGGGAGGGTAGTTTTTGGTGCTCCATCCATGCCAATGATTCCTACTGTGGTCTCCACCATGTTGATTTTTTAAGCCTGAGCCTTCTCCAGGGAAGGTAGGTGTTGTAGCTTTAGGGGTAGATGCTCGCGAACCTCCCCATGGTGAGATCGATTCGACCGCCGCAGATAGATATGATCTCTCTAGTGGTTTTGGCTTGTTCCCAGGCGCAGACTCCATTTTCTTGTCATTGGCTCGCCATAGGGCGTCAATTACGCCTGAGGATCTGATCCAGTTGAGGGCAGAATATGATAATGGAAGTCGACGGTTCTTAGGAAGGTGCTTGGGTACTATTCTAACTTGGTGAAAGAGAACGTTCATAGAGTAAGCCAACGTGTGCCAAATTGTTTGAAAGGGTTGATGCTGTATTATGCGGTAATTGCCGATCCGAACATATTAAATAGAAATGGGGTATTTGTACATTATATTATTGATATCGCTCGGACCTTAGTATAGATTTTTTGTACGGTATGAACTGTCCTTTCAATATCCCGTGGGTCAATCTTATCTTGTTGATGAAGCATGTTGTCGCTCGTGGTGAAGCTGTACGTGAAATGCTAGGGTGGGTATAGTATATGTTAGCATAGTAAATAATGGTGATAAGGATGCACGCAATTTGCAATATGGCATTATGACGATGCTTTCGGCTTGTCCCGTCAATATGTTCAGGCTTTACCCCACTATACCCATTAATCAGACAATCCGATTTCAGTACCTACATTCAATCTGCAATAGATAATCTTACATAGGGTTATTTCACCTAACCTCAAACAACGAATTTTATCAACAGAATTTACTCGAGTCGATATACTTCACTCTTTCTTCCCATGAGCTTCATTAGTATGTTTTCCTTGTTCACTTCATCCCTCAGCACAGTAGCTTAACCTTATCATCTGATAATTGAGGCACATCGAAACACTCGGAGAGCAAGAATTCCTTTACTCTTCTTGAATTTTAAACCCATAATATATATACACATGCTGGATCGCGAGCTCTATAAGATATACACTATAATCGTCTTTTTACTGCTGTAGCAAAGCTTTCCTCAATGCCGTGATATCAAAGTCGAGAGATTCCTAAAACGCCCGCTAATAACCTATATGCCAAATAGGATAGAACTTACAAAAGCTGAAGCAGGGTGTCTAGATGATCAAATAGAGACTACACAAAAGACTCGGCCCCGTGAATATACCTATCCAGAACAGCACATTACCCAAAGTCTTTTTACCTTTCATCCACTTCGTTTGACCCATTATGGTCAGCGGAATCTGGCACATTTGTAGAACCAGTAGATATCCACGCAGTTTCTTGAAAATACACCACATAACGAGCTCATGTACACATGAGCTCAAGAAGAAAGTAATGAGGGTTGCGGTCTTCTTGTTGACTTTCAAACTAGAGATTGAGGAGTGGTAAACGTGTCGCAGGAGAAAATTGTGAACTGGTCGATTCCAATCGCGTGCGAATTGATCCCAAGAAACAGAATTCCACCAGGCCTCATAGAAACCTCGATCGGCGTAGCAGGTCAACTCAGCAAGGAGATTGAGAATGCATTCCCAAATTACATACCATGTCTGACCGAAGATTAGTGGAAGTAGCAAGTATTTTAGTGTATTCCCAACTTACTAGAATGTACTCAGCAAGGAAAGGGAAGGCTAAATCGCTAACTATACCCGGAAAATGACAGAGGCGTTCGTAGGGTGTCAAATCGGATTCTTTCATCCTTATCGTCTGAACTACGATAGGGTAGATATATGTTTGCGAAATTAAATTCATGACAATTAAGAGACCAGCCGTCGCAATGGTTTTCTCGGCCACGTTATACCAGTCGATATTATCGGATCGAGGATATTCCAACTCATAAACCAAAGTTGGGAGAACAATGTACTCGTAATGGTTGGCTAAAGTGAGATTGTTCGGGTACTGATTTTTGGTAGCCGTACATTTTCCTTCCAGTTCTTTGCCCAAAAAATCGATTTCCCATTTAAGAATTCGCGCAAACGTCTGGATTTGATCAAGGTCAAGTGGCTCACCGGAATCGATTGCAGCTGCTACTTGACCGATAGTAGATTCGATAATAGAATGTCTTCGCTGGGAGATTCTCTGATGAACATCATCGGAGGTTGGCCTGGCGTCTAGATATGAGGTAGACAATGAGGCAGCGGCTGGTGTTGTCGCAGAAGGTGTCTGGACTGGCGAAATATTGTCGAGCTGTTTTAATTTACGCTGAAGTTTGAAACGACTCTGATATTCCTCAGATAGATAACCGTTGTAGAAAGCATAAGAATGTTGTTTCATTATCATGACGAGTCCGTGGAGAACGAAAAAGACCTGCCCGAAGAGATGCTGTAAGCGAATCTGTAAAAGGGAGTACAAGAGAAGATGAACAATTTCTCGGATAGTCTGAGAGTCTAAAGACCTCAGATTACTTGTAGAACGGGATTAGTTTAACATGAAATTGGTCACTTACGGTGTGTGTCCATGGCCACTCGCGAAACAGTGTCCAGCTTACCACCAGAGCGAGGTATAATACTTCCCATGCCTATAATGAAGTCACGTTCAGTAAGTGATTCCTTTCTTATAGATTAGTCGAAGAGTAGACCTACACTTTGAATGATCCAACCTTCTCTATTCCAGCTAATATATCCTCGACGGATAAACTTTTGAAGGATAAGTCCAAACCCCGTAGAAAAGCACATTACACCATCGGACAGACCAAGAACTATGACGTCCCGGTGGAACATCATTTCCATCATTTCATTCGTTCCAAGTATATTTCCATGCGTTCGCCAATTCGCGAAGGCAAGTTGGAGTACGAAAACGACGAACGCCAGCCAGGCTAATGTTAAAAAACCATGGAAAGGTGATTCAGCAATAATGTTATTGTGTCGATCAAAAGCAGTGAACTTTTTAGTGAAGACCACTGTTCAAGTCAATCAGCAAATATATTCTCCCTGCACAATTACCCATCTGAAACACTTTCGCCTCGAAATATTCAAGATTAGGAACAACTCACGGTCACTAAACTTGCTTCGTTGCTTTGGTTCTCCTGGCGTGTTGTCTTGAGAATAATGCGCGACAGTGCCTTTCAGAAGATCTCGCAGTTCATCATCATCTGTTTCGAAAGTATAATGCCCTCCCCCGCTCTTTTGGAGCTTTTTGAGAGTCACCGGGATGCTTTTGCGCCTTGTCATGCCCTTCCGTGACTGTTGCGACGGAATCTTCAATTCTGCATACACTGTCTGTGGAATGATAATCTCTGTCGCTGTTTCGGTATCTGTATCGAGGCCTCCACCCTTCCCTCCTGTAATGATGGACATCGGATCTGGTTTTAAAGTATCATAGTCTTCCAAACTGTCACTCTCCGATACATCCGAAGAATCTCGTCGGTTCCTAGCGACCGTTTCTAACGCTATTTTCAAAGACGGTGAATATTTAGGGCGAGTTGAAGGCTTTTGTATTTGTTTTGATTTCGAGGTACTGATGCCATTTTCCTTCAATTGTTCAACTAGGGAAGGCTGTACTGGGTGTGATGGATCAGAGGAAGGGGCTGTCGTCATGAGAGGTAGCGCAGTCGTGGATGCCATTCTAGCCATCTTGTGAAGCTATATTGAGAGAAGGCGTGTTGAAGATGAGTGAAGATTATCTATTTTTTTTTTCAGAGATCCGGGGATTCCGATTGAGGTATCAGAGAGAATTTTCACTGCTATGGCAGTGTTAGCCTGAAACTTTCTCCGAATTTCCTGTGGTATGAAACTCACTCAATGTCCCAACATGAGACAAACAACGATAGCGAATTTTTAGTCGTGCCTCAATGGCCGGTATGGATGAGACCTTAGTCAGAATGGTCTATCGCAAACGTGGGAGCTGGCAATACTGTAGCCGTCTGATACTTTTAACGTTGCGAAGTATATCGCTTTTAAATCAAGGTTAATGCACAGAGCTGAAATGCCTATTCTGTGTGAAGAGGGGAATATATTGAGGCTGAATATGTACGATTAAACGCGGGTTCCATGCAGGTACAAAATTAAAATATTGATGAGAAATCAAGGGGAAAAGATAATGAAGATTGTGTGATAGTTTGAAAGAAGGGTTATTGTATCGGTGCCTTTGAAACAATAGCTTTCTTCAGGATCAGGTACGCAGTTTGGCAATTGTTAGTCGGAAAGGAAAGGGAACAGCAGAAATACCTTATCTAGATTATATATGCTCTGTACCACCATCATATCATGTAAGAAATAATAGTTTACGCCGTCGCGCGCACTTTCTTAACTCTCCGAATCGAATGTCTGATTATTACCTCTTACCTCTTACATGAGACCTTTCTACTTACTGCTATGCCTTTTTGCCTATACGTACTGCCGGGAATTGAGGGGCACGATATAGCTTGGCATATCGCACTCGCACATTAAGAAGACCGAGGACCATTGCTCGTTGAATATGATTGTGATAGCCTTTCCACTATGAAATCGAATCATATACAGAAAGGTTCAGATCGTCCTTCGTCAAGTGATTGTGATGTTCAGAAGAAACTTAGAAAAGTTTAAGGAATCTTCGGAAGTACTAGGTAAAATTTAGGGTCTAGGTGAGCATGTGGGAGTCCCAAAATGACGTAAATTTACTCAGTTCTAAATTCTTAGTGTTGAAATTTTTCGTACCCGACATTTTACCTCTTCAGCCCTGTCTAGCCCCTGCATCGATAATGCCGGACTATTACAGAAATTGTGAGTTCTCAACGATATCGCATTCGTGCAATGTATAACCTCGAAAGATTTCGGGCTCTCGGCATTTGCCAAACCCCCATGCGGATGAAAATAATGCCAATGCTGCCTGACATTTTCGATGCAGCAAGTTGTGATTGTGTGTGGCTGATCAGGCAAAAATCTCTAGTGATAATAATATTGCCAATCAGTGAACCTATAGAGGCAGGCGGTCAAATATTCGTCCGACCGCATTAATTCGAATGCGGTTAGCAGCGCAACCCTATCTTAGTACTTGTATAGAAGGTCCATGGCATCTGTATCTTCATTTGCAGACACATCATTGCATATTTTGATATATTTACATCAAACAACATATCAGTGCAAGTTTGCCGACAATAACTCTGTCAAGAGAACATTGCCTGTACTTCTCGCCAAATCGCTTGCCAACCGTCCCTCAGCATCCCGAAGATTCCGGATATCTTCCCCATCGGCAGTATCGCGTCCTACTTCCATTGTCTCTGCCATTTGAGTAATCTGCCCCGGGAAGATGCTTGTCGGAAGAGTTGAAGCGAGCCACAACAACAGCCAGATGACTTCCTCCTGTCCCTTCTCAACGGCCACGTGCAAACCACTTTTCATTTCATCTAAAGGATCCTGATAACGGAGAATTGGCTTGGCCGATATTCCTTCTCCATCCTCATCATCATCTACTGCACTGAGTAGGTCGTTAATCCCAAAAATATCGCCTTCGGCACACATTGTCATGAATGCTCGAGCGGGACGCGCCTTCGGGTGTTCGTCGAGATAGGCTTCCTCAGTAATAAGAGGCAAGATGTCAAGGTCTTCTTGAACGCCTCCTTCGTTGTGATATCTAGTGGGAACTCGAGTTCCGGACACGGATGTTGAGGATGAAGCTATTGAAGATGCAATTGACTTATCACACGATGGGCAATTGAGCTTATTCACAATTTGAGGAGATTCATCCAAAAGACATTGCCTGCGTCAAAATCAGTAAGTTTTATCCGCTCTTTAACTGACGAAATATGTGACAAGATCTAGTTAAACTTGACATGCTCAAATGAAAGCATAGAACGACTCGTGAAGTAAGAGATTGTCTCCCTAAGATCAATAGCGAAACCAAACAGAGTTTGCCTTGGCCAGAGGATATGAGAAAGGCGAATGATGTCTGTTTCGAGAAACATACTCTTGCTTGTTTCTTAAATCTCTATGGTATGACTGCATCTAATTGATACATAAGCGCCTCGAAGAACTATCTTCGAACTGGCTTCCATACAGGCAATTTGTTCGACATAAACATCCGTTTTGAACACTAAAGAACTATCATGCAAGGCAGTTGGAAAATAATCTCGAGTGGTCGTATGGAGAATAACCAAAATATATTCTTTCTTACCAATGCATGTGACACCCGCAAATCAACTGAAGGTCGTCTGGAACGCTTCCCAGAGAAGAGCTTCCACTTTCAAACTGGTCCTCATCTGGGTCGAGCTGGACAGTTAAACTTTCCGAGCATATTTTACAGATATCCATCTTCGTATAAATTTTGGAAAAGCAAATTTAACTTGTTATTGCTTTGTTAAGGAGTTGTTATGTGGTTGTGTTTTGGGAAGGAAAAGTCTTGAGGAAAGGGTTTAAATTCTTATAGCGGGGGAGCAAAAAAAGTCATATCTAAAATTTTCTTATCGTACATAAGAATGAATTTGCTCGGTTTTGTAGTCTTCTAAACTACCGCACAACAGAACATCATGTAATGATCGGGAATCCAAAAATCCCAATAAAAGTAAGACCGGTTCTGTTTTCATCATTCGAAAGAGACCAAACATACATAGTGTTTGTATCCCATGTTACCCTCTAACTGCTCAAGAAGATGGCGGTATTAATGTTCTATACCGAGAGACCTCTGTCTATGTTCTACCATTCGCATTTCCTACTAATGCTTTTTACTAGTCATCTGCCCACTCTCCTTACTTGGTATGTAAGTATTTTGTATGTGATGCCGTCGCTACCATAGGTCCCGGCTGGCCATCGACTAGCTTACTGATTCTAATCGTGGTAAAAGCAATTGATCGTCCAACCTTCGACGCGGTTCCCTCAATATTCAAGATATCTCCAACGTGAGCGGTTCCAATATAACTGATGTGAATGTCTATGCTTGCGCCAGACTTCTCCAGTCCATGTGAAGCAATAGCAAGACCCCCAGACCAGTCGACCAAACTTGCACTCACAGCGCCGTGAATAGTACCTCGAGAATTGACATGATTGCTTCCCACGGTCAAGCGGGAAACAACTAGACCTTTTGTAGCCGATACAATTTCAACATCTGCGAGAAGGAAGTCGTAGATAGGACTGTTTCCTTTCATGTTATCCCATACTTTTTTGACGTGAATCAATTCTTCCGTTGGATTATCCATTGCGACGCGATCCATTGTCTATAAATCAGTTGCCTGAAATGCGGCGAAGGGTAGTCGTCAGCAATGGCGAAAATGAAATGTACGTACACGCGTATAGAAAAGTAAAGTCTTTGTGTTTCGCATGGCGTGCATGAAGACTCATTGCATGAACACTCATATTAGGATAGATGTACAATTACCTGCTTTAGAGCCCAAGGCTGTGAAATTGGAAATGTGCACCTGTATCCAAGAATATCAAGGAAGATGGTAACACCATGAGCTCCAGAATGCACAGAACGGAGGAAGGTCAATTATCAGCTGAAAGTCCGAAATTAATAAAGCCCGGTGTACAAAGTTACGAGTGCGACGGCCACCGCCCAGAACCCAGAAAACGTCAGCGGGGTTTGGGCTGTGCATCGCATCATATCAATTTGCATTGAGACATAATTTGAACTCGAAAATCTCCCTTTAGGTTAAACCTTGAAAGAATCCAACATTTAATTCTTCCTCCTCCTCCTCTTCTTCTTCCTTCCTCTACCCAATTTAAACAAAGAACATCTGTCTTCTTGACATTTCTCACGATTGTTGCGTGTTTTGTACATCTTGCGCCAGCATCATTATTTATAGTGGCATCACTGGGAGGGGTATCCACAGCTACCTAATACCGATAGGTACCTCAACCTGCCTCCTGAATTACAAAACCAATAATTCAAGTCTTTTCGACTGCGGAAGTCAAGACCAAAATAACAATTCGCAAATATGAATATCATCAAGTTGCAGAGGTATGTAAACATTCTAACAGACCTATTGATCGGTCAAGCCCACCTTTGTCTAACCTTTTTACTTTATAGGAAGTATCCTCAATTCGCACAGGATGAGATCTTTGGTCTTCAAGATGCCTTTCGCAAGCTCGACGTGGACGATAAGGGATATATCGATGAGGCTACTGCTATTAAGGCTACACAAGGGAGTGAAAGACAGCCTTATGATGTTGTAAGGCAGGCTTTGAAAGAGGTCGATCTTGACTCGTCTCGAAGAGTTGAGCTAGAAGATTATGTAGGAGTAAGTTTGGGCAAACATCTATTAAGCACATTGACGAAGGTCGACTAATTATCTTCAAGCTTATCTCCAAGCTACGAGTCTCATCACCAGCACAGCAGCGCATGTCAACCGGTCCACAGAGTCCTGCTCGTGGAATAGTATCTCAACAAACCGGAGGGGCAAGCGGACATGCTTCAAAGGGAAGTGTCAGTGGCCGTATTCAAGTCCAAGGATCTTCATCGAACGTTACCCATACCATCAATGAGGATGAGCGAACAGAATTTACCCGTCATATCAACGCAGTCTTGGCAGGTGATGCAGATATTGGCTCGCGTCTGCCATTTCCTACAGATACCTTCGAGATGTTCGATGAGTGCAAGGATGGTCTCGTATTGGCCAAATTGATCAATGACAGTGTGCCGGATACTATTGATGAGCGTGTGCTAAATCGTCCCGGAAAGAAGATCAAGACCCTCAACGCATTCCATATGACTGAGAACAATAACATTGTCATTGAGTCTGCGAAAGGTATTGGTTGTTCGGTGGTCAACATTGGCAGTGGAGATATCATAGAAGTCCGAGAACATTTGATTCTGGGTCTAATTTGGCAAATTATCCGAAGAGGTCTGTTGAACAAGATCGATATTAAGCTTCACCCAGAGTTGTACAGACTCTTGGAAGACGACGAGACATTGGAACAATTTTTGAGATTACCTCCTGAGCAAATCTTGCTTAGATGGGTCAACTATCATTTGAAAGCTGCGAATTGGCCACGAAGGTAGGACTAATTTTAAGGTAGTCAGAACTTGCTAACATTCTACCAGAGTTGCAAACTTTTCTAGCGATGTGAAAGATGCTGAAAATTACACTGTTCTCCTAGCTCAGATTGCGCCAGAATTTTGCGATCGAGGACCATTACAAACAGGCAACCTTTTGCAGAGAGCAGAGCAGGTTTTACAGAACGCTGATAAACTAGACTGCCGAAAGTTCCTTACGCCTAGCTCCCTTGTGGCTGGAAACCCCAAATTGAACTTGGCTTTTGTTGCCAATCTCTTCAATACCCGTCCAGCACTGGACCCGATCACCGAAGAAGAGAAAGCCCAGGTTGATGATTTTGATGCAGAAGGCGAGAGAGAAGCAAGAGTTTTCACTCTCTGGTTGAACAGTCTCGATGTGCAACCTGCTGTAAATTCATTATACGAAGATCTCAAAGACGGCACCATCATCCTACAAGCATACGACAAAGTTATCAAGGGTTCCGTCAATTGGCGCCATGTGAACAAGGTACCTGCCGGTGGAGAAATGTCGAGATTCAAGGCTCTAGAGAACACAAACTACGCTATCGAACTTGGGAAACAAAACCGTTTCTCATTAGTTGGTGTTCAAGGAGCAGATATTTACGATGGTCAAAGAACCCTTACACTCGGTCTCGTTTGGCAACTGATGCGCAGAGATATTTCAGAGACCCTCACAGCCCTTGCTCAACGTCTCGGAAAGCGTGAAATTTCAGATGCAGAAATGATCAAATGGGCCAATAACATGTCTCAGAAGGGGGGTAAGAGTTCTAGTATCCGCTCTTTCAAGGATCAATCGATTGGAAGTGGTGTCTTCCTTCTTGATGTTTTGAACGGAATGAAGAGCAGCTACGTTGATTACGATCTCGTGACACCAGGGACGAATGAGGATGATGCTTATATGAACGCCAAATTGAGTATCAGTATCGCAAGAAAGATGGGAGCGACAATTTGGTTGGTGCCAGAGGATATCTGCCAAGTTAGAAGTCGCTTGGTGGTTACTTTCATTGGTAAGTTTAGATTTCTTTCGTTTTTCTTCTTGGGATACTTCGAATCAGAGTTCTAACATAGTTTCAGGTTCTTTGATGGCTACATACGAGAAGATGCAGTAAATCGGTTGTTCGGTTGACGGATTGGCGGATTGATAGATGATGGGGAAATTATGATGGTGATGATAGTGTGATGGCTGAAAGTGCGGGCGAATCAATGGCTGTAGGACATAGAAAAGCATTGGTATTTCATTCAATGAGAGAAAGGGTGGATTATTGACTATTTGATTATGAGAAAGCGTTTTCATGAAATTACATTACCTAAACAACAAATACCACAACATTGCATTGCATTGCATTTCAACAATACAACAGATCTAATGATTGCAAAAGATAACGCGCTTATGTTTATGCTAAGGCTAATGCTAATGCGAATGCTAATGCTAGGTAATATAAATAAGATACTCAATACATACCTATGCCACAGCTTCAAGCCCCAAGGTAACTAACTATCTCGCAAACCTACGCCTGCAAAGCCATCTCCTCCCTACTAGCATAACTCCCCCCCTTCCACGCAGCTCTCGGATCCCTCCTCTCACCCACCTCCCTCTCCTCACCCACTCTACCCCACCCCCCACCACCAGGCGTATGAATAATAATCCTCTCGCCCTTCTGCATGGCCGCTGTGTTTTTTCCTCCGAGGTTAATTCTCCTTTCTTCGTATTCTACTTCTACCTCTTGCTCTTGCTCTTTCCCATTCCCATTCCCATTCTCATTCTCACTCTCCCCCAAGCCGTCACGCAGCAACATATCCGATCTCCCGCTATCACTCCTCTCCACCTTCCTCACCCAAATATTAAGCCCACATTGTGCGTCCTCGCCCCCCTCAAGTCCATATGGTCGATAAACCCTCCTCTCGCTCAAAATAGAAACTTGCACGGGGATCCTAAATTCGATATCGCGCACCACCCCATCGCCACCCCGATGTTTCCCCCTCCCTCCACTGCCAGCCCTTAGCGAGAATTCCCGCAGTAGCACCGGATATCGCCTCTCAAATACTTCCGCGTCGGTAATCCGCGTATTCGTCATGTGTGTATGGACACCACTTGTTCCATCCCAATCTCTCCCCGCTCCGCTACCCCCCGCAATCGTCTCGTAGTATCCGAAACCGCGAATGTGTTTTTGGCCGTCGACGTTGCCGCCGAAGCCGAAGGTGAGGTTGTTGCAGTCGCCTTGGGAGGCGGCGCATGCGCGGAAGGCTTTAAGGATTACGTCTGTGACGCGTTGCGAGGTGAGGACGTTGCCGCCTACGACGGCGGCTTTGTCTGAGGGGGAGAGGAAGGATTTAGGGGGGATGAGGACGGTGATTGGTTTGAGGCATCCTTGGTTTAGGGGGATGTCTTCGCTTATTAGGCTGCGGAGACAGTAGATTATTGCGCTGTAGGTTACGGCTTGGGGGGCGTTGGTGTTTCCTGAGGTGTGTTAGATAACGGTGACGGAATGTGGCGTTTTGGGAGGAGTACTTACCGTATACCTCTGGACCTGTTCCCTCAAAGTCGAAAATAGCTTCTCCTTTATCGGCATCAATGGTGATTTTCAATTGGATCGGGCTACCGTCATCCATATAATCGATTGCCGATAGGTCTTGTCCTTCAAATCGCTTGCTAACATCCTTCAAGAGATTTCTCACGCTGAGTTCGGCATTATTCTGGATATTAACCATATAGAAGTTCACCACATCCTCACCATACTCCTCGATCAAGGCACTGATGAGGTTGATTCCCTTCATATTACTAGAAATTTGAGCTTTGAGATCCGAGATGTTATCTGCTAAGCATCGTGTACCACTGCATCCTTGGTATTGTGCAGGTTCGTCAAGAAGAAGCTGTGTTATTCTTTCCTCGTTGAAGCGACCTGCGCTGACGAGTTTCTCCGATTTGATCGCCGCTCCTTCTTGATATAACTCTCTTGAATGTGGAGGCATACTACCAGGAAGAATACCACCAATATCAGCGTGGTGAGCTCTGGCAGCGACGTAGAAGAGAATCTTGTCACCGGCGGTGTTGAAGGCAGGAGTAATGACAGTAATATCGGGAAGATGTGTTCCTCCATATTCAGGATGATTGGACACTATGACGTCTCCTTTGACGAGCTTGCCTTTCCATATTTCGGCTTGTCGTTTGACACAAGTAGACATTGAACCCAGATGGACGGGAAGATGTGGCGCATTAGCTACCAATCCACCAGTAGAGTCAAATAATGCGCATGAATAATCAAGTCTCTCCTTGACATTCGTGCTGACACTAGTTTTTTGGAGAGCTCTACCCATTTGCTCAGCAATGGCCATAAATCTGTGAGCAAAGATACTGAGCATAATAGGATCTACTGATTCTGTCCCATCTTTCACCGGGGGTCTGGGAATCATTAGCAAACAGTTGAATTCGCAGAGAACATTGGTCCAAAACTCACCTGTCTTTGCTTTCATTTTCACCAATGTTAATGACTACGTGCGTCTCGATTATCAATGCAGTTGCATTTGGAGTAATAACAATAGTTTGTGTTCCATCCGCAAGAATTGCCGGACCCTTGATTCGATCACCAATATCAAGATCTTCCAGCCTGTAGATAGGGGTATCTTGTCGACCACCTTCGAAATAGACTTTAGATCTCTTGTACTCTTTCTTGCCAGTCTCGACATCATTAGGTTTAACCTCCTTCAGTTGCTGATCAACGGTCTTTTCAAGTCCCTCAAAACTCTTTCCAATACCACGAACTCGGACATCATCCACAATGATGTCTCTATCGGGTAAAGTGAAGCCGAATTCTTGTTGATGCTGCTTGATAAAAGCTTTTCCGTAAGCCCATTCATCACCACCGAATTCCCCCAAATCTTGCTTCTCAGGCTTGACAACCATCAATGCAGATTCAGTTCCGCGGTATCTCATATTCAGATATTCCTCGTGAACGATAGAGTTATCCTGGAAGCCCTGTGCTTTTAGAGCATCGGTCGACTTTTGTTTGAGCTCTTCTATTTTATTTTTCAAGTAAGCGCGTGATTCTCCATTATCACTCCATACCTTGGACTCTGGCTCCTGTTTCTCATCTACTACATCAGCTAAAGCCATACCATACGCCGAGAGTACGGATGAATAGCGATGAACAAGTATCTGACGAATTCCCAAGCTCTCGGCAATCGCAACTGCATGTTGTCCACCAGCACCCCCAAAGGTTGCGAGACGGTGCTTGGACGTATCGTGGCCCTTTGCCTCGGTCAAGGATCTTATAGGTCGGGTCATGGCTTCGTTCGCAACAGTTAGAAATCCATAAGCGACTTCATCAGCAGTCATATTCTTGCCCATTTCCTTGTTGATTTGCTCGGCTAATTCTTGAAGTAGCTTCTCACTTGCGGTAACATCAAGGCCTTCATCTTCATTTTTTCCAAAAATCTTTGGAAAGAAATCAGGAACGAGTCGACCTAGGAAGAGATTCGCATCGGTAACTGCAGCTGGACCTCCTTTGCGATAGCATGCAGGACCTGGATGTGCACCGGCTGATTCTGGTCCAACCACGAATAAGCCATTCTTGAAGAATAAGCACGAACCGCCACCTGCAGCTACGGTATTTATGTCGAGTTGAGGAGACTGGATAGTCACACCAGCTGTAGTGGTCTCAAATACATGTTCGTATCTTCCTGAACCATATCGAGAGACATCGGTAGAAGTACCGCCCATATCAAAACCAATTACTGGTATTTTGGTCTCAGGATCATATGAAGTAAGTGCATATCCGACAACTCCACCAGCCGGTCCGGACAAAATTGCTTTGAGGCCAGAGAAATTGTCCACATCTACCAGGCCACCATCGCTTTGCATAAACTCGCACCGCGCTCCTTTAGCCCCCTTTTCATTTTTCACACTTTCCGCTCCAAGACCACCCTCGAAGCCTCTGGAAAATCCGGCGATGTATTTTTTGATTGCTGGTGTCAAATATGCATCTGCGCATGCTGATGTGGCTCTCGGAACCAATTTGATCATAGGCATAAGTTCATGACTGAGGGATACATGCTCAAATCCAATCTCTTTCGCGATCTTGCCAACCAAGGCTTCATGATCAGGGAAGGTATAGCCATGCATCAAACAAACTGCTATACTCTTAATACCTTTATCGAACACCTCTTGTAACTGTGATCGGATAGTTTTCTCTTCAGGACGCTGCAAAATGCGTACAGCTTCGGAAGATAAACCCCGCACCAGATCCTGATCTTGTGCACCGTTGGGTTCAACCTTAGTGATACTTCGTTCCGGATCTTCGGCGTAATCTTCCAAGGTAACCCGTTCATCAATCTCCACTACATGTTCGTACAAGACGTCAGGTTTCTTGATCGCCAGATCAAAAATCTTGGGTCTTGATTGATTGCCAATTTCCAGGCAATCTTTAAACCCCTTAGTGACCACCATAGCAATTTTTTCGCCTTTTCTTTCCAGCAATGCGTTCGTAGCTACCGTGGTTCCCATTCGGATGGATTCAATCTCTGAAGTATCTAAAGGTTCTCCGCGAGGGATATCTTTGTTGAGAAATTTGGACATCAACCGCCTGATACCTTCCAGAGGGGCATCATCGTAATTAGAAGGATCTTCAGATAGAAGCTTGATAATCACATCATCCTCCATCCTCCCCGTGCCTGGATTTCCCACACAGTCGGTGAAGGTTCCACCACGCTGTACTCATCATTAGTATACTATTGTGGAATTTCCAGTAGAATTTAGACGCTATCCATCCACTTGAATGTCCGAAATGCCTGACCTTCATCTCCGGAAAGGAGTAGGGTGATAGCAATCTTCCTTCCACAAGTACCACAGACTAGTGAAAACTATGATAGGAAAATATTCCACGTACATCAATGGCAATTCTAATTCCCCCTCGCTCTTGTTTTTGTTCACCCATCTTAGGTGAGTGTATTGGAAGATTGCGAGAGATGTATGATTGAACAACGGAGTGGCAAGAAAGTAATATATCACGAATCTCAAAATAGACCGTCAAATGTGGGAAAATAGGGTATCAGTCAGAGTATGTCCTTTCACAAGAAATTGGGTCACTATGGTTACTTGGTACTGTGAATCATATATATCAAAATCAGAAGCGGCGTTGGCACTCCGCAGTGGGAGACGGTGTTGAGATTCCGGTGATGAACAATCAAACAATGTCATTGATTAGTAAATAAATTCTTATCTCTTATCGGGAATGAGGTGTTAGATTACATCACAGCAATTACAAGCAAACATTTTGTTGTCTGTTTCTCCTTTTCTTTTTAATGATCTTGGACTTGTTAAGATTGTTAGCTGATGGAAGAAGTATGTTTATTATATACCTCATTGTCAATTAGGACATGCATGAGGCTCGGGTATGCTTTTTCCTCACCGAGTCTACTCCACTGCCCTTTCTAGATTATTTTGATACTATCGTAGCTCTTTCCGTTTAATACACTCGGGACATTGTATTTGGTTAAATTAAAAATTATAGTTTTGATTTTCTATCATGTAATGAACACATCTCTCTTCATAGACAGGACCTGAAGCTGGTTGACTCGAGGTTGTTTGTTTTGACCATGATAGTCTGAGAGCCAAAATCCATGAGAAAGTCAAGGAGGACTCTGCATTTAATAACGGAAATCCAAGCCGATTATTCGCGTGAACAGCATGGAATACCAGGAGTCCCTTCAAGATGTAGAGATATATGATTAATGCAGAAGATAGTATTGTCCAAAATGCATTTAGCAGGCACGCACATACGCACACACACACACACACACACACATATATATATATATGCATGGGCAAAGTCGACCTTGTAAAGCTACTTTCTTCGTGATATGTGAGCTCATACATCAATAGGTAAGCGGTCTTATGAATTCTAAATCCGTATATTGATCAATTGGTTTTCACAAGTACGATAAACCACCAATATCTGAAAACCTCACCTGAACTCATGACTCGAGAATTAACCACCCCAGTGCTTTTAACGTTCATTGAATCAATGATTTATAACCTTACCCCAGGAGCTTGTTTCGAGATGGCGAACCGGACGGTACCATAAGGCTTAGTTCTACAACATGGGCTCTTCGATTCGGCGTGTATCATGAAACACTTGAGGACAAAGCTCTGAAAAAGCAGAGCCCTCCAGAACCTATGTTGGCTGAATATTGTGTCGAGGTCTCTGAGGTCTGATATATAATAGCGTGTTGAATTGATCGTTGTTCAGTTGGTCTATGGCGTGAGCTCTTCGAAGCTAGAATTTCACATCATTTTCCTTGCGTCTTTGCACACTACCTACCGACTACACTACACTACCCCATAAACCAGTATCCTTATTCACAGGATTATGGCCACCAGCTTCAAAGATGAACTGAGGAGTATCTCGAAACCAAACTTCTATGCCATATCCATGCATCACCGCAGACTGAACCCGACTCTAAAAAATATGTATTCAAACGAACGGGTAGAAGGACAACCGATGAGGTAGAAGAAGATGAAACT
The DNA here is from genome assembly GCA_014898415.1 of Stromatinia cepivora. Taxonomy (NCBI): domain Eukaryota; kingdom Fungi; phylum Ascomycota; class Leotiomycetes; order Helotiales; family Sclerotiniaceae; genus Stromatinia; species Stromatinia cepivora. Next base: position 843,380 of record RCTD01000025.1, on the reverse strand, counting down.
TGAGAACAGACAATGGGGCCAAAGGTATTGTTAATCGTTCGTAAAGTTCAACAACCATGGTTAGACCGAGCCTTGCTTTATCTATTAGTACATCCTCATTGAACAATGTGGCGTCCAGAGCCTCAAAAAGGAGATGGAAGATGGTTCTTAGATTCTCGTCCGACCCAACGAAGATCATTAGAATTTTTAGGTCAAACAGTAAATTTTTTTATATTTCGTAAGATCGACTGCGCGAACGGATCGAGTAATAAAAAGCCCGATTACTGTATTGTGGATGACTTTTCATGGAAGGAGGTACTTCTGTTATGTAGCCAGGTAAGAAACGAATCCTAATGTAACTAACAATCGGGCGAACTATACAGAAAAGAGTAAGTTGTGAGAAGATTACACAATCCTTCTAGATCACACTAAATAGTAAGCTATTTAATATACCTAAGAGTACAACTGCTGTTAATAGATGTACCTTAACTTACCGTCATCATACGACATATCCGAAATAGGCCTGTTCCACAGACTTTGATTTTGTGTCCAAGGTTTTCAGGAGTGTAACGATATACTGATCAATGCAAATTCTAGAAACATAAATTCAAACCGAATAGCCAAGAATACAGTAATGGCGTGGTTAAGCATCGGATGCGAACGACAGAAGTAGCATGTTGCGGCATTTGTATGATATTGTAAGGAGATGTAGGATTCGGATTTTGGGGGAGAAAAGCTTGTTCCGAATAAGTTGGTGGTTTCAGTGCACTCAAAGAACAAGTTTAGGTGTCCAAAGTAATATTCGAAACAACCTTCCCGTTAGAGAGATGAATGAAAACTGTCGATGTGATTGAAGATAGATATTTGTTTGTAAGCAAAGTAAATCCTTCTTATGAATTTAGAAACAGTGGTTGATTGTGGGATAGGGATATGGATAGAGACATGTTTTTTGTTACTCAGCTCAGCGTTGAGTGATTTTAGGCGTCGGAGAATTTCAAACGATTTACCCCTTAGTTTTTGAAGATTAGTAAGTGTTCAAATTCAAACGACATCAAGCCATTACCGCGTTGAGCGTTGAGCGTTGAGCGTTGAGCGTATGAATTTGATGATATGAGCGTCGATATCCGGATATCTACAGTGAATCTCTAAAGATAAGAGAGATTGATCGAGTCCCACCTGTAGGTAGTAGAGTGTATGTACTCTGTAGATGTACAAATAATGTATGGATACATCAATACAAAATGCACAAAAATGGATAGCATAGCAATGTACAGCCGTGAGCACCGGATACTCCGTACTCTTTCCGGAGTAGTTGTACAGGCAAGACATGCACCGAAAAGTTGTTAAGCTTTTGCCCCAAGCATTTTCGTAAGAAATGATCCAATGAGCCAAAGGAACCAAAACATATGAAGCAATTTGTTAGAATGAAGCTGGAAAAGAGCTGGTAATGGTTACGTCGTCCTGCACGACTTTTCGAAAAGGGGAAGTTTTAAAAAGTAGTTAGAAACCTTTTTATCACTCAGAACAGCCAAGATCTTTTTTGGTCCTCACGATCCCTGATTCGCATGGTGATGGCGATTCCATCCTTGTTGTCCACATGCTTTCCTTTCTCCTGCCTTGTCAATTATTCAGAACCCGTCACCCGTCATGGTCTACTTCCGTACCTTGCACACATTTTGCACGGATTAAAGATTAAGCCCCAGTTTATCCACTTACTCGTTCGCAAGAGTCAAGACTTATTAAGAGTTGTCTAAGCAGTCTAAGCAGTCTAAGCAGTCTAAGCAATCTAAGCAGTCTAAGCAGTCTAAGCAATCTAAGCAGTCTAAACAATCTAAGCAGTCTAAGCAGTCTAAGCAGTCTAAGCAGTCTAAGCAGTCTAAGCAGTCTAAGCAGTCTAAGCAGTCTAAGCAGTCTAAGCAGTCTACGGAGTCTAAGGTCTAACCAGTCTAACCAGTCTAACCAGTCTAACCAGTCTAACCAGTCTAACCACCACCCTCCGCTACAACCCACCCCAAAAAAGAGTATTATACCCCTTGCACCATGCACTCTGTCATCCCGGGCCTTTGTCCTGCACTATTTGGATCGGCTTGGTACGATGAGAAACGCTGCTACCACCCATACAATAATATCCATTTCCCTTTATCCAAAAAATCAAAAAAAGTATTTCCCCATTTGTGAATACGCACCCGCCGGAATGGAAAAGGGAGTGTGATAGAATTTAGACCACTTGCAGCTTCACTTTGAAATTTTTCAATTTTCTTGACCGACCTTTCAACTTTGTTTACTCACTCAAGGTCAAGCAAGAGTTTACCTTTTTTAGTTCCATATACTCCGTATTTCTCTGATTCGGATTTTGGCTTCATCCATATACTTCATTTCTTGCCCATATTCTATTTATAAGTTATTATTAAAAAAACTTGATTTACATTTTTGATGACGATATCTATCACTGCATTCGATTCATGTATGATATATATGATATATGTCAATATTTATTAGGTACATTGCCTTAATTGATGTTACTGCCGCCAATCCGAAGCCGGTACCGGTATATGTACCCCTCCAAAGATATCGTACAACAAACGCCTAAGGATATATGGCATTGTACTGTCTGTCTCAAATAGAAGCATCTCGGAGTCAAGTGGACTTGATCTAGAGAAACCCTTTCAAGTTATCAATACCTTACTGATTCCCATCATCATTCAATATACGCCGAAATTGTGTAGGATAGGATTTGTGGAAGCAAACAGCGCATCGCCATTAATTTGTAACAGCATTTACTCACGAGAATCATATCGACCATCTGGAAACCGTGGAACCTCTCATCGATATTGTATGATCAGAATCGAATCGAACATTGGTGGTAGGGAGATAATCCTTTGGCTCTGAAAGTATCATTCCGGAAGACAATGATTCCCAGCAGAGAGATTTGAGCAAGTCTCCATTCAATCTTCTTCCAGGTGGGTGCTGACCATTGCGGCTTTTCTTGAGTTGGATTTTGAAAAGAATAAAAGTAGATGTGCTAATATTGTTTTATTATTCGATTAGACAATTTCGAATACCTCCACTCCACTTCATTATTTGGTCCCCTACATCTATCGATTAGACAAGTGCCACGTTCCGGTCCCAGTCCCAGTCACAGACTCCTTATACCTACCATAAAACTTATTTAATTAAGACTTCGCCATCCAGATTCTGCACCTACCACGCGGGATACTATATATAAAACTCGACATCAATAAATCAAGATCAGAAACTTAGTTGGATTCAAATACTCTCGATCCTTCCACTCCCACTCCCATTCCCAAAAAGAGAGGGAAGGAGCGGGAAAGGAGCGGAAAAGAAGGAGAGAAGAATAAGGAGGAAACATAATTTTGTTGTTACTTTTTAGGGAAACGAAGATTAAGTTGAAAAGTAGAACGGGAAACAAGAAGATCTTCCTCTCTTATCGAAAGTTGAGATATTCGCGATCGAAATTACAATCTGCAAGTCAAAGTCGAACCACGATATTTGCGATTAAAAATACAAGGGGTAAAGGAAGGAACTTACCATAACGGATACCATATCAAGCTAGTCTATTTAAGGTCAAGATCTAACCTAGATAGGCATCCTAGCCACTTTGATACGGTACAATTACTTACCCACCAATTTTGAACTTCGACTTCTATTCCGACAATGCCATCATTATCCTACAGTACAACAACGGAGGATCGTCTGCCATATTCACTACCTACGAATAATACCTTGTTAAATCCTCGATCCAATAATTCCACTTTCAATTCAACTTTGAATGCACCAGTCAATCGTCTCCAACGAAAACCCTCATTTGGGAACACCCGCCAGATTGCGCCCCCTCCTAAAAATGAATCCCAAGATGCAATAGGGGAATCGCGAAGACAGCCGAGGCAACCCCATAGCCGTTCTAGTAGTACAAGTGGTGTCAGGGAACCAACGGGGAATTTCAATCGGTGGAGTCAATCGACAGCTTCAAGTGCAGGAGGACATATTCGCAGTCGTTCTAACTCAATCTCGCGTTTGACTTTCGGCGGATCCGGATTACATGGGAATGGTGTCGGCCAATCTCCACCGAGAAAATTACAAAAGAGTCGACCTTCAATTGATAATAGCCCTCAGTGGAGAGGACCGACAGAACGGTCCACGAACCCCCCTCTCCCGTCATCCCTGCCGCCAATCATCACTCTACCAGTTCCACAGCAACCCCGAAGCCATTCCCCGTCACAATTGGCAAGTGCGCTGACCCCATCTACAGCCGGATTGTTGTCAGCTGCTGTTCACTCAACCGTACCCGATTACTTTGAAAAAACTTGGGAAGGTTCCAGATCCCGAGACATTTCTCAACGGCGATCGCCTTCAAGGTCAGGAAATCACAGCACTAGTCCTTCGCCCATACCTGCTTTCTCGACCGAAACTGCAACACGCCGTCGACCATCCGAGGAAGAGTCAAGTTTAGTGAGGGGACATTCAAGAAACCGCTCAGGAGCTGAAAAAAGCAGTAGTTCTTCTCGAAGTTCTAAGCAGCCTTCGCAGAAAGCCATGCTGTCCAAAGCTCTACAGAAAGCGAACACGGCAGTATTACTCGATAATGCGCAAAATTATGAAGGCGCCATGCAGGCGTATTCTGAGGCATGTGATTTGTTGCAGCAAGTTATGGCTCGTAGCTCAGGAGACGAGGATCGGCGCAAATTAGAAGCCATTGTGAGTATTTTATTGGAAGTCGATTCTTACTATTAATTAACTAACGTCTCTAGCGTAATACTTATACTAGCCGTATAAATGAATTGGCAAAGATCACGCCCGAGTTAAGTGATGAAAAGGCACTCCCTGCCAGGCCCGTAGACACAGACTTTAGACCCGACGAGCTTCCAATGACCGATGAAGATGATGAGCCTGCTACTATAGAGACGGCCACCGTTACGAGGATAGTCAACGATACTTCTTACCCGAACGGATCTCGGCATGATCGATCATATTCGAGGAGTAGGCAATTGCCCTCGCGAGGCGAATCCTTATTGCCTTCAGCCCTCGAACCTCCACAGACCCAGGATAGAAACTACTCTGACCAACGATCAAATTATTTCTCTAGATATAATCAACCCCAAGGACGAAATATTGAAACGAGTTTAGCCGTACCTATGGACAGCCAGTATATGCCACCTCCACTATCCCCGAGACGACCTCTGTCTCCGATGACATATGGGCCACCTGGCTCTGGTCATCGAAGACAGAAATCTTCTGAATCGCCCAGCTCGAGCTCGAACTCGAATTCGAACTTAGCCGCTCCAGAGCCCTCCAAGGGGCATGCACGAGCACCGAGTAATGAATCCATGTCATGGTTAGATACTATAGATGAGTCTGGCGGTTCGGCCGCTTCATCTGTACATTCTAGATCCTCGTCTCTAAATGTAAGGAGGAAGCATATCCGTGCCCCTAGCGGTCAAACTGAAGCCGAATTTGATGCAGCCCTGGATGCTGCCGTTGAAGCCGCTTACGATGAGGGTTTTGAGCCCGTAGGTTATGACGACGACGACGATGATGATGATGATGAAATTGTAGCGAGTGTTAGACGAAAGGTCGAACTGGCAAAAGAAATGGTGCGTCAGAGTGAACGAGAAGCTGTCATAGAGGATGCTCGTGAAAGAGAGCGAAAACGGTTATTCCTGCAAATGCAAGAGCCACATATTGGCCCACATGATGACTATGAAGGAAACGAGTCAGAAGAGGAAGAGAGGATGCTCGAAGAAATGACTAGAGGTTATGTGATGGACGATTTTGAATTCGGGCTGCAGTCGAAGTCTGCACTGCCTCGAGAGTCTGATTCCAGTGGGTCATTTTCTGGTCGGACTTGGCATAGCTCAAATGGTTCAATACCTCCTCTTACCACTGTCACCGCACCATCAACCACATCACCTGTAACTTTATCGCAGCCTCAAAACCAGCCACCCCACCCGCCTCCTTCTCAGGCGTTGCCTCCAGCACCGACGCTCGATGGCAGCCCGGTGAGAAAAGGAAGTCCAGCTCAAAGTGTACGAAGCAGAAGACTTTCTGGTCAGAATGCTAAGCAGCTAAAGATTGAGACTTCATCAAGGTTGATTGAAGTTCAAAATGCCCCCTTAACTTTGCCTCCATCAATGCCACCGCCACAGATTCCCAATGCCAATACAGGTCCCAAGACTGCCGGTTTACCACAGCAGAGACAAGGTTCGATAAGCATGCGACCACCTATTCCCACACGACAAGGTTCGATTTCAGGACCAAGCTCTTCAGATTTTACTTCGCCTCCGACGGCCTTCTTTACCCAGACGCTCACAAATGATAGCAGCGATAATTTCAATCCTATACCTCGATCAGGATCCCCAAACCGTTCTCACTCAAGAGCGGGACTGCGAAAAAACTTTTCGTCGTCAAGTTTGAAGAATCTCCGAGGTCATACTTTGTCGGTTTCCAACATGGACGAATTTGGTGATGCTATGTCATCCACGCCATTGACTGCCCAAGGAAATAATGCCAATGGTAGAATGCCCGCTATGCCCACTCTTCCAACACCAATAGCTGCGGCCTTTAAAGAAAGGATGAATGGCGCGCCTACTGGCGGTTTGTATCTTTTCAATAGTGATCTCCACTCCCCAGACAGCCTTAGCTCACCCAATGCAATGAGTGCAGGCGCACCAATTCCCTTAGAACCCTGTCCAACAGAGTATCTCCTTCGCCCATTCTGGCTCATGCGCGCTTTATATCAGACTATTGCGCATCCGAGGGGTGGCTACCTATCTACTAAACTATTCATACCTCGAGATGTATGGCGGGTGAAAGGTGTCAAGATTAAGGGAGTCGAAGACAAGATTGCCAGTTGTGACTTTCTTACGGCAGCTCTGATGAAGCTGGGCCAAGTTAATACTTACGACGCGGATGCTGTTTTGGAAGAAATGCAATCTCTAGAAGGAATTTTGGAGCAAGTCCAGATCACACTCAGTAAAAAGCTAGGTAGTGAAGTTGGCGTGCAAGGCTCAAACGGGATGTTCAAAGATGCAACCATGGGTGAAAACATGGATTTTGCTAATATGAGCTCAAAATCTGGGAGTGTATCCAGCAAGGCCTCTTCCTTTTCATGGAGACGCTTACGTTCAAAAAATTCCGCCATTAGTCTTGCCAACAATTATTCGAATAAGGTCACCTCTCCTGATATGCCCAAGGAAGGGCTAACCATGGGCACGTTACCAATGACCTCTGTGCCTAGAACTCGATTCGCCAAAAGAGATGTAGGTCAAGTGCAATTCTCTGGACCGAATGCAAATTACATGAGTGCTTTGGCGAGACTATTTGACGCTGCACAAGCCATTGGTATTTAATATCCTTATTACACTCTTCTTTCAAGAAAAAACTAACGGAAAATAGATCAAATTGCACGTCAAGTCGAAGACCCTGGTCTTCGCCATGCAGACAAGACTCAAGTTGGTCTTGAACTTTGCACGCGTCACGCAGCCGAGTTTTTCGGATTTTACATCTGTCGTTTTGTGTTGAATGACATCTCATTACTTTTGGACAAGTTCATTAAAAGGGGAAGTGAATGGGTTCTTGTGTGAATCTCGCGTTTTTATTTGTGTTGATATTTTTTGGATTGATATTTAACTAGGAGCTACGGTGCACATGACATTGCATGAAGTGCATGGTTTCTTATATTAGCACTGGCCAGTTTTGTTATGAGGAAGATGGACATAGACATGATATGTATTATGGAGTATCATGTCGTATCATTGGCGTCTTGGGATTGCATTATTTTTACACTCACCATATATAAATATGGAGTGTAGTTTCATTTGGGATTTGGTGATGGTGGCATGCAAAGTTTTCAATGATACCATTATAACGGGAAAGGGAAGGAAAGGACAGGACAAGATAAGAAACAGTGGAAAGGGTATAAGAAGAAGAAGAGGAGGAGGAGGGATAAAGATGGATAAAAATGGAAGTAGGAGCAAAAGAGACGGAGATAGTGTTATTCATAAATGGGAGTGAGGCATTTGTATAATCGCCTTTGCATATCTAGGTACACACAGGCAAAGATGATGAATGAAGAGAAGGAATGGGTTTATGTTATTCGAGATTATTAGGACAAGAGTGGAATAGAGTGGATATATATATCAAACATCAAATGACTATTATATCATATCATATCACATTATTTTACCTACCCATGGAAATTGCCAGTTTTGGAGGAATCAATTGAACTGAATCATTCATTTACTTGGCCATAAATACCTATACCTAGGTATTATCGACTATCTCTATTACAATAATTCTGAGATCCGAAGGGTGGGGTGGGAGGGGTGAAGAGGGGGGGAAGCAGAAGATGAGAAGATGAGAATTGATATTTGAGAATTGATATTTGAGAATTGATATCTAGTATGCTGCTTACTTCCCTCTCTGAATATATTCATTACTCAGACTTGTGGATTTGCTATTGGTGTTTTTTAAGTATTGTATAAATATGTAATGATTAAAACGAAAGAATATAATGTGAAATGAAATAAAATCATATGATTCATCGGAACAAATAACTTGGTGTATGTAGATTGACAATTTGCTAGATTCAATCAATCTATTTTATTTCAAATCCCTCCCCCAAATCCCCCTCTCCCAAAAAAAAGCAGATACGCAAAAAAAAAAAAAGAATAAACATACAACAGTGGGGATTCGCTGGTGGTCACCCACCCAACTACTAATCCACCGATCTGAAGCTTGTGTATGGCAGAGCGGACGGGATGCCCAATTTTCTTCAGTCTATGGTCGTATGTGGCGGTGTGGAAGGAATCGGATTTTATATTGGAGAGGGGAAGGTGTGCTGTGTGGTGAGGTTGTTGTGGTGAGGTTTAATTTGTGGATCGTCATCATCTTCAAACCCAGATATCCGAAGTTTTGGAGAAGAAAAGTTCACAAACTCACAAACATTGAAACCGATATTCTTATTTAAATTTCATATTCTCCTATTACAGTTGCGCAAGACTGATGACGAATAAATCATAAAGTCATAAAGTGAATCGATTCTGAGTCGAGATAATACAAAGACGATACGGGATACCCCATCCGAACGTCAACCATTCCTTCCTATGCCATAACCCCTTTCCGTTATTCCATGCCATATTATATCAAAACTTAGTACATTTACTCGAATGGGTTGGTGTGGGTTCCCCACCAGGTGAGGAAGAGAGAGAGACCGACGGTCTCGAAGACACGGGCAAGAGCTCCGACGGCAACGGTGTCGAGTGGACGCTTCTCAGTGGTGATTTGTGCGATGAACTGAGACTTGTTAGTTTTGTATTCATTCAAAGATTTTCATTCCTATGGTTGATGAGAAGAATGGGTAAAAATCACATACAGAAGGAGCAGAGGAAGCCATGAAGATCAAAGATCCCAAATATGCAGCACCCTTGTATGAGAGAGTGCCAGTAGCATTGATCAAGGCTCCAACACCATATGATTGCACAGCACTACCGACGAGAGAAGTTCCCCATGCAGCAGCAGCGGAAGCAGCCTCCTTGGACTTAACAAACTCCTCTTTGGAGTTGGCAGCTTGAGCTCTGTGGTAGGTATCGCCAAAGACTGGGGTGAGGACAGCAAGGGAGGCGGCGTGGTTGAAGATTGTGCCGAGGGCAATAGCCGATGGCTTGACGGGTGGGAGATCTGTTGGAAGTATGTGTAAGTAGAGGCTAATTGGTGGGGTTGGGGGATATTGAGAGGGGATTGAAGATGGAGGAGAGAAGATTGTTGATGATGAATTGGGAGAACTTTTGATGGCATTCAACTTCGGAAGTGTAAATGATGGACAATCCCCAAGCTTGATATACCATATAAAGCTCTCTCACAATATCTCTAACACCATCGTCCAACTGATCCAGCACCTCTCAAATCAAAGGAATCGATAAGTAATAAAATACATACAGTGAAGAGACATGATGTGAGTTTGAAGTGGCTGATTGAAAGATTAATTAGAAGTACTTCAAGGACTTGAATTGAGTTATCGAATTGTTGAAGAGATTTGATTTGATTTGATTTGTTTGTGTTGATGAGTAGAATAGAATAGAAATCCGGAAGGGAGGGACAAAGAATAGATTTATGTAGCGGGGTGAATGAAGCTAAGGCCATTACGGATAAAGTTGGAAGGCACGTCATGGAAGAAGTTCCAAGGCAGGTGAATACTGGGTTTATGAGAGGTTGGCAAGGTTAGGTATGGAATCCCAAAACAGGTGGGAATTTATCGGAAAATGGCTTTTTTTTCTGGATCAACATGGGAGTTTTTATTATTTACCATGATGGTTGGATGTGGAGCTTTCATGATCGATTAAGAATCTAGAATCTTATAGAGAGAATACCTAGATAACTGGTACAGGTTGGTTCATTTATTGTAGGTAGTAGTTATGTAGATATGTAGATATGTAGTTACCTATATAAAGATATGTAGTTATATGAAGATATATAAACCAAAACTAATAATTCTCAATTAAACCCCATTATAAGCTATTGAGTTGCACTTACCAAATCACTCACATTTTGGCGCCACCAATATTTACGTACCTGTACCTAGATTAGATTCCCACATCTAGTTCCACTCTCCAACTCCACTTCCAGGTACGTACTTGCTTTCTAGAGCTCTGAGCCAATTTCCCCAACAAGTTTTCCATCGCAACCAGATTTATCCCAGAGTGACATCATAACACATAACACATAACACGGACCCCCAACTCCAACTTTTGACATTGTGGCGTTGTAGATCGTGGCTAGATATCGCCGCTTTATTGGTTTCCGCTATTGGATCATAAACCGGCGTCGTTATGTCTCAGCGAGTATTTTAAACATGAAACTTCAATTAACCTAAATTCAACTCCTTGGCACGTGATGATACTCTATTTTTTAGAGGATTTTGTACCATGGTCTTTAGGTATTTGGTTTTACTTTACCATTTGGATTTTGGATGGTCGTGAATATTAAAGGCGTAAGATATGGAGGATCAGGAATCTTTATTGGGTAACAATAGGCCGAATGGAAGGTTAAGAAATGGTATTGCTAATGCATACCAATACGCTTATCCGAATAAAAGACGAACGGGAGCTTGGAGACTATCCTTGATTGTGTAAGTAGGATTTATCCTTTTTTTTATTTAAAGTATAAAAATGCACCTTTTGTTACTTATATTTGACTGTGTACCCCTTCATATCCTAATTTTAAGCTCATCAATTAACCAACAAATTATAGACCTTGCTTATTCTTAGCTACACTCTTTCTAACTCCATTCTATATGATGAATAATAAAGTGCAGCCCAAGGTTAGACATATGGAGTTTAGAAACGTTGTGGGATATTTCCTACAAGATGATCAGAATACTAATTCGGAAACTTTCAACTACACTGTGAGTATTTACAATCATAATGTTGGATAGGTAGCATATTGACATAACTATTAGGCGACGAACTTTGGATTGAAGGATCGTGTGTATGATACCGATGCAGAATTTGACCCGGAGAGACAGAAGACTCAATGGGAAAGATTTGAGAATCATGTTGTGAAGCTCAACAATCAAACTCCTGCGGATGTACGGTATAAGGTTCTTTACTGTATGTATTCATATTGCTTCCATCACAACTGACTTTTGGAAGTGGGGCGTCATGGGGAAGGCTATCATAATATAAAAGAGACTGAAGTAGGAAAAGAAGCATGGGACGTATGTTTTATCTGATTTATAAAAAGTACCTGATTCTCACTAACTCCGATAGTGCTATTGGTCTCATTTGGATGGAGATGCAAACTCGACCTGGGCGGACTCTAACCTTGCTCTCACTGGTGTTGCCCAAGCTCTTATAGCCAACGAATTTTGGAAAAATCTCATCACTACACAAAAGATATCTTCGCCACAATCTTACTACGTCTCACCCCTGACCCGTTGTCTCGAGACCTGCTCCCTCACATTTAGCAACCTAACACTCCCTCCCTCTTCACCTTCATTCACACCCATCATCAAAGAACTCCTCCGTGAAGGAATATCCTCCCACACTTGCGATAGACGCCGCTCAAAAACCTACATCCACTCTCTCGCTCCCACCTGGCAATTTGAATCCAAATTCCCCGAAGAAGATCCTTACTGGCGGGCCAACTACTCAGAAACTCACGACGCAGAAAATCGACGATTTAAAGCCCTCCTCGATGATATATTCATGAATGATAATAATACCTTCATCTCACTCAGTTCCCATTCCGGAGCTATCAACACTATCTTACGAGTTATCGGTCATCGGTCCTTTCCATTGAAGACTGGAGCTGTAATTCCCGTCTTAATCAAAGGACAGAGTATATTAGGAGAAGATCCAAATCCAATCTACAAGGGTCCAGTCTATGCAAAAGATCCAAAAATATGTTCAGCGCCTCCATCTCCATCAGATAGTCCAAAGCCAATAAATGATATCGGTTTACAGAAACCCGGCGATATTGTTCCTCCTCCTCCACAGCCTCCAGCTCCAGAGCCCATCGTTCCCACTAAACCAAATCCCCCAACCAACCCAATACCACCCACCGAACCCATAAATCCAGAACCCGTGGAAGCGAATCCTCATCCTACCGAACAAAACCCTCCTCAAAATGAAGAGGGAAATCCTCCTCCAATCGAAGCAGCTCCATCCACAGATATGCCTTTAAACCCACCCACCGACTCAATTCCACCTCTACCTCTACTTCCACCAGCAGACCAAGACCCAAACCAATACTCACACACACAACCTCCACCGCCACACTAACCCATACACGCAACTCCCTTTAAACGCGCCCATCGAAACCAACAAACCTGATCCCATACCACCCATCGAACCAACACCTCCTAGGTATTCCAGAAGAAATCAACAATAGTAATAGAATAGAGCACCTCGTCGTTCATAGTCTATGCTTCACAGTGTTTTTATTCTAAAATCCAGATAAGCCTAGTTTTTTAAACCAATGAACTTTTCTTTTTTTTTCTATTCCTTTTATCTATGTGATTCATCATAGTGATATGATAGTGCAGCTGTATTGTAATTATGATTTATTGTGATTGTGATTGTGATTGCAGATTGAATTATTTATTATATACTTCGAGTACAATTAATAGTATCTAAATATATACATCATACATCATACATCATACATCATACATTTCACGAATCGTGAACCACAGGAGGCTAATCACGTGATACCTCTTATCTCTCATATCAATTGATGAGCTGATCATCTGTGGTGTATATGTATTATGATTCATATGATTTAGTATAGTAAAATGATGACCCTAATAATGTATACATATAGTTTCGTAATTTACAAATGGATATTTGTATATATATATATATCTAATTACTTCTCACGAATTATAGTTCTTCAATTAAGTCTAATACCCCACTTTCGGGCCACCCCCTGTTTTGGGCCACCTCGAAAATATCATTATATAAATTTTAAACTTTAATAATTCAATAACTACTTTATTTCAATAAAATCCCTTATAGCATTTATTTCATAATCATTATTAAAATCATCTTCTTCAATTTCACAATCCCCAATCTCAATTTGCAATCCCCAAATAACTTTAATCCTTGCAAATCTCGAATTCAGATTAGTTTTTACTATTCGTTTTTTTAGATATAATCTATTTTAATTTATATTCCAATTGTTTTATTCGATATTCTGATTATATAAGTTTATAATCCTTAATATCAAAACCTTTTATGATCTTACAAAATAACAATCGATAAATTAAAAGATCGGTTTTTTTTTCTTGAATCATTATATATATATATATATTTTCGAAGATCTAATACTTTTTAAAGAATTTTCCATAGAATAAAAGATAATTCTATATTTCATTAATACTGAAAATCATCATCTGAAATAGGATTTTGATTTAGAATTTCGTTATTGTTATTTTCAAATAATAAACAATTTATAAGAAACTTAATATAATTTTGAGATTATAAATCAAAAGCTTTTTATCTAAATTTGATATTATAAATTATCAAACTCTTTATTTTAATTTTTTAATAATAAACAAGAAAGTTATATTTCTTAATTATCGAAGAATCCAATAAAGAACTCAGTTTGTTGAAATAATATCTATAAGCATTTTTGAAAAATGAAAATACTAATAAATCTAATGGTTATAATATATATAATATATATAACAATAGAAATAAAAGATGGATATTATTTTTAAAGCATTTAAGTATAAATTCAATGGTTTTATAATTTCCATGATTATTTAATATGAATAATCTAGCTTCTTTAAATCAGGAAAGAATAGTTTGAAGAATAAAGATCGTTTTCAATTATTCAAATTCTATAATATCTGTTATCCATCTATTATTTATAATAATGAATTTCTATTCCTTATATAGAATAAGATCTATAAGAAATTATTATTATTGTATATATTTTCCTTTGAAAATAACAAGTAATTGTCAGAGTCACAAATGGCAAAGAATCAATTAGTTCTAAAATAGCTATAAAACTTTTCATTATTCTTTTCTATTTAGAAGAACCTTTTTCTTTTAAATCTAATAAAGAGCGATATCGAAATAATAACAAACTATCGATTGTATATTAGAGTTTAGTAAATGCAGAGATTTTGTAGAGTTTTTTAATCGAATAATGATATATCATTGATTATATATTTGCTTTTAATAATAAAACCGTTTCTTTATAGAATTTCCTAGTTTTATTAGTAATATCCTTTTAACAATTGTAACAAAGCTTTCCCTTCAGAATTTCGCTTCCGAGAAACCGGTGAATTGTTAGTATATTTGTAATTGTGAGAAGTTGTCGATTAATAAAACAATTGTAATATATAATGATTTTTGTATAATAAACAAAAAGATAAATAATAATAATAACAATAATAAAAATATATATAATTTATTTTTTGAAAGTTATATAAACTCTTTGGAATTTCATCTTCAAATTTTTATATTTCTTTATTGTAATTGTAATATTATATTTTAAAACTTTTATTATTCTTTCTATTATATTTCAATCTTTTTCTGAATTAATAGTATATCCGGTTTATATACTTTTATAATTTATATATTCAATATACTTTTGTTATATTAAATGTATTGTTTATTATAATAATACGAAATCTTTATTTAAAGGAAAAGTAATAAATAAGGAATGCTTTTTTCTAAAAGGATCCGATTTGGTATATATAGAATATATTTGAAAAAAGAAACTTTATATAGTGTTATTAAAAGATATTAATTTTATGATAAATCATTTATTACAATTTTGTTATAAATAATAGATAGTCGAAATGGATTTGTTTGAAGAGATTATATTATTAAAGAAATTGAAAGATTGGTAAATTAAATTTATATAAAGAATAAAGGTTTTTTTTTACAAATAAAAGAAATATAATTTAATATAGTTATTTTATAATATAAAGGAAATTATATTAGTATTAAATATATAAATAAAGAAATTGATGAGATTGATAGAAATATGTATAGATTTGTAATGATACTTTATCAATATATTG
This sequence comes from Stromatinia cepivora, assembly GCA_014898415.1. NCBI lineage: Eukaryota > Fungi > Ascomycota > Leotiomycetes > Helotiales > Sclerotiniaceae > Stromatinia > Stromatinia cepivora. The sequence goes on along the minus strand of RCTD01000025.1, from coordinate 827,848 downwards.
AATATAATTTATTGTTTTTTTTTTGTTAATAATTATATAATTGTATTAATAATCAATAAATAAAAATAAACTAAAGAATATTATTAATAAAAAAGATGAAGAAGAAATCCTTAAAATTCCCCCGATTCAATCTAAATCATTAAAATCCGTTTATATTTTATTAACAAAATCGATATATCAAAAGATAATTAAAGACAAAACCAAAAGTATTAAAAATACTAATAAAATAATAACAAAGAAATTGCAGATTACTATATTTCGAATAACCAAAACAAAATCTATCAAGAAAACTCTTAAATCGTTTTCTATCAAAAGAAAAATATTAGAATCAATTGAATTTTTTGATAATAATAATAAAGATCTATAATAATTTAATATTAAATCATCAAATTTTAAAAGATTTAAAAAGGAAAAGATTCTAATAATTAATACACCATTGTTATTATCAACAAATTCTAATAAACTAAATCCAATTCCTAAAGCAAATATAATATCATTAATCAATTATCGAGAAGCATTAATAACTTTAATAAAATTAATAATATTTATAATAAAGAAATCAATAATTCAAATTAAAGGTTTCGATTTTTTAAAGAATTCTAATAATAATAATATAAATATTATTCTAAATAAATATAATCAATTGACGAAAAAGCTTTTAAATCGATATAACGAATATAATAAATTGAATTTAATTGATTGATAATTAAACATTAATAAATCTTTCGAATCTCGATTATAAAGTATAGATAAATCTCTTTTTATATTCACTTTTATAATAATTCTACAAATTTTCTATTAGGATTCTATTACCGAAAAATATATTCAATAAATGTTCTATTAATCAATAGAATTGAATATTGATAAAAATTCGAATAATATAAATGAAAATGGATTATTGAAAAAGGAAATAAAAGAATAAAAAAAACATAAATATTTGATAATGAAATAAAGGTGATATATTTTTAATAATATATTAAGGTAAATTGATTATATAAAGGTTTTTAAATATAAATATCCTAATTTTCTAATACGAATATAAATCCCCTTTATTTTTGTAATATATTTTGATAATATCATTTCTTTATTCTTTATTATTGTTATAATAATAATATATTTTCTTTTTCGTAATTCTTCAAATGCTTTTTGATATATATTAAATTTTGTAAAGTTTTTTATATATTTTTCATTAATTAATAATCTTTTTATTATATTAGATATTATATTCTTCGTTTTTTTTTCTTATAAACTAATATTTTTTCGATTTTATATTCCATATATCCTTCGATTTCTTTAGGAGGTAGAAAATCGATAATACTTTTGTATTCAAATTATAATTCGAGTAATAAGATATAAAAGATATTATATATTTTATATAATATTAGAAATACTAATTTATATATTTATCTATTATTTTTTTATTAATAATAATAAAAGGATTTATAAAACAATCGGAAAATTGCTTTTTGGATTATAATTATTTGATATTCTTAATATTAAATATAACTTTATTATTGATATAGAATTACTAGAATAAATTTTTTTTATTATTCTTTAATCTTTTCTTTGTTAAATTATTTCAAATTTCTATTAGCTTTATTTTTTCCTAATTTAACGATTCGATATATTCTTATATAATAAATACTTTTCCTTTAATATTAGCATCCTCATCGATATAACTAAATATAGATAAATATCTATATATTGTTTTAAAGAATATTTCGTTAATTGTATTATATTATATTATATTATAAATGAATTTTATTAGAAATAATAACGATACCCAATTGTTTTGTTTTCAATTAGTATAACAAATAATATAATGAATTAGATTCTGGTCTTGTTGTTTTATTTAATCATCAATTTGTAAATAAAACGTTATCAATAATTTACAATATATTTTTAAATAGAAAAACAAATTCCCCTAAAATTTGTTTATGAATTATAATCCTTAATCTAAAATTATTTTTTTCAGTATATCGAAATCCTTAAAAATATATCGAAATAAAATCTTTATTAATTTGAATAAGATTATCATTTTATTGATTGAAATATATCGAACAAGTTTTGTATATCTATCAATAATAATAAAAATAATATTGTATATATATTTATCTATCTTTAAAGAAAATAGATTTATAATAAAATCCATTATTACTTTTTTCCAAAAATCAAAAAGAAATAATAGGATTTATAATTCACTATAAAATTGATAACATTTCACAATTATCTATTAATAAATAATATATATTCATATATACCTTTTTACATCTTTCATTATATTAAATCAAAAATATTTGTTTTTTAGAATCTTTTAGATTTTTTTGATATTCTAATAATCTTCTATAAAATCATTATAATAAACCTTCAAGATTTCGATCTTTATAACTTTATCTAACAATACAAAGATATATTTATTATAAATAAATAAACCATTAATATCAACTTTCCAAATTATAATATTTCCAATTGAACTATATTAATGCTTTAAATACTCTCTACTCTTTATAAAATCATTATTTTCTTGAAATTATAACAAAGTATTTCTTATTAACTTCGATATTAATTCAAATACTATTTTATTATTAATTAATACATTAATTATCCGATATAATATCAATTATTTATAATCAATTTCTACCAACAATTCTCCAGAATTATATAAGAACAAATTATATCCTTTCTATTGAAAAAGATTTATAATATTCTACAAAAATTTCATTTCTATTTTCAAGAAAAAGAAAATTACAATTATTATTGTAATACTTTTCAATTTATTCTATAATATAGATAATATTTTATTGATATTATTTATATTTTTTGTATAATCTAATCATTTCGATAAATCATCAATAAAGTTTAATTTACCCGATCTATATATAATTATAAAATTATAGATAATCAGAATTTCGATCTATTATATTTGCTTACAATTAAATTCTTTTTTTTTATAAAATATTGAAAACTATTATAATCCATTTTGATCACAATAATATATCAACTATTCGCGATATAATACCACTATTAAATAAAAACTATATAAATAACCAAAAATTCCTGATTATAAATGAAATACCTTTATTCTACTAAATTGAACTTTTACAAATAAAAGACAACAAAATATCATCAAAAAATAATAAAATCGTTTATATTATCGAAAAACAATTAAAAAAATATATATCCTAATACAAACCCAGAAACATCGATTTCGATTAAAATTCAGAATATTAAATCGAAATATTAGAGTATTAACATTATAGTAAAAGCATCTTTTAAATTATCAAAAGTATTTTAAATCTTTTTTATTCATTTGAATTCTAATACAACTTTTCCCTTTTTGATACTTTATAACAGATTTATTACATTATAAATAATTCGCAAATAAACTATAATAAATCATCAATAGAAATTTACAAAGCTTAAAAAAACTTGAACTTCACAAAAAAATATCGACACTGATTATTCGATAATGATTTGAATTTTATTCGATTCTATAATAATACTTTTCCCTGATACAATAAAACCTAAAAATTCGATTTCATATATATAAAATATATATTTCTTTAATTTAATATAAAACTTATATTTAAACAATCTAACGAAAACTTTACAAATATCAATAATATAAATTTTCTTATTTTTAAAATAAATAAAAATATCATCTAAATATATAATACAAATACTATCTACAAAATCAACAAATATTTGATTGATATATATCTGAAAGATAATAAAGATATTAATCAAACCGAAAAATATAATTAAATATTCGAATTGTTTATAATAGATATAAAATATCATTTTTCATTTATTGTTTTCCTATATATATATTCGATAATATATATCTTTAAGATCAAGTTTTATAAAAAAAAACCCTTTACCTTAAACGATCCAATAATTCATCAATTAAGAATAAAAAAATACAATCCTTTTTTGTAATCCAATTGAAGCTACAATAATCGATATATAACTAATAACCACCTTCTTTCTTTGAAATAAATATAATCGAAATTCTAACAAAATTAATTGAACAATGAATCCAATCTTTCTTTTAATATTCTTCAAAATATTCTTATAGAATTGTTAATTCCTCTTTCAAAAAAAAATATATTGATCCCCCAAAAAGAATTAATCCAGATTTAAAATTAATATAATATTTCATCAAATAATAATTGGGAAATATACTACTTTCGTTTTCAAAAAAAGCTTTTTTATACTCTTTATATTTAAAAGATATTTACAAAAATAATAATATAAGAATACTCCTAGAATTTAATAATACTTTTATAATTAATTAAATTTCAAATAATAATATATAGATTTTGATCTCAACCTTTATTTCTTTATATAATTCCTTAATCATTATTATTTCGAAATCTTATAATACAGATCTAAAACAAAACAAAATTGATTATCAATCGATATCTAGATTTACTATTTAAAACTAAAATAGCCCTAAAATAATATCAATCCTTAATAAATCCAAAATAATAATAATGAATTAATGAACATATATCCTTTTTTCCTTATATTCATCTACTATTTCAATAACAAACCAATAATTACTATAGAAAAATATACTAATCCTATTAACTAATATTAATAAAATACCTTTATCAAAATTAAAAATCTAATCCTATTCAATACATTTGTTTTATTAAATAATATTAATTTACATTCCAAAATCAATAAAATAATACATCTTTATCGAAATCTTATCGATCTTAAAATTTGCTTTAATAATTAAAATAATACATCCCTCTTATTGAAAACTCAGAATCACCAAAACAATTAAAATTACAACTGAATTACAATATTTCCCTAATTATTATCTTATAAAGAACATATAGAATAATTATAAACAAAATAATTACTTTTACATTATCGATAAATATATAAATTAATATACCTTTTTAAATAATAATTTGATTATTAATAATAATAACACTACAATTCCCATTCTCAATAATTTTCCTTCAAAATTCCTTTATCTTTTTTTTCTATAAAAAAAAGATTTGAAGTATTAAAACTATAATTATATATCAATAATCAACAATGAATTATTTTACTTCTAAGATTATCTATTTTGAAAAAGATTGAAAAGATAATTTAATTATATAAAAGAATTACTTTATTTTCGATTACAAGATATATCGAAGAGATTTATTATACAATATATTTTATTTATATTCTTTAAACAATATACTTACTTGATCAATTCGTTTCTATTTTCTGATTATTAAAATAATTCCGAAATTCTTTTTATAATATAAAAAAATAAATCTATTAGAAAACATTTTTTCCAAATACTCTTTATTTTCAATTCAATCTTTTCCTCTAAACTATCGAAATATACTATAAAACTATTTATATTTTATATAGATTATTATTTGATATAAATTATTTATTATATAACCAAATATTAATAATTATCTTTATCTAATATCATATTATATATATATTTTCTAAATTCTTTCCATAATATATTAAAATCTATTATTCCATTTTTATATCAATATCAAATCACAAAAAATTGTTTTTGGAAATATTGAATAATATAATCTATTTTCTTTTGATCTATCAAAAAATAATATCTATTATTATTCCAAAATATAAATTCAATTTGAAAGAAAAAATTCTTTACTTTTATAATAATAGAATTTTTATAAAATAAAAGTTTTTGAAATTTCAGAAATCTTTCTTAAAAAATTGAAATAGAATTAAATACTACTTTTCTATTATTAATAATTATTATTAATAAACTAATTTTTTTTATATAAAACAAACAAAAATCTCTTCGATCTGTTATTGATTTTCCGATTTGAAGATTTCGAATTTTTTTTATATATTTTCAAACTTTTATATTAATTCTACTTTAAACTATATAATAAATTAACGATTTGATACCGATATTTTATCTTCGTTATCATTCTAAATCCTTGATACATTTTCCCCTCGAATTTGAAAGGTATTTGAACTAATCGATGAATCTGGAATGTTTCTTATTTTCATTATAATTAATTAATAAATTACTCTTAAAAATAAAATAAAAAGAATTATCAAAATCATAAATAACAAAAAATTAATTAATCCTAAAACAACTATAAAACTTTTCATTATTCTTTTCTATTTAGAAAAACCTTCTTCTTTTAAATCCAATAAAAAATAATATCAAAACAATAACAAATCATCAATTATATATTAGAATTTAATAAATATAAAGATTTTACAGAGTTTTTTAATCGAATAATAATATACTATTGATTGTATATTTACTTCTAACAATAAAACCACTTCCTTATAGAGTTTCCTAGCTTTACTAGCAATATCCTTCTAACAACCATAACATTATCGGAATCTGATTCAAATCGATAATACTTATTTTCAATATGAAATGTAGATCATATTCAATATAATTCGATATAGCAACTTTCTAGAATAATATAGAAAATTCAGATTATTTATTATTTAAACGAAAATCATTGATGATAAAATTCTATTTAAGGATTTCGAATAAAAGATTTCCAAAAAAAAATTTGCAAATAATAATAATATTTATTAAAGATTGTAAAACTATAAAAAAACTTATAAATATATTTATTAGAATAAATCAAAATGAAATTTTATTACAAAAACGAAACCAATATTATATTGAATAAAATACTTTTGCAATTATTTGCAAATCAACAATTATTATAATTCTTTTATAATCCTTTCGGAATTCTAACAATTCCAATTTTAGAATCTCTATATTTCCGAAACTATTTCTACTCCGGAATACCCCCTTCGGATATACAAGTTTCATTATACTTAATAATTATTCGAATTTTAAATATTTATTATCTTTTTCTTCCTTTAAAATAATATATATATATCGATACTTTATATTAATAATCTCAATAAAATCGAAATAATATAAAAAGAAACAAAAGAATTTAAAGAATATTGGGATACTAAAAAAGATTTCAGTCTAGAAATTACAATTGAAGTTATATGGGATATTTATTTAAAAAAAAGAAAAGCGTTTAAAACTAAATATTTAGATTTTGTTTCTATTCTAAATGCTATACAAAATATAAAATTTCTTAATCTAATAAAATTTGTAAAAGAAGAGATATTCATTTTTCCTTATAATCTTTCGAAGAATAATTATATTTATTGATTAAAAGTATTCATTGATTTTAAAATAAATGAATTTGTTTTTATCAATATTATACTTTTTATTTGTTTATTTCCTATATTTAAATCAAGAATTATATTATTTGAAATTTCAATTAAAATCAAAAGATATAATAATATATAAGGCCATATTATTACCTATTTTATATTCCTTAATTTAATAATCAATAATTATAAATAATCTTTTATCCTTTTCTTTATTATTGAATTAAAGAGTTATAATATTATTTTAGATAGATTTTGGTTATTAAAGATTCGAATAAAGTTTAATTATTTTAATCGATATCTCGAATAATCTAAAAAGAAATTCTATACTATCTTTTATTTGAACAATCTCCTTATTATTCAATCATCTCTTTAGAAACAGAAAATCGATTGATTAATCCAATAAAATATTAATCGATGAAATAATCAATTCAAAGAATATTGAAATCGAAAAGACTTATAATTGAATAGATCAATTATAATTGATAATATATAATAAAAACTTTCAAATATAAATATAATATAGATTTTTATTGAAAAAGAAAAAACCTTGATTTCTATCAAATTTAATTCATTTTCTTTTCGATCAATTATATTATTATTACAGATTTACAAATACCTCCTTTGTATATTATCTGAAGTCCTCAATCTATATATATTCAAATCCAATAAATTCCAATTAGAATACAAAAAAAATAAACAAATTGAACTTTTTATCATTACTTTGAAAAAATTTGATAATATAATAAATTTTCAATAAAACAAACAATATACAGAAAAAAGAATATTGATTATTTTAATCGAATTCAAGAATACAAAAATTCAAAAGAAACTCGATCAGATACTAACCGAAATCGATTCAAAACCTGAAATATTATCTAAATATCAATAATACCATCAAACTTTTTTTAAACATAAATCAAATATCTTATCTTTTAATCGATTTTATAATTATAAAATCATATTGAAAAATAAAGAAAAAAAACCTTATATTATAATCTGTTTTATAAAGTATCTTTAAAACAATTGAAAATCATCAAAAAATATATTATAAATAATCTTAACAAAGATTTTATTGAATTTAATCAAACCCCTTATATTATATCTGTTTTATTTATTAGAAAATCTAATGATAATTTAAAGTTCTATATAAACTTCAAATTATTAAACTCTTTAATATATAAAAATCAATATCCCTTCTCTTCAATCAATGAAACACTTTTTCGATTTTCCAATATTCAGATTTTTATTAAATTCGATATTTATTAAACTTTTCATTATATAAAAATAGATCCTATTTCGGAAAAATATACTATTTTTCGAATCCAATATAAATTATATAAATACAAAATTGTATTATTCAGATTAACAAATAATTCTATAATCTATTAATATTATATAAATAATATTCTATTCGATTATTTAAATGTTTTTTATATAATATACTTCGACAATATTCTAATCTATTCCAAAAACAAAAAAGAATATCAAATTCATATCAAATTAATTTTCGAATAATTAAAAACTATTAATCTATAAATAAATCTCAAAAAATATAAATTCAATATTATATATACCAAATATTTAAACTTTATTATCTCTATTAAAAAATAAAAATAAATCCTAAAAAGATTAAAATTATTAAAAATTGAACTTTTCTAATAATAATAAAAAAGATCTAATTATTCCTTAATTTTTATAATTTTTATTAATAATTTATTAAAGATTATAATATAATAATAAAACCTTTCAATAAACTCATCAAAACAAATATTAAATTTATATTCAACAAAATATATCAAAATATATTCAATATTTTAAAGAAAACACTCATCTCCATTCTATTTCTACAATATTATAATCATCAATTCCCTTATATACTCGAAACAAATACTTTTGATAAAATAATTACTAATATATTATTACAAAAGTATAATAAAGATTAATTACTTATAATTTATTTCTTTAAAACTATAATTATTATTAAACTGAATTACAAAATTCATAACAAAAAAATATTATTAATCATTCGATCTCTTAATTATTAAAAAACAGAATTCATCAATTCATTATATAAAATCAAAATTTATACTAACTACAAAACCCTCGAATATTTTATAACTATTAAAACTCTTAATACTTGATAAACCTATTAAATAAAAATATTAATCGATTATAACTTCATTATTATATATTATCCTAAAAAAGAATAATTCTTTCACCAATATTTTAACCTATCAAACTAACAAATTGAATTTCTAAAACTATATCAAAAAAAAGAATTATTTTCAATAACTTATCAAAGACAACCAAATTAATATGAAAATCATAAAAAAAACCTTACAAAAATATTATCCAAACAAAACAATAATTACTAATATCAATTTGAATAAAATCACTCCTTAATTCAATCTAATTAATTATATTATCAAAACAAATAAAATTACAAATAACTTATTAACACTCCGAATACAAATTATTAAAGATTATAAATATATATTATTTCAAAATAACCTTTTAATAATACCTAATATCAATAATTTTCGAATATACTTAATTCACAAAATCCATAATTCTATTTTCATTATTCATCCTGATATAAACAAAACCTATTTCTTATTATTTCAACAATATTATTAATCTAAAATATACAATACTATAACCAAATATATATATAATTATTACATCTATAAATACAATTCTATTCTATATAATCGTATCCCTAATTTATTATATCCATTTCTGATTCCTATTCGAATATAACAATATATCATTATAAATTATTATAATTTTAATAAAAATAAATACAAATATAACAATATTCCAATCATTATTAATCGATTAATAAAACAAATTATCTTTATATCTTATTACAAATTAATCAATATTCAAATTCAAATATAATTATATTTCTATTATATATATCAATATTATAATCCCTTTAAAATTATAATATCAAATTATAATATCAAATTATAATATCAAATTATAATATCAAATTATAATATCAAATTATAATATCAAATTATAATATCAAATTATAATATCAAATTATAATATCAAATTATAATATCAAATTATAATATCAAATTATAATATCAAATTATAATATCAAATTATAATATCAAATTATAATATCAAATTATAATATCAAATTATAATATCAAATTATAATATCAAATTATAATATCAAATTATAATATCAAATTATAATATCAAATTATAATATCAAATTATAATATCAAATTATAGCCCCTAATTTATATTACAATTTTAAAAAGAATTCAGTTAAATCCTAAAAACCAATGTCAAAATATCCATTATTTATTATCCCCAAATCAATAATCAAACTAAAATCTATAATCAATATCTTCAACAACAATTAAAATTATTTATTAATTATTATCAAAATAATTAATCAGAATTCCTATCTATAATGAATTATATACAATTTACCCTTCTATATAATTCTTTAGAAGAATTCATACCCCACAAAACCCCATACAAATATACACCAAAATATATATAAAAATAAAAGAAAAACATTAATAAATTAATATATAATATAAATATATATAATACTCATATATATACAGAATGTAATAAATTAATTCTTATACAAACAAAAAAAGGTTTATTATATATTCAAGCCAAAATATCGAAATCTATAAATATTCATCAATACAAAATCGATTTCGATATCGAAAATTATATATAATTCAATATAAAAAATTACTTTACTCAAAAATTATTTAAGAAACTAAATTTTCCGATTCAAAAAAGATTTGGGATTGTTGGTTATTTTAAAAACTCTTTTGGGCTCGAATTTCTGGAGATCAGAAAAGAAAGTGATGGAATCCAATATAAACATTACAGATTGTTTAAATTTTATAATTTATATTTCGTTAAGTTTGATTTCAGGATGGTATATGGATAATATGGATTATATAATTGTTATTTTAATATAAAAGAATCTAGACGATTTCAAATTATGATTAATTATAGAAATTGGATATTTGAATCAGAAAAGGTAGAAGGAGATTTGATTAGATTTTGATTAATCAAGAATAATATAATGTTTATTATTAGATATAAAGATTATAATATATAAGTTATAACCAAATAATATTATATTTATAATATCAGGAACTATTTATATTTTGATAATTCTTATATTTTGTTTATTATTTGGAATGATATATTATTATAAAAAATTGTTGATTAGATTCTTTAAGGTTATAGATTTTCTGAATTCTTATTTGAATAGTACAAATGAAGATTTGTTTATATAATGTTTGAATATTATTTCTATAATATCGGATTTCGTTAAAAGAGAATCCGAAAGATATAGGATTTTGAATTTCAATGATTTTAAACGAATATATTCTGAAACTATTATTCGTATTAAAATATATTCAAAAAAATAAGGTTCGAATATAGCCAATTAATAAGTTTAAAAAAGATTAAATTCGTTATAATTTTAATTTCTTTGAATAGAATATTATTTAATAATTTGAAGGAAAGATAGAAGAATAAGGTTTTTCAGAGATATTTTGATAATATTAAATATATATTTTAGCTTTTATATACAATTGTATTTTATTCATTATTTATAAAAGTATATTTAATATCTATAATTGTAATTCAATATATAAATCGATTAAATATCCCTTCAATTATCCAAACCCTTTTCTTTTCTATTCTTATTGAAACTATCCAAATCATCTTCTAAACCACAATCTATATCCCAAAAATTACTTTTTTTTTATTATTCCTTTATTTCTTTCTATTTATATCTATTATTATTTATTTTCGATTCTTTTTAGAATTATATTTCTCAATATAATCTTTATTTTTACTTCTATTCATTTTTCCTTCTTTTTTATAATTATTTTTCGAATCTTCAATTTCGAGATTTAAAAGCCAATCATTATTATCAGATCTTCAAATAATAAAGTATTATCATAATAATATATTTATTTACAATTTTAAAGTATCAATTTTATTATCTTTTTTAACTTATTATAAAGGATTAATATTATTAATAATCCAAAAAAATTAAAAATAGATTATTTTCGTTTAATTAAAAATTGTTTATTCTATTTCAAAAATTCAAATTCGGATTATAGTTTATCGAAAATTATATGAAAATATAATTTGTTTATATTTTTTTCGAGATTTTCAATCAAAAATATCATTTTTTTTTTGATATTTTTAAATTTATATTTGAATTGTTTATTTATATTTTCAAAATTTTATTTAATCCATTCAAAAAACTCAAAAAGTTAGATCGTCCGGATTATCGACAATACTGTAAGGGATTAAAGTTCTTGTTAACTGTAATGCAAATATAAATGAACTCTCGGTCAGGATGGCATCTTCCGCCGTATCAATAAGGGCCAGTTCCCCGATGAGGCAAGTCGACAGATGTCCGTGTTGACTCAAGATGGACAATTCAACATGTACTATGAGGTTTGAGCAAGAGAAAGTTACAGGTTAGGATAGGCTGTGGTTGATAATTGGGTTGCGTGATTCTTACACATTCGTCGACCGTACAGTACTTTACCCAATTGGGAATATTCCACTCTTTAATACATTATAAGTTCTCTAATATTGCAATTAAAGCTTCAAATTTTGAACTAATGGTTTCTGCTCATCATTATCTATATCTCAATATAAAAGTTGAACATATGAAGTGTTAGCTTCCAAGAATAATTGTGCTGGGTGGTCAGTGCAGATCTCGATAGATACATTGCGCTTGACTTAATTAGGCTTAATCCGTACGGTTGACGAGGATGGATCCTTTTAAGATAATCAAATGATGTTTGTTTGCTCAGCCTCTTGCATCGTTTGCTTTTGTTACACCTCGGCTTATTGCATCTCAACAAGATGTAGTAGATGCAATGCTAAGAGTTATACCTCTTCGATAAGAATAGATAAAAAGTCGATCAAACTAGAGGGTCGTTTTTCTCATGTTACTTACAATACAAAGTTTCCCTCCCTCACAATTATTTTCTACTATGGCCAATAGAGCTGATCGATTCGCAAAAGCCCAAAAACTAGCTTGCGAGCTTTGTGATGACGATGTTTTGACAGCCAGCTATCAATACATTTTTGAAAACGAAGTGGCAGAAAGCAAATTTTGGTTTTCCCGACAAGGATCCTATCTTGTGGATTAAATTCTCAAATATACGTGGATTTGAATGTATAGAAATGGAAGCACGAAACCAGCAATACATTTTCAATGCTGTCGAGAGTTTTTACCAAAAGAACAACAGGGAACAACTAGAATTACTAGCAACTGCCGGTATATACAAAGATGAGCAAGTCCGACCCCCTAGGGTTCGAATACCTAAGCTTTTCCGTGTTATTCGCACAACAGACTTTCGGGCGCTTGTTATGGAATTTGTACCCGGTCAGACACTGGATTGCTTAATACGTTTAAAATACAACGCTACTAGGAAATCGTTTTATTAGTATCCAGCCCTATATTTCCGGGTAGGCGATTATTTTATAGGCTACAATCTCTTACTTTTCGAAAGCCATTTATGTGATTACATTAATATTGTCGGTTTATTGTTGTCGTTGCCGGTTCCTCACGATACTGCCCCGGACCCGGTGGGTGGTGGTTATTCTAATCATTTAATCTTCGAGAACTGGAGTATTGAAGAGAAATCGGGCGCCAATTACTTACACATCGGTTGAGGAGTTCACTAAGTATATCAACAAGGTAAATAAAAGCATTATGCAAATACAATATACAAAGATTAATATAAACTAACTAGTTCTTTCACGATTCCTATCCAATGCTAAGCTGGCTGATTTTTCTAATGGATCTTTATACTATGTTTTAAGTGATCTTAATAATGGCAATGTTATTTTTTATGATGGAGAAATCTATTTGATCGATCATTTTGATACTGGAGTTATGCTATTATCTTTTATGACAATTGTTACAGACCTCGGATGGAATATGTTTAAGTATCTTATCAAGCATTTAAAGCTTCCAAGGGGTAATCAGGATGCGTTGACATATGTTCAAGGTGCTTTCTGGCCTTCATTGGATGATGAGGATGATAAGGATGATGAGAATGATGGATAAAGGGGTAGAAACAAGTGAAAAGGGAAAGGCGGAAAGCTATTTAGTTATTTTATTATGGTTTATTCTTTTTCAGTCAAGATATGATGATGGTTGTTGAGTTAGGGAATGTTCGTTTGGAGAAGAGGATGAAAGAATCTTATTTCAGATGAAAAGGCAGAAGTGTTTTTTGTAAAGGTCGATTAAAGAAAGGCAACATCAGATAATTTGATTATTTCTTAAATTTTGTAGAATACCGTACCTGGATCGCCGCCGAAGTTCGATGCGGGAGGGCATCATGAATCTCCTCTCAGAAGCAACCGTCCTTCTTCATCCTGATTATTATCTCGTGCTCCTTTGGCTCCTATGGAACGCGTTTCCTTTTAGCCTGCAGCGTTCCTAATTGTACTTTGGAATGTACAATATTGCAAGGGATTGAAGCCTTTGTGGAAGTAAACTCATCAGAACCAACATTCAATGCTTCGGAAAGAATAGGGAGATGAAGATGCTCTGGAACATGTTGCAGCTGAAACTCGAGATTGTATGTTGTATCGTTCCCAATCCACGTAAGTAAAGGCCCTTAGACTCAATAATTGGTTACGTGATTCAAATTACTAAAGTGTTAGCATATTGGTAATTGTGGGTGACCCCGCTTTAATCGTTCTTCATACCAGTGCGCTTCACGCTGGCGTAAGAAAAGCTTTTGTGGGGCCACCCACGATTACACCTTCGGTCTCGCTTATTAGTATGCTTACTTAAGTAGCGTTAAGTTCGTTGATCTATACTTTTTCTCTTTGTTTCCATCACCATCTCTGCATTCCTATCTCCATTTCTATCGCTATCTCTATATCCTCCATTTCCATTTTCATCGCCATTTCTATATCTCTCCATTTCCATTTCTATCACCCTCTCTATATCCCTCTGTTCCTCCATTTCCATCGCCATCTCTATATTATCCATCTCCATCGCACAACATCTATTACGACTATACGAGCACTGTCTTTCCATCGCCATCTCTATCCCTCCATCTCCATCGTACAACATCTATTACGAATCAAAATCGCTCCTATATTGTGTTGTATACAAGAGTTGTTTTTTACTGTATTCGCTGTTTAGAACAACCCTGGCAGTGGTAGTCCTTCAGCATCTGCTGCTTAGAACAACCCTGGCAGTGGTAGTCCTTCAGTATCTGCTGTTTAGAACAACCCTGACAGTGGTAGTCCTTCAGTATCTGCTGCTTAGAACAACTCTGGCAGTGGTAGTCCTTCAGTATCTGCTGTTTAGAACAATCCTGGCAGTGGTAGTCCTTCAGCATCTGCTGCTTAGAACAACCCTGGTAGTGGTAGTCCTTCAGCATCTGCTGCTTAGAACAACTCCAACACAATTTATTTATTAGGTTTTGTTGATCACTTCTACACCTTATTTTGTCCAGGAGTCAAGGCTGCTCTATAGCCTGGGTGGGTTGGGAGTCACACGTAAAGTGTGGGCTAGCATTGTTTTTAATGCAATCATTTAACTACGTTTATCGCTAATTATAGTTATAGGGGCAAATTATGTCGAATCCGACTGAGATTCTGATTGAGAAACTCAAGCTACAACGTTTCCTTTGCGAGAGAGTGTTTGTAAAATGGGAAGATCAATCAGGTACATCTTTCATGCTAGGTTCTCGCTTGAATTGTAATAAGCAGAATCTCCAATTTTTGATAGCTGTATATTATGATATGGAAGGATATATTCATATTCACTTTTCCCTTAAGGTGTTTATCAAACTTAAAGGCAACAAGCAGCAAATAGAGATGTTATTGGTTGTTCCTCCAGATGCTGACTTCGCAGATGCTTTTAAGCCTCGTTTAATATCGAACATTGGTGATTTATCTCGCCTCGATGCTTCTGTTATTTACGATGCCGAAATCAGCGATTCAGTATGTGTTATCCGTATACAATTCGATCTAATTGCGAAGGGGTTCGTTGTTATGAAGAACAAGACTACTGCGACTATTAAGTCCTGGAATGACACTTCAAAAGATTTGATTCGTCGCCTTGAATCTCTATCTAATACGAAAACCTTCACCGTATACTTCAAGCCAAACAGTTATGCGCAGGTGGGCCTGGCAGAACTTCGTAATCGCTTAAGCAACACTGGTACTCATACCGACACACGCAAAACCAACATGAAGGAAATGTACATTCGACAAGGGCCTGTATTAGTGGAATGGAGTAGATTTGACCCAATATCACTACCACCATATACCGAGAATCCTCCTCAGCTATTCCCGGAAGTGCAGGTTCCCCGATCACCACCAATCATTTTCGAAAGGGAAACGCCATCAATCAATACTATCGAAGCGGCGATTGCAGAAACACCAGTTCGAACTCCAACTAGCCCGAACTCTATATCAGTGCATAGCATTTTCTTTCCTAGCCATAAAGAGTTGTCAAATAGTGAAATGAACTTGAACGATATCGAAGAGGATTCGAGATATATCGAAATGAATTTCGATATGGATTCGGATGAGGAACGTCTCGCTAACTTGAATTCTCGAGAACTAAGTCAGCAATTCAATTATGATTCAGCAGTTTCAAAGATACTTGAGTCGAAGTTAGTGGAGTGGATACAAACAGCAAGGCAGATAAACTCAAATGTTTACGAACACAAACGTTTAACTACCAAGTTGTTAATTCTGGGTAATTGTGTCCGTACATCTAATACTAGCGTATTTGATGCTACTATACCCTGGTGCTCTGCGCTATTTTTCTACGACCCATTCGATTCCGACAAGACTCTCGGGTTATGGGAGGAGAAAAATTCATGGTTTATCTCAGACATAGCCAAGCTAATTAAATGGGCTAATAAAGTTCATTATGGTGCCGAGATGAGTTCGTTACTGGTAAATGATTTTGTGAAGCTAGGCGATACTGCTCGTACTGTTGCTCTACACCCTGGGTATAACAAAGACGGCTATGAGTATCAGAAGAGTGTTTGTATTGCTCATGTATTTATGAAATTTGGCAAGCCGGGTAGTAGTATTAGTGGAGAGAACAGTAAGCCTGTTTCTCGAAAAAGCTTAGGAACTGACAGCAATGCGTCTAAGCGGGTAAAATATAACTGATACAATATCAGCCTGAACAAAACTTGTATAGTATACTTCGATGATGTGAACAGCGAAGAAACAACAAGATAACTCAATTGCCTGGTGTCGTTGCTTGACCTCGCCTAGGTCGTGGATAAATTAGAGCCTGTATGGAGACTGGATTCAATCTTGAGACGAGGGGTAGTGGGAAAGAGTAGCAGGGGACAATGAGGATGTGGTAGAAGGGAATAATGCAGTGCGATAGTGGGCTATTGTACCATTCTTTGCTGAATATTGGTAACTATGCCATGTGGCTGATGTTATTCTGTTCATAGTGCAAAAAGATATCGATAATTTTTCTAAATAATGCAAAGATATCGAGGCGAGGTTACATGCAATTCCCCTAGAAATGTCAATGATGATAATGGTGTGCGGCACAATGGCATGGAGAGAGAATGCTCAAGACAGACAGAAAGAAGTATAAAAGTAATTGATCTGCACAATCGTCAGCTATCGCCATCAAAGTCTAAATACCCTCACATCCTCCTCTTCCTGCATTCTATTTGAGAGCACTACTAAAACCAAGAAGACGTTGCGCTCGACAAGGTTATGAGTGCGCTGAATCCTGTCTTTAGCTCTTTTATCGGTTCTAGAAGATGCTTATTGTGCTTTTATATATTATTCGGTAATAGCGTGAATCTACTGTGAGCGGCAGAACGAAGATTCTTACTTGGCCCCTAGAACATAAATTATGACTTGCTTGCAGACTAGATCTTATCTTGATGTGAGGGGCAGTGAGAAGAAGTGGTAAGAAATAATATGGATGAAATAGAAGGGCATGATGTAGTGCGATGTTAGGATGTAGTTCATCAAGACATACGAAGTGTTAATAATGGTTGTGGTATCGTACCATTCTTTTTTCAATTTTGCTAGAACTTTGAGTTAGAGACCACACAGTTGAGATATGTATACAATATATGTCTTTTTGTAAGCTTTCATTTTATGGAATAGACCTTACCAAGTCGAGGACTGTATTGTCTGTTTTGATACTCGTGGATTTATATATAAACCTTTCTGGCTTCTTTCCTTTTCTCGAGTCTTTCTCCTCGAGCTTCATTCATTATTGACAAGCTTTCGGATTATATTCCAAGCTTGCTCATTACATTCAAGATGCCAACTGTTCTTGAATATTTAATTCACTGCCTGAATCTATACTACATTCAGATACTCAATACTATAGTCTCTATAAAGTCGAATACGATTAATCTTTCTGAATTAATTCGTAATTTCTATATAAATGGAATGACTATGTTTTCAGCAGATCCGGCAATGGATAATACTCGATACAATAGAATTTTACCAGCACTCCCTTCAGCAATTGCAATCGAAGTATATAATGAAGGAGATATACGCTGTATATTTATTTATATCACTAGTTGGGTTGAACAAGCGTTTAATGTTATACCAAAAGTCTGGCATTGTTGGGAAGCTGGACCTCCAGGCCCTGGTGTCACTACCTCTGAGAATTTGAGGAACTTGGAGGATCAGTTGAATCGTTTGAGTATTGATACGAGTGGATTTAATTAGACGTCTTTGACTGTCGATTTCCTCTGCGTTGGCAAGAAGATCACGATCAAAATCAACGCTCTTGAAAATATGAAGAATGATGAGCAGGGAGATAGATAGTAGAGCCCAATAGTAACACGACCACGGAACTAAAGCCGGCTGGTTGCATGGATGAGAGCTAGTAGAGCTTGTCCCGCTTCATGATTCCGTCTATCGTGAAAATGCAAGACTTCTCCTGTTATCAATCAGCACGACCAAAGGTTGACAAATCTTGGTAACCAGTGTGCCTTAGTATACTAACACGAGGACGAGCAGACCACCTTGATGGTCACTTCCGTGGACCAATTCGCAGCGACGACGATTGCGAAAGGTGGGAATACCGGAGCATTGTCCTGAAGAAAGAGATAAATTGATGTTTGGTGTGGTTCAGATAGTTGTAACTGTGGATTATGGATGATATATGATAGATAAGAAGAGGAAGGATTTGATTGCTGAGTCGGTGGTGGGGGAGAGGCCCAGTAAGGGCAGCTAGATCACCGTGCATGAATTGTCGCCCTCGAGTAGAATTATACCACTTGGTTTTATGCTTTATACGTGTATTATTCCATCCACGAATTTCCACCAACCCAGACGAAACATTCCCCACGAAGATGAACCAATACAAGCAAAGACGGGAATCGTGATCTAAGAAAGGAAAGTATTATATTTTGATGAGCCCACGCGCGGATTCTGCGGATGAAGATAACTCTCAATCGAAAATAGCCAGCAACTTCCCTTGACATTTTGAACTTGTGTTTGCTCGGTTCCGCTCATATCTTAGCATTTGAATCTTCGCATCTGCAGCGACATGTGCGTAGAGCAGGAAGTTCGATGTACTGGATGTGGCGAGTCAAGTACAAGCATCTTCATATGCCCGAAGTTGAAGAAATGGCAACTCAAGCACACGAAGATTGTCAGTCATAGGCTGTGCCCTGAGTTCCGAAAATCTCGACTGAGGAAACAGAATAGCTTCGGTCATTTTGACTGCCCAACAGTAAGTTCAATGTCTACTCAATTGCAAAACCCCCATTTGACAATGCTAACTCTTCTGTTACTTAGCGGAATGGCCGGGAGCGTATCGAATTAGATCCCGAATCTGAAGATCCTTTCATGTACGATTATATATCTGGCTCGGAATCTTCGAGCCCACCTCGGTCGTTTTCACCGTTCTCTTCGGCATACACGCCGCCATACACACAGTACCCTACCTGGTGTGTATGACAACGGCTGAGACGCCAGGACTTTTGGCTGGTCCATCAATTCGCTGGTATTGGGAGGGGAGTTCAGGTTCATATTGGTCGAATTTCAGGGCGGAGTTGAAGGAGTGGATTTCTGACGGAGTTGCGACGACATAAGATTGGATCGTGATTGTCAAACGGCGCTCAGGGAGTGCAATGTAGTGATCGTATGGTTGTTCCTTGGCTTTGCAGTGGATGATTTCCTGGATCTGAACCATTTATCTGGAGCGTATATCCTGATGGAGGTGGTAAGGGATTAATCTCGATGTAGACATTTCAACAACAATGCATGATATTGCGAAGAATACCTGGACTTGGATAGAATGAAATCTGAAGAAAGACGTCGTCATTTACATGTGTTTTCAAACCAGATCGATGAATTATGTTGAATAGATTCTGAATATATTGTTGATTTGAAATCCAATTGAGGCTTGTTGGAATATAATCAAGTCTCGAATTAGAAAGAGACCGTACGATACCTCAGGGGAGTTAAAATCGATTGTTCAGGACGAATGGCGCAAGGTAACAATGGAGGAGATTAGGGCAAGGATATCAGAGATGTCCTATCGATGTAGAAAAGTAGTAGAAATAAAAGGAGCACCGATTAAGAGCAAATTGTGGTAGTTATAGCATAAATGACATAAAAATAAACACTTTTTCTAAGTATGTGGCTTAACTTCGGTAAGCATTACAGATTCTAACAAATGAATACCCTGACAACTTAAACTCTCTGAATATAATCAAAATATCAATTCAAGGCGGAGGTATCAACAGAGCATAGAGATAACCCATTTCCCCTTGATCTATGGTCGTATGTGGTTGGTCATATCTGAAATGAGATTACATTTGTGTATTGTTCTACGTCCGGCGATCTCCCTCTCCTTACATTTACCTGGATCCCCTCAAATCCATAATAGATGATTATCATCACTCCCACCAGTTTCGCAAAGAATCGTGCTCTAATACCTATGAGCAAGAGCCGTCTAGTAACTTATCTTTGCTGTTTTCGATTCGTAATCTGTCGGAACGAAACAATACAGAAAATCAGAAATAGAAAAGAGAGATATTGTTAAGATGAAGCCCTAATGAGTACGATGAATACTAACGTAGGGAGGGGAAGATACGGAGTACGAGCTTTTTTAATTGATGTTGACTAAGGAGAGAAGGAAGTAGAACTGAATGTTGCACAATAAAGGTTGTTGTTGCTAATTCGGCGTATACTCATCTTTCTACCAATAGGCAAGCAAGCAAGGGATTACCATATAGATCACAAAAGACCTTTATTTACAAGAGGAACTAATGGCCATAAGACGAGGTGGAGATGGAAGAGGTTTTATTAAGTTTGATATATAGATTTCCTAATTTTATCAAATCATATATTAATCTTCCTTTGAAAGATCTTCTCCGTTATACTATTCAGGGTTATGATATACTTGGTTTGGCTTTCGACAAGTTTGTAATGATTCTTGGATTGAGATTAATATTGAATTTCGAATCGATCTATAAATAGTTGAATTTGTATCTTTTCCAATATAATATATTGTATCAAAGTTAGGGTCCAATCTATTAGATAATGAATTTCATTATTAATATCCTTTTTTCCGATAATATTATGAAATTCATGATTATAGTAAATATCCAAAATCTGTGCGATATAGTGTAAGTTTTGAAAGGGAGCGATTTCTATACTTGGTTCAAAGCGATACTATGTAGGAAAATCACAGAACTCCGCTTCATTTTCATTACAATGAATATTATCAATTTTGGGAACGCTCTAACCACTTTTGAGAGTTTTATTGTTAATAAAATAAATAAAATCAAATAATGTTTATCATTATATACAAAGTCCGAAAAAGAGGATTTGTAATTTGTATTATAATATGAAAAAGGCTTTATCAAAATCATATTAGCAATATTCAAATCAACAGATAATTTTAGATAGATATTACTTTTAAGCTTTTAAAATACATTATATATATATATATATACCTGAACTATATATAACAGATTCGGATCTTAGTTTTTTGAATAAACATTCTTTGAATATATTCTCCAAATTGATCTTATTAGATATCTTTTTTGTATTATTCTTAAACAAAGAAAATGAGTATTCTGCGATTTATTAAGCAAATATATAGTATTGGAGAGGTATTACCGACCTTGGCCTTCCATCTTTGCTTTACGTTTCAGTGTTTTTAACTCCCCAGTGAAAAAGGTCTCAACTTCAGACTGTGGTGTTATCGACGAGCCTTGCTCTGTTGGAAAATCGGTGGTAGAGACTGTTGGCTGAGGAAGCGCTCTGAGGGGGTTATTCTCTGTTTTATCTTTAGTTACTGCTAATCATATAAATCGAAATACATATATCAGTACCTTCTGAATAACGAGCTTCGCTTTCCATCCGCAAGTCATTTTGATCGATATATTCGACAAATCGAGTATCAGGGTCTATTGATTGTTTGTGATGTAGGTTTTATTTGGACGATCTTTTTGTCAGTATATAAGTATAAGAAACGATTCTCAAAAGGTTCATTTTTGTAATGGATTGATTAGCAGAAAGAGAAAGTTTGAGATAATCTTTTATACTTTCCTTTTTTCAATGATCATTTGTTCTTTTATACATATAGCTCTACCATTACGGGAGAAGCTTGATTCATGGTATACGTGCTACCTCATCCGTTCGAATGCAAACAATATTATATTCTTATCCCTGTTTATTATGGCCAATATGGCGTCCAGCGCAAATAAACGAATAATATAATGCAGCATGTTAATTGCAGATTCTTCACTTTTGCTGTATCCATTATATTGAAGTCGGGAAAAGTCTGATATGTATGTTCTGCTTAGCTTCTATCTTATATCCTATTTGCAATTGTACCGATCGATAGCTCGAAAGATGAGGTATATGATGTTGAGAAAAGTATGTATAATCTTGGGGAAGATAAGGAGAATAAGTGAAATCATTGGATGTTGATCTCTTTATAAGATTTGTGTATCAAGATATGAGAGACAATTGATGTTATAAAGCGTTTGAAAATGCTTCAATATTGATTTTGTAATTCGACAAGTTTTTATAAAAGTAAATCCATTAATCTTAATAAATAATACTAATCTGAAATCCAAGCCCTTTCTCTTTTAAAACTATCTTATTCATATTTCTATCATTGCTTCCCATTGCTATAAAAAATAACAAAACGAAAGTCATTATATACAAAAAAATCATTAAGTCCCCTACCCCACATTCCGACCACCCCCCCATTCCGATCACCTTAAAAAAATCAATATATCATTTTTAAACTTTAATAATTCAATAACTATTGAACTTCAATAAAATCATCTATACCATTACTTTCTAAAATAGTATTAGAATCATTTTTTTCAATTTTACAATCTCCAATCTCAATTTGAGTGTCTCTAATAGCTTTAATCTCTGCAAACTTCGAATTCGGACTTGTCCTTATTATATATCTTTTTTTAGGTATAATTAAATCTAATTTATATTCTAATTGTTTTATTTAATTCTTTGTTTTTAAAAAAATATAATCCTTTGTATCAAAACCTTTTGAAATCTTATAAAATAATAATCTTTGTATAGGAAGGTTGGTTTCTTTTTCTTAAATCATTATATAGACATAATTTCGAAGATCAAATATTTTTTGAAAGGTTTTTTATGGAATAAAAGATAATTTTATATTTCATTGAAATTTAGGATTATTATTTAAAAAAGGATTGGGTTGTAAAATCTTTTAGTTGTTGTTTTCAATTAAAAGTCGATTAAGGAATGATTTTGTTATATTTCTAGGTTAAAGATTATTAACTTTTCATTCAATTTTAATATTTTTTATTATTAAAATCTTTATTCTTGTTATATAATAATAAAAAAGGAATGTATACTTTCCAATTAATATAGAATCTGATAAAAGATACAATTGATTAAGTATATATTGATATATATTTTTGAAGGATGAGAAGATCGATAAATCGAGTAATTATAATATATATGATATATATAGTGATAAGAATAAAAGATATATATTATTATTGAAGTAGAGATTCATAAAGGGAGTAGTTTTATAATTTCTGTGTTTATTTAAAATGAGTAGTTTTGCTTTGTTAGGGGAGGAGGGGGTTGTTGAAGGAATAAAGATCTTTTTTAATCATTCAAAAGCGATTATATTTATTATCCAATTATTTTTTATAATAATAAAGTTCTATTTTTTATATAGAGTAAGATCTATAAAAAACCATTGTTATTGAATACTTTTTCCCTTAAAAATCACAAATGGATTTAAGGTTTTGCTGGTAACTGAAATATATTCGATGAAAGATATCCAAATTTTCGAACCAAATTGTTTTTTTTGAATAAATTTCTGTTGTATACTTTTTATTATTAATCTATTAAGGCCCTGGCCTTCTATAATGCTTGCCTCATCTATATTCCACTTGTTTTCAACCTTAATACCTTTAATTTCAGAAATATTAAAAAGACGAAATCACTTTTTAATAATATCAGTATTAGTATTTAAAACTTGTATAGAATCGATTCTTTATTGCTTTTTCGTTTTAATAACAGGATTTCTTTTCAAAAAATTCTGTATTCATCGTTTTTTAAATAAGGGATCTTTTTCTTTTATATAAAATAGATATTCTCCCATTTCTCGTATTTGATGATACATTGAACTACTATTAAGAACCTTTTATACTAATATCCAATCAGTTAATCGATTTTTCTAAATCGAAACTATTTTTTGTTAGTTTTGGGCACTTTTTTGATACAATAAATAGCTTTCAATTCGATCGTAAAATGTAATCCTTAGAATATCATACTTCAGTGAAGTTTTTTGTATTATAGCCTTATTAACAATCGCTCATAAGATTATTGCAATTTCATTTTCGGTATATAATTTCTTTATAATATAATTAAAATAATATCAAAATTTTAGATCAATTGATTCAATGATTGTTGAATTATTAAAGTTTAAAAATTAAGTATAATTGAAGCGGTGTAATTTATAACGTGGTCGGAATGAGGGGTAAGGGACTTAGCACCTAAAACTCGTGCAGAATCGATCCTCCATTGCTTTTTCGTTCTAATAGCAGGATTCCTTTTCAAAAAATTCCGTATCCATTGTTTTCCAAACAAGGGGTCTTCTCTTTTTATATAAAATAGACATTCTCTCATTTCTTGTATTTAATGATATATTGAGTTATTATCAAAAGTCTTTTGTATTAATATCCAATCGGTCAATCGATTCTCTTGAATCAGAATTATCTTTTGTTGGTTTTGGGTACTTTTTTGATATAATAAATAACCTTCAATTTGATCATAAAGTATAATCTTTAGAATATTATACTCCAGCGAAGCTTTTCGTATTGTAGTTTCATTGACGATCATTCGCAAAACTATTACAATTTCATTTTCGGTATATGATTTTTTTATAATGTAATTAAGATAATATCAAAATTTCAGATCAATTGATTCAGTGGTTATTAAATTATTAAAGTTTAAAAATTAAGTGTAATTAAAGCGGTGTAATTTATAACATGGTCGGAATGGGGGGGTGGTCGGAATGTGGGGTAGGGGACTTAATTAAAACCTTTATCTTTCCGAAGTGCTCAATTCGATATTAATTGAATTGAATCACCTATTCATTTTATCATACCTTCAATCCACGAAACTAGAACTTCCAAAACTTCACCAACAGGAGTTTGTAATACCAATAAACCAAAAAAGAAAAATTAATAACACTCTAGATCTGTTATATTCAAATGTTATCATTTGTATAAGCCGTAATCATATATCATTACTCTTTAGCCACATTAATCATAGAACCATTATCATTATGATCATAGGAATCCTATCGATCTACATCAATCCTCCTTATTATTGTATAATCCTCAATCAATTCCTTGAATCTTGATCTTCCATATCAACTTATTAAGATTATAAGGAAGTATTACATACAAAGCCTAGAAGGAAGCTTGATACGACTTTCTAGATCGATATGAGCAGAATTTTCGAGTATGGATTAAAAATGGAACTTCAAAAACAGAAGCAAGGAAGTATATATACAAAACAAATTCGATTAAATATCTAGCAACAATGATAAAGAAAACTAATAATATAATATTAATAATTAAAGTTCGAATAATATCGATGATATTGAATTCAATTGAATATAGATAATTAGTAAGAGGGTATAATTGTAGATAAAGAATAAAGAAAGATTCATCAAAGCTAAAAGCAAATCAAAAAATCAACAAAAGTTTGAAAAGGAAATTTGAAGATAATAGAATAAATAATCAAATAAGAAAGAAATCCAATTGTAATATATTTAAAATCAATAATATCTTGAATAGAAAGTAGAAGAAGAAAATGAAGAGCTGGAAAAGAAATTCAAAATAAAATAGAGTAAAGAGAACGATGAGAAATAGTATTGGATTTATATAGAAGTATATAGAGGTATAAAACTAACGGTCGTATAATGAATAACGATATAACAACTGTGACGAACCCAACGAGCGTTTAGAGATCAACCTTAGAATTAAAAGCTACAAAGTTAAAGAGAGTGTACTACAAAGCTATATATATGATCAGTTCGAGCTTAGTACTGTATTAGCCTGATCGGATGCGATTATATGTATCTCGTAATATTACCCCCCTCTTTTGAAGAGTTTGCTTCGAATTTATTTTAAATAAATGAATTAAGTACAAAATGATCATTAATTATCTTTTTTTAAAAATACCTGATGTGAAGTATATATCACAATCAATGAATACGTATTTATTGTATTATGTACCTTTTTTAAGCGATCTTCAAAATATTAGTTATTGATTATTTCTTTTAAATCTTTATTATCGTTGTTTTTAAGTTTAATAGTTAGTATAATAGTCGGAACAGGTTCTTATCGATCTCGGGTTCTTTGATATAGATTTAACGAATAGGTTTATATTTAATAAAAGATATTTCTATATTATATATATTTATTTTATTTATACAAAAAAATTCTTTCAGAAGAGGAAAACTCGGGTGCTTGTATATAAAGTAGAATCAAGGTACAATTAGGTTTGTCCGATTAAGTATTAAAAAAGCTAAAAGTATTAATAATATTAAGGTTATTAATATTCATTGAATTATAATTCCGAAAATGAAATGGATTCTGTAATATATATAGGATTTTAGGTTTATTAAAGTAGAATGATATAGGGAATCCATTTATTGTATAAATAGCTAATTGTTGTATAATCTGAATAAAGTCGGGATAGAAATAAGGAAAAGAAAGTTATTAAGAAAGACGATTTCTAAGAATAATATTAAATCTATTATAAAAGGTTGAGATTTTATTTAAATCGGGTTAATTCTGATTTTTGGTTTTGTAAAGAGTTCTTTTGAATTTTGTAATATAGGTATATAGAGAATTGATTCTTTATTTGAAAATGAATAACTTATCTTTAATTTCTTGGATTTTATTCGGATTGTTGTAAATATATATAAATTGATTCAGAATCGTTGTATAATCTAAAGGAATGTTTTGATCAAAAGAAGAAAGCTGAGATAGTACTATAATTTGTATATAAGATTCGAGATTAAAATAAATATAATAAAATTAAACTATAAAATCATCGATTGTAATATTGTCTACTTGTAATTTCGCTCGAATCGAGGGAAATTAGATATCGAATTTTTGAGAACTATTATTGAACTTTTCAGAATCAAAAAGAAAGGGTTTTGGATGAAAAGAAGTATGAACAATAGGAGTACATTCAAGAATCAGGGAGCATAGAAATGAGATTTCATTCTACTGATAAATCATTTCGTTGCGAAGTTTTGCAATCGCAAGGTTTATCGAATCGTAATTTATAATTTAGAAATTAAAGGTAAGAAAAAAGATAACATTTTCGAATAATATCAAAAAGATTTATATGCAGATGAGAGAATAAGAATATATATCTAAACAGAAATAAACGGAATATACATAAGCATATACAAATATTATTCCATTTTTTATCTGGAAAAGCTTTTAATAATATAACAAACCCAACAAATGTTTAGAGATCAACTTTAGAATTAAAAGCTATAGAGTTAAAGAGAGTATACTACAAAGCTATATATATGATCGGTTCGAGCTTAGTACTGTACTAGCCCGATCGGACGCGATCACGTGTATCTCGTGACAACAACCAGTGGATTAAGCGAGCGATTCCCTGTTCAGGAAGCTGCGGTTTCCTGATGTAGAATCACCGACATTTATAATACTATAAATATAAATATAAATATAAATATAAATATAAATATAAATATTCATTCCCCTAGGACTTGGAGAAAGAGAGAGAAGAAAGGGAAATGAGTAAGAGAAAGACAAATGAGAGACTTGTTAGATATTAGTATCGCGTATTCATATTCATATCCCGAATAGACCATTTAGACTACATAAGTACCCAAGAACAGAATACTCCATTCCATCCCATTCCAGCTATCATGATACAATACATGTAAACCACTCATGTAGTAAACCACTCATGTATTCATTCATTCATTTCAGCAGTGAATTATCTTCATCTATTAGATATATATGCTCTTTATACTCTCTTTATACCATCTATAATGCGGACCCAGATGAAATCAGCATGATGAATGAATAAATGAATGACTTTTAGACTCCAGGTATGTATGAATATGATAGATATCCCGAATTCCCAAGCCAGCCAATATACTTTTTAATATCCTCATATCATGCACCCGCATCAGAGCGAGGAGACACAAGAACAGGAATTTGATCACCTCACCTCACTTCCCCTCTCTAATAGGCAACACCTCATTCTTCTCCACCAACTCCCCAACTCCCAATCCACGTCCAACCTTAACTTTCCTCTTTTTCTCCCCCTTCTCCCCCACTACCTCCTTCCCCTCTTCCAGCGCCTGAACATCTTTTTTACTACCCGCGCTTCCGACCGCTTCCCCCTCATCATCTTCCGCCTCATCTAAAATCTGTTCGCGGATATATGCTAAATCGAGATTCATAGAGTATGCATCTTCACCATCAGCGTAATATTTTGCTTCGATTTTCTCCGTTTGGAAACCGAGTGTGTCGCGATAGAGACGGAGGGCTGCTTGATTGGAGACGCGGACGTGGAGGGAGACGTATTGTGCGGAGAAGGTTTCTACCATTGCTTTTTCTATTTGGTGTTTGTATCTGTTAGCTTTGATCATCATGTCATATTATATACCCAAGAATCCATCTCGTCCCCAAATTCATCCCAAATCCATCACCCCTCATCCCCCCATGTAAAAGAAAGCAAACATACGACTCTGCCTCATCAATTTCTCCGCAATCCCTAACCTCCGATGCGTACGCATAACGCTCAAACTAGTAATATGACCATGCTGCACGCCATCCTGGGGATCCTCCTCCATTTTCGCAAGGACATAGCCGACGATACGGGGATAATCGTAGGGGGTTTTCAGGGGCCGCGATACGTCGACGGCGACGTAGGAGAGTTGTGGCCAGGAGAGGGCGTGGTAGAGGTAGTATTTCATGAAATAGCTGAGGGGTGTTAGTGGGAGAGATTAGGAGGGGGGAAATAGAGGGGGGGGGATGGAGGGGAAGACGAACTTTTCGGGGAGATTGGTTATATTTGCATGTTGTACGTGCGGAATATCCGAGGGACGTAAAAGTCTAATATCCATTATTGCGACAGGTAACAGACGGCAGATGATAATATAATTTTTCAATGGATGGTGGTACCTAGGTAAGGTGGTTTTCAATCAGATAGCTGGTTGATTGTGTTCTATGTGATGCAGAGAGAGCTCCAATTCAAAAGAGATTGATTGATTGTAACTGGTGCGCTTAATGGATAAGAACTAAGCAAATGATAAATGGACCCCGGGGATTCCTATGCCGACAATCGAGGGATTAACCCCACCATGAAGTGCTCAAGTGCTCAAGTGATTTGATGATATGTGGATTAGAGGAAAACTCATTGATATGGTGGAAATTATTCATCGTTTGTTATACTTATATAAGGTTGAGTGGATATCTCTTGTCTCTTGTATTTCTCGTAGCTGTTTCTTTTATTCCTTCTTTATCCCTTGATTTGATCTCCCGGCCCATAATTGAAAAGATACATATTAGGACTCACTCCCCAATTTAAATCCTATACAATGGCTTCTAAAGGTTATAGACCCTTAGAGGGAAAACTTGCTATTATCACTGGTGCTTCAAGAGGTAAGTTTGTGTACGTGTTACTATTATATACATTTCATAGCCCTTTCTCCATGCCTTTCCCTTCTTCCTCTCCTATCCATATCAATATATGTATACATACACTTAATAAGATATGACCCTAACTAACCAAATTCCTAGGAATTGGAGCAGCAATTGCCGAAAACCTTGCATCAAAAGGTGCCAACCTTGTTCTAAATTACACATCCAATTCATCTTCCGTTCTCACCACCGAGCTCTCCAAGAATCTGGAACAAAAACACAGCATCAAGACTCTCATCGTCCAAGCCGATGTTTCTGAAAAATCCGGTGCAGAAACTATTATCAACACCACCAAATCTCACTTCTTAGATGCCCAATCCGGAAAATTCCAAATCGATATTCTGATAAATAATGCCGGTGTATCTCAAAATACACCCATTCCAGATATCACCATCGATGAGTTCCAGTGGCAATATAAAATAAATGTCCTCGGCCCCCTTCTTCTCTTACAAGCCGCTCTAGACTATCTCCCCTATGATAGATCCGGCCGTGTCATCAATCTATCATCCGTATCCAGTTCCGAGGGCTTCTGGGGACAAACCGTCTATGGTGGCACTAAAGCAGCCGTAGATGCCATGACACGAACCTGGGCACGTGAATTAAACAATCGCGCAACAGTGAATTCAGTTAACCCTGGACCTGTGAAGACGGATATGTGGGCTGGTACTACTGCAGAATTCAAAAAGAATTTAAAGCCTTGGATTGAGAGTACCCCAGGGAGCGAGATTAGACCGGAATTGGATGATCAGGATTTGATAGATGATGCGCCAAATGCGGGAGGAAGACCGGCTTATACATCTGAGATTGCGGGAATTGTGGGGATGTTGTGTACGAGTGATAGTGCTTGGTGTACTGGACAGGTTGTGTGTGCAAATGGTGGAATGGTTCTGAGATAGTGTTGCCAATATACGGCCCTGTGTATTGCTTCTCGGTTTTTGGATAGTGGATAGATTTTGAGCGAAATTCTGAACTAGAAATGGGCATATTCACTCGGATTTTGAAAGACAATATTGCTTGTTCCCCTGTAGACTCTTTGTCCAATGTACTGTGATTATCATAAATTGCTGCCAAACCCTCGTTAGCCACCCCTGGTTTTTAGCAGATATATTTGAAAGGGGTGCGCAGGAGTGCGCCGATTCGAGGATAGTTATCGAGATCGGATGAATAGGCGCTAGGTCTTTTCTGTAGACGTGCAAAATAAACCTTTGGACCAATAAGATGAAAAGTAGATGTGAAGTTGAAGCGGGACGAGAACTCATTAGACTTTTTGCGAATGAGAGTCGAGATGATGCCACAACGTTTGCATTATGACCTACGCGGTTGATGACGGCATATAATTTTTGGATCCATCATATATTTGCGATTGAATTTGTACAGTACATCTGGTGGCGCAGAGTAGCAATGATGTCTTTTGAGTTGGAATAAGTCTCGACTCTTTTGGAGGGCAATATGGACAGGGCCGACTTGACGGCTTATTAGACTGGATATCCCATTTAGAATGGAGAGACACGGCACAGTGTACGAGTCGGTTTAAGTTCGATGGGCATTTTGTTCGTAGCCGTGTTATTGCTGTTTCTTTGAAGGATAGCTTCTTTTGATAGTGATGTTGCAAGGCTTCTAATCGCAATTTCTCAGTCGTCGAATTGTAGTGGCGCCTTGAAAGGTATTAATAGATAATTTGTATAATTTATAAAGATTAATATAAAAATTAATATAATAATATAGAAATAGTTTCAAAAATAAATGAATATTCATCAATCTATATAGATTATTTATCAATCTATAAATAATAAATATTTATAAATATTTATAAATAATCTACCAATTATCTATAAATACCCATTCAAATTCTTCAATTATCCGTTTCGCCAATAGATTATCCACAGATTATCCATCAGAACTATTATCCGCCCTGCAGGTAACCGTTGCGCAGCCTAATTCGAGGCTCTTCTTAGTCTCTTCTTGTGCCAGGAAGCTTCCATCATTTGATTACCATAAATCGACAAACTGAACTTATAGGATGGCAATACCGGGCTGGTGTTTTTAGGTGGAACTGGATAATGAATGAAATAAGGCGAAGATGTCAGATATTAGATTTTCCTGAGTCCGCTACTCTATCGTTGATATAGTGGCAGAGCGTGTTGTTCTAGATAGTGCCTTCAGTCTTAGAAGATATAGAGGGAAAAGCAAGATGGCTTAGGGCCTGTGAACTATTATATCTCTGGCGCGAAGGCTGGAGACGGGCTATTCGGTAAATATCATACTGCTTGCCAATACCTGGGATATAAATGCAGCTCGTTAGGGTCCTCTATACACAAGTTTATGTGTCGACATCAGCACTCTAAGAGCTTATGTGATGCAAAACTTGGTGGCTTCGAGTGACGCGAAGCTAAATACGATGTCAGCATTACAAACGTATTCTGTAAGTAAAAGCATTGCAAAACAATCATA
The DNA here is from genome assembly GCA_014898415.1 of Stromatinia cepivora. Taxonomy (NCBI): domain Eukaryota; kingdom Fungi; phylum Ascomycota; class Leotiomycetes; order Helotiales; family Sclerotiniaceae; genus Stromatinia; species Stromatinia cepivora. The sequence continues at coordinate 794,978 of RCTD01000025.1, read as the reverse complement.
ATCGTCAAGGTCAATATTGGTAGCAATGACTTACTTGGTATGATCCATATTTCATAATACCATTCCTCACCACGAGGCCCATTATTTGGTGACAAAGCAACTTGAGTCCCCGCGGATTTAGCGGCGGCCATCATTCCAAGATGAAGTTTTACGATGGCAAGTTCAAACATGACATCGAATTCTGGCTGACCTGTAATCTTCAGATATCGAAGATTTTGCAGTTTGCCTATAAATAACGGGGAGCGATGGCAATTATCCACAGCTGCTTGTGAATGGTATCCGATAGACAAATAATGAGGATGAGTATTATAAAAATGTTCTTTTGCCGGTGTTTCCACTTGTAGTCTTGGGATAATATACATCGGCCATGGATAACTTAAGCTCCCCGGGAAAGTAGGAATGAGATGTAAAGCAAGTGAAGTCAACGGAGCATTGGATGCTAAGATCTCCTCAAAAATTGGCTCCAGCAACATGGTCTCGGAAGATGGTACTGATAATTCCAGGCTCTTCAGAAATCGAACACAGTTATGTGTGATAGAAAAAGCAAAACGACATAGCGAAGGTCGATATAACATAAATCGAGGGTTCATCCGACACAAGAATTCGGCGGCATCATTCAGGAACCAATGGTTCACGCTGAATAGAACTGCTCCTTCATGGGCGAAAAAGTTGTGACATTCTGCTTCACAGAATATATCATCTCGACATCTCAAATTTTTGAAGAGATATGAATAAATCTCATGCCGAAGCTCGGCTGGTAAATTGAAAAATCCATTACATTGTCCTAAGATTTGAGCTTGATCTTGATCTTGTTCCTGTTCCTGGGAGAAAAGCGTCCGGGCTTTGGTCCCAATAGTCAGTTGTGTGGTCACAAATTGACCTTATGGTGGATCGTACTTTTTAGCTTTGATAGAAGATATTCAATCCTTTTATATACCCCAGATTTGTAGGTGACCTTGTCGTGAAGACGGTGTAAACGTTGTGGTACGTGCGGCATGGTCAGTGAAAATTGTAGATCACTATAATGACAGATATCGGATGAGCGGGATGGAGTGAAAAGGGGCGACAAAAAGAAGTTCGGATACAACAAAGTAAGATTTCAACGTGAGGCGTGAGGCATGTTGGTGGCTTGATAGATGTTGGAACACATGTTTAAAAATGTGCTCGTAATTTTTCCTTATACAAACGAAGCAAACAATATCAGCTGTCATCTGTCATCTGTCATCTGCCACTTATTTGAAAAGCGGGATTCAGGGGCACAAAAATGGTACGGTTTAGGTACCTCTTGATTACAAACATTCGAGAATCTCGGGATGATGATTTGAGTGTAATTAACCTTCCCGATTGAAGCGACGATCAAAAGCTTATCCTTGTGGAGCGATCAATGAGAGTCTCAAGGCGCTGAAATGTTTTGCCCTCTCCCTGGTCAATACGGGAATGGTAATCTCCAAAGTCAACGTCAAGCGCTTGTGACGGCAGGAAGACTGGCACGACTAGGAACATAATCTGGTACCGAAAAGAACTCGTAAGCACGAAAATGTGATTGAAGAAAATTATGCATGATATATCACGCGAATGCAGAATTCAGGGATTATAGCCATGGCAAATAGCGGCAGACGGCTAAGATGTAACGGTAACATTAACGGTAACGGCAACGGCAACGGCAAATGGATTCTTTAAATAAGAAAGAAAGCAGGGCTGGTGGGAAACGCGGCGTCAGTGATGAGTTGAAATCCGCCATAATCTATGCTTCCCGTCGCTGAAACACGAGAATGATATAACCAACCGTGCGCCAACAAGACGGTTGAGATTCATTAAAGTAAAGAGTCCAATGAATCCACGAGATTGCGATATTGAAGGTGGTTATAAAAAGCATGACTTCTCCATCAACATCGGAGATTAGAAGGACGGGTTGGTTTTGTCGGCCGTACAGTAGTTTCGTTCCTAATTCGCATGCATAATTATAATTGAAACTTGACAAATAATGAAGAGAAGAATAGAAAGAAACTTCTTGTATTGGTTGTGCCCTGGAAGAACAAAATGGACGTGCAGATAGACTTGTGGATTTTGACGGTTTTTTTTTTTTAAAAAAAAATTTAAGACTCCGAAATTGGCCACTTGATTTTTTTCCCCTTGAGCACGGTCTAGAACAAATCATAAAGTGATTATCAGATGAGAGAATACTTAGTACCCAAGGTACTTAAAACATAATTGGTTATTCATCCGATATATCCCGGATCCGTTCAGACGAAGGGAAAAAAAAAATCCCTCAACGTTCAGATAAGAAAGAAGAGAAAGAAAATTGGATGCAATCATGCAAAATAGCAAAATAGCAAAATAGCAAAATAGCAAAATAGCAAAAAAATTGAGGTGACCCTGTGCCCTTTCCTCGCCCACACATTAGTCTATTTTCATCATTGTGGAGTTCGCGGAGTTTTCTCGAAGATCTCCGGAACAAACAATATCGCCTTCGAAATCGCTCCTTGATTTGATTTGATTTCAGGTTGAACACTCACAAAAGAAGAGAACTGAGGAGCCATATATCGAATCTCAACATAAAGATAGAATATGACAAAAAGATCAAAGCTAATCTTCATGATAGACTGCTCAAACTACAGGTGGAAAAAAAAAAACATTCATTCTTATATCCAATATCCCAAAGATTGTTAAGTACATTCAATAATTACAGTTCAGAAAAATATGACCAAGGAGACTTGAAATACAAGGGGCTGACGGAAATCAAGAACCTAATTAGATCCTCCCCAACATCATTCTGTACTTGAAAACACATATCGGACAGGTACCATATCATAACATCGTCGCAATAATCAGATCACCGACCAAACAATCTCATATGCGTATTCCACAATCATAAAAAAAACATAATACCAATCAAGAATCGAACAAAAAGAAACTCCGGATTTTATCATGCCCGTTATACATGTCATGGTCAACGCTTTTCCGAGGCAAAGACCTTCTTTCCCAATGTCATGAAGCTCTTGAAAGCATTCTTGGGCTTCTCCGCTGGTGTTTCCACTGTACGAGACCCTCGAGGTGTTGGCATCTCTGGACGAGCCCCCTTTGAACTATAAGAATTTGAATGGTGCCTCGTCGGCCGTCTTTCGCGAGTACCTGACCTTGAGCTGGGTTTTGATTCTTCGTTGTCGACATCTTTGTCGGGGGTTGGTTCCGATAATTTGTCGAATTTTGCTTCGGCCTCTCGCTCCTCATTATCTTTTTCCTCTCGCCTTTTTCGTCTCTCCTCACGATGTCGACGCCTCGAATCGTCATCTTTTTCTCTTTGCAGTTTATTTTCCGCATCCGCCTCCTCTTTCGCAAGCTTCTCTTGCCTTCTCATCTCCCTGCGAGCTCTTCTTGCCTCTTTGTCTTCCTCTGTCTTGTACTTTTCCCTGGTAGATTCTCGTCGACTTGGTTCTTTCATGGAACTGTAAGTTCGTTCTGACTCTCTGCGAGACGAGTGCGAATGATGTGGATATGAACGAGAGGATGACTTCCTCGTACCAGAACTCATCTTTAGACTTTCGGGCGTAATGTCAAATTGAGGAGGCCCCGCCTCATCAACGATGGAATCTCTTCTTGAGCGTGTGATGGGAGTAAGTTTCTCCTTGATATGTGGCTCATCATTGGCTATAAATGGACTGGTTACCTCGCTTTGGACACGCCTCTTGAGACTGAGGAGTCGAGACTTGATGTTGTCATTTTCAGGAGGAACAATCGAAACTGACTTCGAGACACTTTCTCTTCGTGATCCTGATCGCTTTAGAACTGCTGATAACGGATTGTATTCTGTCTTTTTCTTTTGAAGTGCCTCGTTAGCTTTTGCCTCTTCTAATCTTCGGGCTTCTTCTGCTCTGAAGGCTTCTTCAGCCTTAATTGCTGCCTCTCTCTTGGCTGCTCGACGTTCCTCCTTTTTCCTGTCATGTTCTTCTTTTTCCTCTCGACCACGATCTTTTCGATGGCGTCGGCGCCGTTCACGTTCATCATCCACACCCTCAATGGCACTATCTCGGCGCTCTGGAGATTGTTTCGCTGGAGAAATTTCACGGGTTGACTCCCCTTTCTCTTCCTTGTCTTCTTTACGACTGGACCTACGTCGATAGGAGCGCTCTGGGTCGTCTTCTTTGTAACTAGATCGTCGACGATGAGAACGCTCTGGTCGGTCTCTTTCTTCTTCCTTCTGGCTAGATCTCTGGCTACGATGAATCTCTCTATCATCTTCTCTATCACTAGTTGCGCCACTAGTTCTGTGACTGTGGGAATGTCTTCGGCGTCGTGGCTGTTCCTCAGGTCTGCTAGAAGGTGGGTACTCGCCGTATTTAGTTGAATTATGGTGACTGAATGAGTGGTGCCTTGAGCTCCTATGTCTACGTCTGTCTCTATCTGACTTATCTGATTTTGGGGGCGATTCGACTTCTTTATCTTCGCGACTTTCAACGCGATCTGGCTCGTTGACCAAAGGTTGTTCAGTTATCGGTGCAGTCTCTTCCTCATCGTTCAAGGCCTTGACTGCGGCTGCACCTGCAAGTCCAGCAAAGGCAACAGCAGCAAAATCATCGACTTCTACTTCGGTTGGCTTCTCGTCTTTTGGAGGTTCACCTTGCTCTTCAACTGGATCTGAAGGTGGTATAGATATTTGGGGCTCCGGAATGACCTCTTGTCCTATTGCCTTCGACTCGGAGGTTTCTTCCGTGATTGGAATTTCCGTGCTTTTTTCTACAACGGGCTCATCTGTCGCTGGCACTTCCAGGGGCGTTTCATTCATTGCAGCAGGCTCATCACTCGGCGGTTCGGCCACCACTACCGCAGCAGGCTCTTGGCTCGACGGCGCAATGCTGATTTCCTCGACAGCTTGTTCGACATTTTGTTCATGGGATCCCGGTTCTTCCACCGCATCACTGGATTCCTCCACTACCGATTGCGGGGTGGCCTCGCTGGTAGGTATTTCGGCGATACATTCCTCTTTTGGCGAGTCCTCGACGGCTTCAACGATAGGTTCCTCGATGATTGGTTCTTGAACAACAGGCTCAACGGTAGGCTCAACATCGGTTTCTCCAAGACCAGTTTCTTCGCTTGGTTCTTGGGCAGTTGGAACTTCTATTCAACGTCAGTATGAACTTTTTAAGTGAAAGGAAATACCACGCACCCTCTACCTTCTCAACGACCTCAGGCTGTTCCTCTCCTTGAATCTCCTCAGCTGATTCATCGACATCAATTTGCGTAGGTTCAGACTCTGAACAGAACTTAGCGTCAGTAATTGGGGTAAAAGGGGGAGTGAAAATGAACATCTCTTTCTCTAAAACTTCGGGCTATTGCAAACTCTAGACCCAATGCGAGAACGGACTCAAGGCCTCCAAGATGGAACGTACCAGGTGGTGCTTGTCCCTGTTTCCCCAAATTTTCAATGACGGGTTCCGTTGGTGGTGGTGGAGTTGTTGAGGTCGCGTCGGTTTCTGGAAACATTTGATATTAGTTTATATGTAAGGAAGTTTTCTTTATTTGAGTATCTGATGTATGAGATGGTCGCTGGAATTAATTCGGATCGCGATATTCAAAATTAATTCCAACTTCGGATTTGTCATCTTGTGGGATGGAGTTTCCGAAAATTTTGGACATTTATAATATGTTTTTCGACACTTCAAACATTGAATTAAACCAACAGCTATACTTGAAATTCGCCAATAGGATAATTTTGAAATGTTCATGAGTAGCTTTGTGACGTGTTTGCGGGGTTTGAACTACGAAGCGTTTCAAGTGATCGTGGACATACATATGCAGAGTGGCATATGTATTGATTGGAAACAAAACATTTGACTTACCCATAGCAGCTTGAGTCTCAATACTTTTAGGCTCAGGATTACTTTTAATTACTGGTTCCTCGACACTATCAGGTGGGGTAGCTTCTAACCACTCGTGCATTAGCATGCTTATCATACCTACCATGGGCAACAAAAAAAAAACGATTTAAAAAAAAAGAAAGCCTACCAGGAGCAGTTACTTCTACAACCACAGGCTCTGGCTCTGGCTCTGGAACGGAATCGTTGACTGCTGGAGAGATATCGATGAGCTTGATACCTCTTGGGGAAACTCGATGCAGGGGATCCAAAGCCCAGTTCGAGAGGAATTCAAGCCCTCCGGGACACTTACTGGCTTCTAGTTCTACCGGGAGCTCCAAGGAGGCTGGCTCTTGGATGGGAGCCGGAGTAGTATCAGTTGGCGTGGATTCAGGCTCGGTTTCTATATTTCGGTATGAGCTTTTTTCTTATTCATTTGGGTAAAGTGGAGAGAAGATTGGCCATGGGGATACTTACCAGCTGGACTTTCCTGGCTTGAATCTGCGGCGGGCTCTTCCATGGGGATAGTCTCCGTTGGCGTTGATTCGGGTTCTGGAAATTTCTTTAGCTACCTTCCAAAGATTGCAAGCTAAATTCTTTCAGCACTTACCAGCCTCTTTTTCTGGAACACCCTCCTTTTGGGATGCTTCTACCAGTGGTTCTTCATCTACCACTGCTTCAACAGGTATAGGATCAACAGGTGCAGATTCTGGTTCTTTTGAGTCAATAATTAGTCTACTGTAGCGCAAATGCTAATGAATATAAAATCTTCCTGTTTGGTGAACTCTTACCAGCTGGTGTAGCTTCCATATCCTCCGTGCTTTCATTATCCTTTACTGTGGGTTGATCGCTATCGATAGTTTCGGGCTCTTCATCTGTGACTATTAATATTTTGTTACTCGCTTGAACTTATTCACTCCGATCAAACATAATTCATAGGATATAGGTATACTTACTGGCAGTAAAATCCTCAATGACTTCATCCTGATTTACCTCTTCTGGGGCTACTTATTGCTATCTTAGTATCTGTCTTGTAATCAAAGAGATTAATAGAGGGATATTGAATATTAACTTACCTGCGGGAGCTTCGACAGACTCAAACGTTTTTTCTTCCGGGACGGGGACGTCAGAATCTTCATCTGAAACGTCTTCCTCGGAATGAATAGACTCTTTCTCCTCGATGACCGATTCGGGATTATTTTCCTCGTCGACAGGAATTTCGGGCACCTCATTTGACTCTTGCTCGGAAACGGGAATATCAGTCGTCTGTGACGAGATGTTTTCTGGAGTCTCGATTGAGGCATCCTCGCTGACTGGTTCCGGAGAATTTTTAACTTCAGTGGTATCCGGGTCTTCAATAGATTTCTCTACGGGAACTGGAACGTTGACTTGCTCGCTGGGAATGATTTCTTCTGATTGAGGGGGTTCTTCCTCTTCAATAGCTGGTTCGGAATAGATTTCTTCGGCGGTCGGTGTTTTTGGGTCCTGGATCAAGCCTTGCACTGGGTCGGCATCATCGGTTTCTGGAGTATCGATAGGGTTTTCTTCCTCGCTGGGTGGTCCCGGAAGACTTTCCGCAGCGGCAATAGCCGGATTTTCGTTAATCTCTTGCTCTTGCTCTGGCACAGGGACGTGGATTTCTTCGATGTTCATTTCTTGGCTCAGTGGAGTATATTCCTTCTCATCCATTGATTCGGGTGATTTTTCCACAACAGGTACTTCCGAGGTTTCGATAGGTTCTCCTTCAAGAACGGAAATATTGGGCTCTTGAACGGGGACTATTTCATTTGGCTGAATACTTTCCTTCATGTCCAGGGACTCGGGGAGGTTCTCAGTAGTTTCTTCTTCAGTAATAGAAACATTAGGATTTTCAGCAACAACCGGTTCATCGGCTTGAATATTTTCCTTCTCATCCACTGATTCGGGAGGATTCTCCACAACAGGAACTTCGGCATCTTCATTCGATTGACTTTCAAGAACTGGACCATTTATTTCTTCTGTCTCGGACGGATCTTCCTCCTTAGTAGCTGGTTCAGAGTGGTTTTCATCAGTGACAGGCGTTTCATCATTCTCGTGTTCGCTGTCGTCGCCAGAATCTGAATCCTCATCGCTTGAATCCCCATCCCAGCTTGATGCGTCATTCTCGGACTCGGCTGGTTCGGATTCGTTCAATTCTTCTACCTCATTTCCATCCGCATGTTCATTGATAGATGAATTGGCTTGGATTTCTTCAATTGGCTCCGGGTTGGTATTGTCTGAGTGGCTTTCGACGGGATTTTCTTCTGGGGCTGGAGGACAATCGTCAGGTTGCTTCTCTTCATCTTCAATGGATAACTTCGGAATATCAGTACTAAGTTCTCCCTCTGTAAATTCGGGTTGTGAATCCTCGCTCGGGGGCTCAGAAATATCTTCGGTATTGACAGGAATAACTTGACTATCAGTCTCAGGCAGGGGAGCGATTTCTTCTGGAGATTTTTCAGCTTCTTTCATCACTGCCGAATCTTCTCCTATGAACCCCTCTTCTTGATTTTGTTCGTGTGTTTCCTCAATCATGATGACGTCTTGTTCGGGCATAAGTAAATCGGCTATCTCATCGCTTTCTGGAGATTCATGAGAATTTTCGGCATCTTCCACGGGAGAAGTATTTTTCAATCCTGGGTCATCTTCACCCACAGAGGGCAAATCTTCGGTTTTGGGCTGTTCTGTTGTATCTCCACTTACTTGAGATTCCTCGATTTCGGCGGGAGATTCTTCAGATTCCTGCAATTCTTTGGGATTTCCTACCTCGACGGAAGATGGGTCGATCGTAATTGGAGCTTCTTCGCTTTCCAGATTCTCATTACTTTCTCCTATTTCGGGCAATTTCTGTTCGATTGGCACGGAAATTTCTGGTTCTGGATTTTCCTCAATTATGACTGGTGAATCTTTTAAGTGACTCTCATCCGAAGTTTCCTCGTTCACTAGACCCCCCTGAACATTTCCGCTGTCGGCTAGCAATTCTTTGACTTCTGAGTCGGGTTCCTGTTCGTCGACCTCAGCGGGGCCTTTCTCTTGGCCCTGTGTTGATTCCTCGACTGGAACCGGAACATTTGGAATGTCATTGCTGGGCTCAACCTTTTCTGATTCTGTGTTGACGTTCGAATTCTCCGCGGCTCTTGGGTCTTCACCGGTGTCAACGACTGGAGCTTCATCGACATCGCTTGCAGGTGCTAATTCCTGAACAATATCGTCCTCGACGTCGGAATCCTCCACGTGATCTTCCACGTCATCGGTCTCGATGTCTTCAGGGGGGTTTCCATGAGTTTCAGTATCGTCATCGATATCACTAGGTTGTGCGTCCTGGATGATGTCCTCGATTGGCTCAGAAGAAGGTTCCTTCAGCTCATATTCTTCTTCCACGTGATCTTCCACAATCTCAAGAGCATCAATATTCCCGGGTCCAGCTTCTTCGGGACTTGGAATTTCGAGTTCGTTGTTTTCAGAAGGCTCAGCCTTTAAGTCCTCTGTGCCTTGTTGCTCCGAAACGGCGTCTTCTAAAGTTTCCAACATCTCTTGATTGGCGCCACTAGATCCTTCCTTCCCGTCGCCTTGAAGATCGCTCTCAATAGTTACAGATTCCTCGACAGGTGCAGATGCCGGCTCGCTTGTATTGATGATCTCTTCTTGAGAATTGGGTTCTTCGGAAGGGCTTTTCTCAATAGGCTCCTCGCTCAATTGAACTTCGCTTTCGGGTTCTGAGACAATGCCCTTCTCGGACACATGTTCAGCCAGAGGTGGTGCTTCCTCATTGAGGTTTGTGCATTCATCCACAACAGCCGGTTCAATGATAGAGGGAGCATCGTCCTTCGGTTTTGTCTCGTCGATTATTGTAGGTGTCTCCAGGTGGCTCGGATCTTTTTCGCCGACGGCATTTGTTGGAATGGATTCGACAGGATCTGAGGACTCTTCGCTAGGGACCGAGGTCTCGGTAGCGGTTGAAGTATCTTCACTGCTTGTACTCTCTTCGGTTACCTCGGAATCTTGTGGACCATGTTCATTTGGAGGAGATACCTCCTCATTAATGGCAGGATTTCCTACTGTAGCTTCCGAAACAGGCTCGCTGCTAGAGTCCTCTGTATTCGCGTCCAGCCCATCTGCAGTTATGGGCTTATCATCATTGATTTCAGACGCTTCGTTTGTAACGGGAATTTCTTCGTGAATTTGGACTTCTTGGTTGACAATGGGAGTTTCTTCACCTTCCCTCTGTACATCTTCTACTGTTGGGACATCACTCGTAGATGTCTCTCCCGTAAGTGGATGTTCTTCCGTGCTCTGAACGTCTTCGCCTTCCACTTGTACGTCATCTAAAGCTGGCACATCACTTGTTGATCTCTCCTCCGTGGCTGGATGTTCTTCAGGTTGCGTCGGAACGCCCTCTTGAATAGGTATCGTTTTTTCTGCTTCTACATTCTCACTTGGACTATCGCCCGATAAGGGAGTGGGTTCAGGATCTATTAGGATGATAGTAAGCGTGTGAAATGAATATACGAGGATTAACCAAAAATTGATATCTCAAAACTCCATCAAGGAATAGTGATACTCACCCGATGCTGGCTGAACAACTTCTGGAGTTGCCTGTGATTCCTGGATCGAATCCACGCCTTCATTGCTAGTCGTTATAGGGTCATTACTCTCTGTTATGGGATCCGATGGTATCGATATTAATGCGAGCGGTATTGATACGAGTGCCGATTCTGAAGCATCCTTTCCTCTGCTCTTACTTTTCTTACTGCCGCTTTTCTCTTTCCTGTCCTTCGCCTTCCTTTTCTTTCCTCTTGATTGTGTATCTGAATCATCGGGTTCGCCCGGTGGTGGATCTGGAACTTCCGGTGGTACTACTGAGCTTTCCCCAGTAGATCTTGAACTTCTCCCACTACTCTTTTTACTCTTTTTAACAGATAAAGCCTCAGGCTTGCGTGGTACTTCGGGTGCAGCCCTCTTCTTTTCCTTACCACTCTTACTACTCTTCTTGCTTTTTGATTTGGAACTTATCGATGCTATTTCATCGGCGAAATGAACTGCATGATGTGACGAATGTGATTGATGTGATTTTACTCTGCCCAATGCATGCCTGTCATCGGGTATGTCGTCTTTTGGTGGTGGGTCTGAAACGGAAGGGGGTATGTTATCATTTGTATTTGGGGTAGGATCGGAAGGATTTTCTGTGTTGTTATTCGATGCTGGCTCCGGCTCTATCTCAAAGTTAATGATACAATCCAATGATGAGAAGGATGAGATCAATTAGGTGCTACTCATGAACACGTGAAGAAAATACTCAGCACTCCAAAGACAATAAATAGTTTCATACCTGCTTCTGTACTATCACTCGCTAGAATTTCTTCCGGGTTTGAGCTAGACTCTATCGATTTCGAGTCACTCGATTCTCCAGTCGTGGACGGAGGCTTGTCGCTTTCGGTGGACTGAATTTGTTCTGTTAAATTGGGTACGTCATTATTCTCTTCCTCCTTAGAACCATCCCCCTCCTGTAAAGGTGGATCTTCATCCTTGGTTTCCGGCAGCGGGGTATCGCTTGTTTCTGTCGTTTCTATTGGCTCCTCTGGGATCCCCTCTAATTTGTCCTGGGTTTCATTGTCTTCACCCTCCTCTTCGTCCTCATCATCGTCTATATCTTTGGTCAGCAATGGGGATTTGGATCTATAGGGGCATTCAACGTCTCAATTGCAATAGAAGTGGAACATTAAATCATGATTGTACCAATTGATCAAAAACAATAAATGTGGAGAAGACCGTAGAATTTAGAGATGCAGACATGAAACGGGGAAAGCTTACCTGTCTTCCCCTCATAATATCTGGCAATTTCGATTTTGGATGTATCCAATACTAAAGGTTTCGTCCACTGAGTTGTCTGGATTGAGGACCAATTACTACCAATGGCCGTGGTTCTAGCTGGACAAAAAGAAATGTTCATACTGAGGGTGTGGGTATCTCGTCACAAGCAACAAAAGATGCAGAATCCTCTACGTGAGGAACGAATTGAACGTCCTTCTTATTGTTGTTCTGATTATTTCCTCCCATGGTCTACAGTGACGAGGGGGGTTGCCTCCGGTTGAATGCGGGTGCCCAATCTTTGGGTGACAAGAAAATAGTTACCACCCGGAAATCGTTCAACGTGGTTGGAATGGAAAAAGGTACAATAAATGAAGGCCCCAAGATTACTTAAATCAGCAGATGGCAAGGCGAGATAATTCGCCTATAGGAAAATAGAATGAAGAATAAATGCAGGACTAAAAAATGATTCGGAAGCAAGAACGGAAATTCAAACGAAAATTGGTTTCATTGGTAAGTACAAGAAGAAAGTCATTGACGAAAGAGATCATCGCTTTCCTCATGGCTCGAGATCAGAGAGGGCCAAAGGTCCCACGGCCATCCTACGATTTGCCAATGTTTGTCGACAATATTAACTAGGACTTTGCCTAAATCATGGTCGTGCCCAACCATTATTGGCCCAATATGGTACATTGCAGCCACGTCGCAGTCAAATGAAATGTAATCAATTCTGATTTTCGAGGCAATTCGCGATATTGCAAGGGCCCCGAGTGCAGCCCAACCTGCACATTGATGAGAAAGTGGACAAGACCGTGCAGTAAGAAAATTCCAAAAAAGTATTTGAAAAAATTATAGGGAATATATCCGGCAAATGGGCCAAAACCCATGCTACTTGCAGCTTTCATACGTCGCTAGATGATGTGGGACATTCGATTATGAGAGAACCCTACTGGTCAAAATCATCCTTTTGATATGTTGATGTACAAGACTGCTACCCGAAAATGTTTCGCGGTAGTGTGCAGATTGACCTGGTGAGTGTGCAACGTGGTCGCCTTGTATGCCTCATCTTGGGATACTTGCGATGACCTACCAATCGAGCCACTGAACAAATGAATATCATATATATCCAATTTATCCTGATCATGGAATTGAAAAGATGTGATGGGGGGGAAAGGAAGAATCACAAGCACAACCCCAACCCCAACCCCTTTCAGAACTCCCAATAAATGATAATATCCATACGATATCGTTAATTGTAACCCTTTGCCACACCAGTGGAACTGTTGGTGCTGATGCCCAGATAATGTTTGCGACCTTGATGAGTTGTCAATACAGTACATTGCATTACCTAGTAGGTACTGTACCCATCCTTTTGGGTGGCCGGGGTATCCGATGTACGATAAATCTTCAATGGGCTAGATGATATGCTAGAAAATGGGGGGCTAATATACATATATTGTGGTTGTGTGGGCGTGAGGGACAGATATAAGTGGTTAGAAAAATTTGAGGTGGCTGAGAAGACAGAACATCTACAATTGTTCTATAATTAAAAATGATCTGGATGAGCTGGGTAAAGCCGGGATTAGATCTCGACCCAAGTCTTTAAGAAGAACAATATTCCCTCCCAAATTATACTTTTGATATATTTTGCAAGTTGTGTTTTCCAGTTATCGAACCCAATGTCTCAGCTGGGTAATCCTTGAGAGGTAAAAACATGACTCAAAAAGGCGAGGCTGACAGATGGATACCTGCTTTAGCTTTGTATGTATCAGTTCTATCAGCTTGGGCGGTGAAATATTAGCATTAGCATGTGAAGGAAAGTACCGGTATCCACAGACATTGTTACATTGTAGGTAGATGCTATTCTTCTAGTTTATTGGTAATAGAAGGTATTTGGTGTCTGTTTGACAGATGTACAACAAATCCCAAACGCCGTCGCAGTCAATGGATTCGAAACCCGATATCCTTTCTTGTGCAAACTGAAAACGAAGCTGCCAGTGCCCTCCCAAATAGATCTCGCACGCCCCCATACACAAAATAAACTGATAAAACCAGGAACCCCAGGGATCCGCTCAATGTTAGATTTACTGTCCTTGAATTACATAGCCATCTCGGCTTGCAGCCTGCGGAGTTCTTCTTCTTCGTCATCCTCTTCGACATGAACGGGTGCTTTGGATTTGACTGAATTCGAATGTTAGTAACTGCTAATACAAGAGGATGATGGCTTTAAAAGGCTTACCCTCTCCATTCACAACAGATGGCAATCTATGAACCTCATCAGAGACTGGCACAGAACCAGTCTTCAGCATCTTATTGTCTAGCTGCTCTTGTTCAAGGTCCGCTAATTCATCTTCGAGTTCAGCCTCATCTACAGGCTCACCGATATGTGCGCTAGTAATGGCTTGAGCGATTTCTTCACCCAAGGCATGCTGCTCCCGAAGTTTGTCCCTATAAAAAATTATTAGCTTTAGCTTCCATCCCAATCCTAGCACAAAAGAAAAAACATACATTGTCTCATCGACCTTGCTGATATCGAGTTTGCCATGGATAGCTGCCATTGCCTTGCCGGCTTTCTCCATGGCAAGGAGAGTCTCTTTGTTAATATTGGCTGCTTCGATGGAATATATTTGTTGTTCTAACGTCGATATTTGCGCAATAGTTTGGTCGAGAGTGTGTTCGTGTTGCTTCTTTCGTCGCAGTGCAGCCTTCGCAGCTAAAATTAACCACTTGTTAGCAGTTGTTATGTATACAGCCCAGGGTAGCAGAACATACCATTCTTGTTGGTGCTTACGTTCTTCCTAGCTATCGCATCTTGTTCGTCCATTTGACTTTGTAAATGACGCTCTCGTTTCTGTAACATTTCAAGCTGCGCACGTAGTCCTAAGATAGCATTCTTCGGGGAGTCCTTCGCCTTCTGGGCACTCCCTCCCCCGAACCAGCCCCAAACACTCGACATATTTCACCAAACTGTGCAGGCTCGAGATCGTTCAGTTGGCAGGACTTTCAAGCCCCCAGCGTCTTCTCGCAAGTGATAAAGAGATCGAAGTGGCGGCTAGTAGTAAGGGTTTGGTGATAAGATCTGCTATCGAGACTTGATAGTGGGGAGCTTGAAATCGTCGGGCAGGGACGGTAGAGATAAGTTGAATAAGTTGAATGACGGTGGGAGATAGATATTCTGTAGTGTCGAGTATCTTTCGCTAGTAATATTCTACAAATCTTTTTGTGGTTGCCTATGGTTGTTTCGCATAGTATGATTGAGGTGAATGATTAAAGAGTGGTAACATGGTGTCGATGATGACGCTAGTCCCCTCGTCAGGCTTAGCTTAGCGCAGTCTTAAAAACATGAATCACGTGTCATGTTTCGTTCCAAAGTTCATCTCAATTTCTGCCAGGCAAGTTACGAAAGCCAACAACAACCACCATTTTTTTGATCTTATTTCTATTTTATATCATTGATTTCTTTGGTTGTATTGTGTGAACAATTCAAATGTCTAAACAATACTCAGGACCTATTCCTTCGAAGCTTACATTACTTGCCAACCTTCTACAGTTTTCACAAGGGGACAAAGTCCGATTCTTAGGATGGTATGATTATTCTCTCTTCTGATTTATTTCCTTTCTGTACCACACACATCTTACTGTCGGTACAAGATGTATCGAAAACATTCATTATGAGAAGAAATCCTCCCGATTTTGCCAAAGCTTGGCTGCTCACCAAGTCTGGGTAGAGCTACCCAAGTGCTCGTTGCAACAATCCAAAAGCCCCATATCAGAAAAAAGGTGAACTGACGCTGCACTGTATATAGTGTGACAAGCTATGACAGAACTTCTGCCGTTCTTACTTTGGAACACAACCTTCCTATTGACAACGGATTCAAAGCCTTTGTCAACATTCAACTTCTGCTGAATAGCGTAAAGTCCCACGAGACTCGAATTGGAGAGTGGGTCAATGTTGTGGGTTATGTAGTCGACATAGGTGAACACCAAGGCACCAAAGCTTGTCTATCTGGGTCCGAAATTGCTATTCAAGCAATTGTATTATGGTCATCTGGTCCCATACAGCTCGATGCATACGAAAGAAGCCTTATGTCTTGCCATTGAGAAGACAGAGCCTGTAACGTGCTAGTACAACGTTGGTAGGTATAGACCGTTCGAATTTATCCATAGCCTGAACAAGCCATGGAGCTCATCGCCAGCCATTTTACAATTCGCATAGGGAAGCGGGGGCGCTCCGCCAAATGTTCAAGAATTATGCTGAGAAGCTTAGCATGATCTCCACCAGCAGAATTTTAGTGGTGCATTGCAAGGTATTTCCTGTGTTCTGGCAGCCTCAGAGCAGAGAAACTGATTTTGACACTTGAGGTCGCGCGTTACGAAGTCTCTTATCTCCGTTTCTATGATCCAAATCACCACCAGAATCGTCATAATTTCATAGATACGATCAGTGATCCAATGGCACACAACTATCACGAAGCTACGCGGCGCGAAATATCCACCTTTGAGGCTACCGCGACTTAGGATTGAGGCTTGCAACGCTTTAACACATCAGCTCCGGGTATTCACTCTTTCCATTGTCCCAAATTATCAAGTTCTCGATACAAAATGAAATGCCAATGGCTATCTTTGGGCTGTGAAAAGGACTGTATTATCAATATGACTATCACAAAATTTTAGCCATGAGATCCCGATATCTTCCGCACTAAGATAGAATGCTGCAATACACGTTTTATCTCGCTTCTTCCTTGGCTGCAGATCAATTCAGCCTAACGGGCTATTCGGTTGAACTTGAGAAATAGCTTTACCTCAATGTTGATGTTCGGGGCTGTGAGACTTCAAAGAGTTGCCATTTTTGGCTGCACAATTTACTAAAACTGGTTTAGCCTCCGACTATCACTCTAGTAATGGACATGATGAAAACAGTCACAGCAAGTTCGATCGCCTTGCCGGAGTAGCAATTTTAACTCGTCCTTACCCACATTATCAAAATTATTCACTACAGTCTGGGGAGGCTTTTGGGTACTGGTATTATTCACTGCACGAACATCTCGAGATTAATGGTGGCAGCATATAGATTTTCCAATACTCGTCACATTGGCAAGTAGATGTAGAAGTACATACGGGTTTTGCGCCACAAATCCAAATCCAGAAGAGCCCAAAAAACGCTATCGAAAAATCAGAACATCAACATCGGCGAGAAAATGATGTATGCGAGTGCTATGCATTTTTACTCGGGCGACAGCCTTACTCCTTCTACCCTGTGGCGCGATGTCTACATCTGAAACCTCTTGTTTTGTTGAGCGAGTACGATAGCACACTCTTCATCTCTTGTTGAAAGATCCATATGCAGCAGGCCTGCATCATTCAGACTGTCTTAGCCCATCGCAGTCGGAGTCGAAGTCCTTGTCATTCGAATATCAGGAGCTTTTGTGATCTGGACGATGAGATCTTGAGGGACGCGATTTTGAGCCTCTCGAGATGACGACTGGTTGGTGTAGAGGTCGCTTTAGTTGCTTGTCCGACTCCTTCTTGGCTCGGGCCGCTGCCTGCTTTTCCCATAGTTCTTTCGACTTAATACAGATATCGTCTATCTGCTCCTATATATAAAATTAATCGAGACACCCCAGACTGTCTCTGGTACATGGTAGTGCTCACATCTGTCAGGCACTCTCCAGGCGTGCTAATCAGATATCCATCTTCTCCCTATGCACCGAATGAGCATAATTATTTGGCAGCGGAAATTATCATCACGTACGTCTCGTGTATATGGCCTCAGCGTCGATTCTGGTCCCAGATAGTATTGGATTTCTTTGGTGATTACTCTCTTGTTGATGTCAAAATTGGGTATCCAGTATCGATTGAGTTGAGAAGACATTGCACTTGGCGATGGTATGACAGGAAGATGAGTGCGAAACAAGGGATTTCTAGAGAATATAGACTGATTGTGTACTACCCTTTACACCGGTCTAGGACACTTCTTTGTAGGGATATTTGAGCAGTCTATAAGAGCCTTATTGCGGCTAAGGAGGTGGCAGTAGACATTGAGAGCTACCAACACCACTCCTTTCACATCTTATTGAAATCGGACGGTTTTGTGGATCCATAGACTGTTGCTAAGTTGACTAGCTGAGTCGAAGATCTTAATATCCTTACACGTATCCGCATAGAGTTCTGCATACAATATAACATTCCGGGCGGTGGTGGTGTTTGGAAGCTAATATCTTAATCGCCTTGTTGAGGCGGACTGGCGAGTTTGCCTCCTGGCACGCAATTGGCTCCAAAAAAACTCCCTAGCAATGATAAGATACAAAAAGAGGACTAACCGTGCAAATGAAATACAACGCTATAAACCGCCTCCGATGCGTATTTCTCGTGGCATTCCATTGCTGGAATATGAGGATAATCACATTGCAGTAAGATTACGGTCGTGTTACAGAGAACTGCAGCAGGGTGATTTAATGCAAAATCAACATCACGAGGACATCAATCAAATTCCACGAAATGCCTCTCAACTTTTCCAGATGCAACCCAAAAACTTTGGCTGATAAAGTTGGGTCCCATCGACGATCCAGATTGAGTTTGGTACTTCTTGAGTTTTGATCTTGGGATTCGAAGCGAAATGTTGGAGCTTGGGTAATCGAGGGGGCATGCCTGTTTCAAAAGACTCGACGAAGACAGTATCAAATTTGCAGATCGGCGATTTATCACCCAATTCTCAGCTGATTTTTACCTCTTATCGCGGATTTAATCATCAAGCAAGCACGAGCATTGAAGGAAGTTCGCATCTACAAAGATTATCTCGCCTCGTATGCATATCTCAGAGAGAAAGTTGATTTTCCCTATCCTTCGTGGTTCTCAGAATTTTTTTTCCGCCATGGAGATAAATTCTTTCGTTGCCCTTGTCCAAGTTGTTGTTTCATGGAAATCGAAAATAGATCTTTTGGTACCCTCCTTTGATTCATTGCCTGCTCAAAATAACCCATAACCTTATTTATGTCGCATGCTTGAAGGTCTTTCTGGGACGCTAGTATTTCCACTGCGACGTATTATCAGTCTTGAAGCAATGAGCTTGGGCGAAGTTGACTGGATTCTATAGTCGAAGAAGGGAAGCTTCGTTTCTATTCGTCTACCCGAGCAGAAGAAACATTAGAAGCTCATGATAGATATCATATTTGTCAGAAGTATCTGACAGCTGTCCAGCCCGAGGTTCGTGGGGGTCCCATAAATATCATCAGAGCTTTCTTCGCGCAATACACACAAAGAGAAGATAGGTACCTGCAACTTGTGAATCATGAACACCATCCACGTGATACAGTGCTCTTTGATCGGCTTTCTGGTACAAATTCTATTTCAAATCATCATCATCATCACCCACAGCCTTACTCAATTTGCGTCATTACGAGGAATTTATTTGAGCTTTGACATCACTTGGCCGATTTAGAAATTGTGGCAAGTTTTGCCCCGATCATGAGAGTACGTATTTCTCAATCGTCCGATTTGAGATACAAAAACCTTTTTCCACAGATAAGATTTGGATTACACACAGATGACTCGTAATATGTCTCACCGGACCCGAGCATCTAAAAGATGTCATCAAGGATTCAAACTGTTCGTATCCCGGCTCTTACTGTACATGAGCTTTTCATCGTCCACAAATATTTGATCATTGGACTTGGGTGAACAAATCTTTTCTGTACTCCCGAATACAAAATCACTCATTTCAACGCTGGTAATGCACTTCCTAACCGGCCTTGCCCAACACTACTATAGTAAAACCGGCAATGCATGTGTGATCCGGCTTCCGAAATTCATGCCTTGCCCTGCAGAAATTGGCTACGCCCGAAATCTATGTGGTGGTAGAGTTGCATCATGACAAGTTTCCGCTTAGTGTGATCCGAGACGGTTCATCAATTTTTGGCCCCCAAGTATTCGTGTACGGTATCGTGAAAGAAGAGCGAGAATATGTAAAACTATGTAATGTGATACCAGGACTGCAAAAGTTTGAGTCGTGTGAAAAAAGAGATTTTTCCGGAGAATATCCAAGGGTCTTAAATTGTGAATAGCGAAAACGAAGTTCCAAGTGCTAGTTTTGAAACTCTTTTAGTAGTATCAAATGAGCATTTGAAATAGCAGCGAGATTAACCATCAGGTCAAGTGATCTACTCGGCACCAATCAAACGCTGATTGATTGTCAGGATATCTGGATGTGGTTGGAAGAATAGTGATGCAGATAGCGGTAGCACGGAACTGTATCTTTGATTTCGAGGGCAACCGCCTCAAAGCTCTGCAGTCAGCGACCACGACATCAATGCACTCACCAGCATGATGTCCTGAACGCCACGCCAAGAATTGCAGTTCATCCGATCTCACTATGCATCGAAGCGATTTGACAAGTACATAATAACCGGCACCGGACAAACACACAGGGCCAATAACGCAGCCAAAATCCCATTCATCTCTATGGACAACCACTCCTATCACAAAGCGAAAATCACCAATACATACTATTCATTTGAAACAGGATCCATATATACCACCCTGTACATACTGCATATACAGGCATGCACACATGCAGTCAAATACCCACACAGCCTACTATATCCATGCGCCAAGCCTTCCATGCACAAATAAATCTTATCTATCTAGCTGGGTACGTATAAACATGACATGCACTCATTAATGGTATTTAATAGAAGAGCATGGAATACCAGTTCAATGCCAGTACACCACATATAATCCAATCTACGGAGCCTCTTCCGTCCCGCAGTGAAGAAACGGCATTGAAGCATGGATATGCAGGGTTCGATACTCGATTTCGGCGCGTACGGGGCGAGACGAGGTGGCATGTCGGGTCGGGTCGGGAGAGGTAGGAAAGTTTAGGGAGTAAAGTTGGGTGACAAAGTAGATGTTGGAGGGTTGGTATTGTGTAGGAGGAGAGATGTTGATGAGAAAATGTGTACGGACCAAATGGTTTGGTATGCTGGATGACGACGATGGTAGACTAATCTACCATGCAATCGCAATGTCTTCGCTATTCTGCCAATGACATGTTATGGTCTCAGGCTTAGCCCGTGAAAATCGAATATAAAAATCTAGAGCCAATGCACGAGTGTATCTCTGTATGAAGCAAAACAATGCAAATGCAAAGCCAAGTTGTGTTGTGTTGATGTATGTATGTATGTGTCAAAGTTGCATACCGGTACGTAGAAAATATATTAAGCAATATGTACAGTAGCTACTATAGAAATGAATGAGCCCAATATACCCCATAAAATGCAATGCGATGCGATGTAAAGCAAAGCAAAGCAAAACTACTATCCCCATTTCAATATTCCCGGGATTCCTGGGGTTCCCAACTGACATTGCATACAGTAATTCCCATCGGGCAAATTGACAATCTATTGGATATACTGTTGTATGTTAATGTTCGATTGTGATCTATACATAGGCATCTACCTGCACGCATCTAATCTTATTCTCCAGTTTGGAGTTTCGATTGTGCATAGCTGGTGTCATGTATATATCATACTGATTGATGATGGGGTGATATAGGGATATTTTCTACATATCCTAGTTAAATCTATATCAAAATTTATACGATTCTGCATATCTATGGATTCTATTGCAGACAAGTGATTCATTATTTATCATTCATCCCGTCCCATATATACGTACAATTCTTTCATCTCATCTCATTCCATCCTCATCACCCATATTCCCAAAATATACACCATAAAAATGCATTATCACCACTCTCCGGCTCTCCTTCTCATTAGAACCCCCATCAAAACCCAACTCGCTCTCTCTCCAATTCCAAACTCTCACCTTCTCCTCCAGCATCTCACCTCGGCTAACCTCTAACCTCTAACCTCTAACCTCCTGAAACAAAGTCCAACCCGCGCTTTAAATATCTCCCCATCCCATCCCATCTTCATCTATCTATCCAAATAGATATCCATAAACCTATCCATATATCCATACACAAATCCCAATCTAACCAAGAATTTCCACTCAAGATATCGATATTACGAACAATCAATCCATCATCTAAATCTACAATCAATCTACTCACAAATCCTACCTTCACTATCTAATTTCATCCCATATCATACCCCACATACCTCACATACCTCATCCCATCCCATCTCATCAATATATATATCTATTCATACATCCATCCTATTCCATCCCAATCCAACCAAGAATTTCTACCTTCACCATCTTACTCCCTTTCGTCTCTTTCCATCCATCCAACTCCATCTCATGCCGCAATGATTATAACTGACGGAACAGCACTTTAAGAATTATAACAAAACGACCGTAGAACCTATCACAGGAATAGGATAAGGAGATCAATACGAATATTACTTATAATCAATCATTTCTACTTATATCACCGCACTTTACATTCATCACATATTTATCATCACAATCACAATCACACACAAAAGACCTTTGGTTTAAACCATGAATTTTAACTACTAACTCGAGCTGACAAATACACACTCATCCCACCACTTTTTCGCTGATGTGAATATCTCCACATTCATCCATCCATTCATTCATTCGCCTGATGACGATATCTCGCTGTACACCATCTCGCTGTATACCCGTCCAAACCCCCAATCGAACAAGAGAGTAGAAATCAAAATCAATCATCAACATCATGATTAGATGACATGATCAACTGCTTCCCTCCCAATCATAGGCACACGCAAAACCCGGTTGTGTGGTACGTCCAAGAATGGTAGAAGAAAGTCCGAGTGAAGAAGCGTTTGGCAAGTCTCACGTCCTTGTAAGAATCACCGTATCTGCTACGTAAAGAGAGAAAAAAAAAAACGCCAACCTTATGCTTATGGCTAAGACCCAATCCCAAATCCTCAAGACGAAACGAACCACCGCTGCTATGCAGAATCGAGAATGCCAATCATCTCGCAGATGGGATATCAATAAGAACGCCTGTTCTCGTTCCTAGTATTCGCTATGCCCTGCATCATTTCGTCATAATATTAAAGCCCATGTACACGCCCAATTCCGATGCCAAATCTGACCAAAACAATTCCAAATCAACCAAGAGACAAAGACCCAAACCATCCCATTTCTCCCAACACCGCATCAATAAATGAAATGTACCCCTCCTCGCATATTCATGCTGTCCAAATGTAATGAAAGAAAGCTTTTTTATGTCTAAATATATACTCCGTACGTGGGCGTGCTGCCCATTTGAATCGAATCAAAATAACTTACTTATCATCGGATCGTCTCTACATATCTAATAATATGTTGCATAGAGCACCAAGAAGTCTCATCAAGTGGAAATTTGAGGCTGAGGGAAACTTCGTACAAAACCTGCCTCTGTCAAAGTTTCACCTACTTTGAGTCCGTGGTTCGGTATATTCTGATCAACAGCCTGCGCGATAGTTTGACTGACAGTGTTTGTAACAGGTGATGTGGCACCACCAGCTTTATTATTGCTAGATGTAGAAGCCTGTGGTGGTGGGTTTGAAGGATTGGCCGGTGCAGGAGAGGATGAGGCTGTATTTGGTCTGGGAGGTGCATTTTGGGCGGACACAGAATTGTTTCGTTGCAAAGCTGGTGTCATCAATGGTGGTCTGGGCACAGAAGAACCACCGGGTTGATTTTGGCTGTTTCCATAAAACGATGGGCGCATGATCGTCGTCTGTTTTGGAAGGTCTGATCCGGAAGCTTTTCCAGGCTGTTGAGATGTGTTGCCTTGTGGTTTGTTTTGACTAACCGACGGCTGGAAAGGTTGTTGCGGCGCAGAATGTTGTTGTTGGGTACGATTCGCTGGGTTGGCAGGAGGTGTACGAGGAACAAGTGGTAATTTAAGAACGTTAAGTACACCATTGATAAGTTTCATTTCATGTTCAGTACTGTCAAGAGAACGATCTTCTTCGGTGCCATCATAAACCCGTTTTATGGCCTTATCCACAAGTGCTTCAGCATCATTCTGGGGCGCTCTTTGTCGCATTAAGTTGACAACATGATTGCGGTATCCCGTTACCGCAGCAATTAGGTTAGGAGGAATAACTCTCTTTTGGTGAGCGGGGACTGATGCAGCTTGAGGTGCAGCCTGAGGTGTTACCTGGCTTTGGCAGCCAGCTGATAGCTGTGGTTGTGAATGCTGTGGCAGTGTCGATGATTGAGACGCATTTGGTGGTTGTGATACTCCTTGTACTTGGTAGGGAATTTGCTGTGGATGTTGCTGCTGAGCCTGTTGCTGTTGAGTTTGTTGCGGTGGAGGCTGTTGCTGTTGTTGAGTACCTTGAGGTTGTGTTGCAGCAGCAGGTGGTTTCGGAGCATATGGAGAACTATAAGACGCCGGTGCGGTCGGTGCCAATTGAGGTGCCATTGGAGGAATGAAAGGTGGCTGAATAGCGTGAGGTGGAGCGTAGCCCTGGGCAGGATAAGGCGTGTAATGGTGATTTGGACCCATGTAAGGCTGGCCTTGTTGGTATTGTTGATACTCCCCCTGTGGATGTGGGTGCACCTGGTTATGATACAATTGAGGATTCAACATGTATCCAGCTGGAGGCTGCATTTGATTAGGACCGTAGCCTGGAACTGGATGGCCAGCTTGATATATTGGTTGGTTAACACCTGCAACTGGAGGTGAAGGTGCTTTCTTCTTCTTCTCCTTTAGGTAAGTCATACCCGGTCTTATACACCAAGCCCAGCCTTTACCAGCGCGCTTCGTCCGTTCAAAACACTCATGCTGTCCTAAATTATGCCGGACACTACTTTGCCAACCTTTTGACTCTTGAAAAGCGTAATACGGATACTTGACCTCCATCTCGTTGTAAATCTGTGGAAGACACAAAGGTTGTTCTGCCTCATGTAGCAGCTCCCAAATAGTCTGCAGATAATTCGTGGGTGGCTTTGTAAGTTGGTCCACAGTACATTCCTCTTTTTTGTGGGTGACTTCCTTCAAAACATAGGCGACTTTTCTGGAGCTTCCACTTTTGGCTTGTATGCAATTACCATCGTCATCGAACTTGTCCTCATCAGCATCCTCAGGTTCCTTGGGACCTGATTGTCTCTTGGTATATTTGCGTTTTTGTCGTGGTGGCCCCTCTTCCGAGACATCTGGTCGGGGGTGCTTTCTTGGTCTGCCAACTTTGTTTTTTCCAGGTACAGTTTTTGAGGCTGTTGCTTGATTTTGCTCTTGAACTCTCTGCTCTTCTTGGGCCCGTTCTTCCTCTTGAATTCTCTCCCTTTCTAGTGCTTCTTTCTTGGCAATTTGTTGTTCGCGTTTGGACATGACTCCATTCTTAGGTGGTCGCCCTGGTCCACGTTTCTTTGCAGGTTTTGGGCTTGTGTCGGTTGGGTTGTTGGCCGGAGATTCTGGTTCTTCGACGTCTTGTTCCTCGTCATTCTGTAATCTATGTTGGACAATATTATCGAGACTTTCAGAACGTAGAGATGTATCGTCATCCGCTCTTTGGTCTTCATTATCGGTATTTTCGTCACCAACAAATGGGTTTCCATCATCTGTAGAGCATTCACTATTGTCGGTGGACCTCTGATCACCGACTCGTGGTGCGTCGTCAAAACTAAGACTCATCTCCTTACCTCCTTCCGAGTAAGTTGTAGTACCAGTGGCCACCTCATCTTCGAGTTCTTCGTGGTACTGGAATCCAGTGTCATCGATTACGACATCCGGTAACATGAACCTGACATAGATGAAACCCATCTGCAATTTACTGCCACTCTTCAATGTTGCTATCTGCTTGCGTTCGTAGAATACACCGTCCACGAATCCTCCGTTCCTACCAAGAAACTCTACTTGGAAATTATCATGGTGGTTATCATAAAAGATTCTAACATGTTCTCTGGATATAGCTTTAAAGCCCGCAATACCTTTATCGAAGGGGGGATGTACATAGATGACAGGGCAACTATGGGAATCGGGGTTTTGCATCGGCGAATTTCCGATCTGTAAAGGCAAAAAAGGGGCGGGATTTGGACTATTTACAGAGCCACTGTGTGATAAAGGATTGCCAGACTCTGAGTTCTTACTCTTCCTTTCCTTGCGACTTCGCCGGCTTTCTGGTTGCAACGTTATCCAAGGATCCACGATACCAGCAGAACGGTTTTCAATCTTGAGCGTTTGTCGAACTGTGAAATCAGATGTATTCCACGCCTGCTCAATCTGTGCTTGCTCTTTTTCGTATCTCTTCATGTTATTGTATGCAGTCACATCGCGACCGATGATCACTTGAGGTGTGGTCATGTAGAATTCGCTATCATCAAAAACCAGCTTTGCATAACCATCCAACTGCACACCAGAATCTGCCGTACTTGTTTGGTTTGGATCCCACGGTTGAACCCAAGGTTGGTGATTATTATCAAAAGTCTGATCTGGCGCAATGGTACCATGAGGTTGCAAGCTGCCGTCGAAGATGATATCCGGGTATGGCTTCGCACCCTGATTCAAATATTCCTGATAAGTTGCGGCCATCATGTCTTCTTGATTTGGCATGTCGCAAGGCGGAAAGGAGTCGAAGGATTTGTTGGGTGGGGACTGTGATTGCTTCTGCGTGGGTTGGGCTGTTGGCCCCTCGCCCAAACGCCCATCTACTTCAGGTTTGAGCTCAGCGGATTCTTTTTCGCGTGAGTGTTCTTCGATTTTCGTGTCACATATCTCCATTGCTGAATCGATTGGCTCTTTTGGCAGTGAGGGAATATCCTCGAGAGATGCCAATTCTGGTTTCTCAATTTCTTTCGCAGCATCAACTACTTCTTTTGGCGGGGACAGACTTATGTTCTCGGGGAGAGCGTCTATTGGTTGGGTTGAAGTCGAAGGACATGTTGTATCCATTGTAGTGGTAGCAGACTTGTCTTGTTCTGGAAAGCACGATTTAATATTATCGTGGGAATCGGGAGCGTATGTATTCAAATTGATCTTATCGAGACCCTCATACATATCGGTCTTATCAAGATCCAAGGCGAAATTGGTTGTAGACATTGTTGCAACGGGCGCAATAGGTTGAGTAACGGTTTCCGCGGTCTGTGATGAAGTCATCGCTGCTAAAAACAACTCGTTCACCTTCTACTGTGAAGTGTGAAAGCGAAATTTCATGCAGGAGAAGCGTGGTCACAATGTGGTTGTAGATTAACCTGTGGCGGCGAAGGTTGCGAAGGTTGCGAAGGAGTCGCTTTTCGACGTCAGAAGTGATTGGCAAAGGAAGGAGTACATCGGGATTCATTTTTCGATTGAGGGTCCGGATAACGTCACGTGACTACGAGATAATAAAAGTTAATTGGATAACCTTACTAGATCAGGTTAAAGTCGATAAAGTGGTACCCAGTTAAGTATCATTTTATGTATGCTTGAGTCATCAGAAGTATACAATAGTCAACTTAAAGATTTGCTAAGATAGAGCAAATCCGCCAGATCTACCTATTAAACCTATTCCATCATGCTACTCAGATAATTACTTTTGATAGAAATTACCGTGGTTCATTAAGACTTCTCTTACTCCTCATTTGGCCTTGAGCAGTTTTATTCCCTCCACTTTTGAATGAAAAAGAGGAAAAGACTGCACACTTGTCTAAAAAAGGATTAGACCCGATCGGAGCGGACGCTTCTTCCGTTGGTTTGTGCATTGACCATTTGGATGGAAATATTATTTACGGAGTAGTAGTATGTAGGTTGGTAGGTAGGTAGTTCGCTAACCTCTCTTTGGCTGGGAGTTTACATTGTACGGTTTGTACCATGGTTCATCAAGGTAGTTAAGTGGTCAATTAACCTGGAATAGCCAAGATATTTTGATCTTCAGCTATACTAATATAATAGATAGATACTACTACCTACTATTCTTATTTCTATCTCTCAAGTCCTCTTGTTTCTTCATCCGTTCTTTTCATCACATCCCCATGAGTGATATCGATCAAAACCCTTGCCATGTAAAGGTAGTCGGTCCCACGCTTGGATTTGGGATTGGAGTACTCAGCGCTGTAAGCATCGTATTCTTCAATCATATATACGTCATATATTATATAATATATAAACTATATAGCATCCACCTACCAACTGTCGACCTCTTCTCTTGGTTTGCCTTGGACTAACAAAAAGAAACAGTTAGTCTGCTGGCCGGCCTCAATATTCGTAGGTTGCTGCGCTACCGAAACCGGCAAAAAGTATGTTATGGACTTACCATATCCCGAATACAGCGATCGCGGTGCCAGCAGAAAAATTTTCAGGACTAACCAAGGTACACAAATTAGGATGTTAGGTGCACCTGTGGATATCAATGGACAGGTTTCGAACGCTATACCGTTTTGAATGGGAATATTTGCCTCCAGAGAAAAACTGGATAGCGCAAGTTGAGGCAGGAACAAAATAGGGAAACGACGGGAATGTGTATACGGAGAGGAGGGAATGGAATGACGATGATATTTACGGTGTAATGGCCAAAATCAGGGATATGGAATGAGAATGAATTGGTTGGGAGGTTTGATTTGGTATGGTTTGATACGTATGTATAATGAGCGCCCGAACTTTCATATATAATGGAATAGTATACAATTCACCGATATCGATGGACGTCGAGAAAAGCGCTTTTTGAAATACACTTTCCCCCGAAAACTCAGAGCGTCATGGAAGCTTCCAGTGGGCCGTCATGCTCCTCAGAGTATGTGTATTTAGAGCAATAGGAGACAATAGTTTCCAAACGCGCATGGGGCATGTCTAGTACTTACAGAACACATCGCAGCTTCACGCACAAATCAAACCTATCAAGACCAACTAATCCAGGCAACAACAAATCGATCTCAATCTCTCCCACCATCCAAAACTTTCCCTCCCCCCAAGAAAAAACCCCCAACATACAGCCACACTCAGAAACAACTCAACCCAAACCACCATTACACACCTATCTAGCCCCTCTAACAAACGACCAACCAGCATTAAAGCATACAAAACCCGCAACATCCTGATTCCCAACATAGAACCAACCAACCTGCCTTTAAACCCAAAAACGTGACTCCCATCCATAAAAACTATAAAAATGAAAAATCATCTGTTTCTGTTGCACATCTAACGGATATGCGGCATTGGGAATTAAGCTTCCTAGTAGTTATCTAAAATCTCCTCCGGAACGCGGCATTTGGGAACGTGATTTCTAGTATATATATATATATATATCATGGAGTTGTATTGTTGCATATCTAACGGTTGAACGGCATTGATGTTGAACTACTTACCTCCCTACCTCCCTAGTACCAGTACTATATTTTGGTATAAGTGTATGTATATGTGTCATGGAGCTGCATTGTATTGCATTATATGGAATAAGGTATATATTACAATCAGATGAGATGAGATCACATGAGATTAAATCAAATTAACCGGAACAAGGGAGTTTAAACCAGGTGCAACAAATACTAGATGGGGATGGATTTGGAATTTGAACCAGGATTCGAATGTGGGTAAGTATCTCTAGAACGGCAAACAGGACGTCCGGACACAATAAATAACTTCAAGATAATAGCTACATTTTACAATTAATAAATTCGATGATATATAAATAATATATTCATATATCAATAATGATACAATAAAAAAAATAAAGCTAAAACTATCTATAATCAAGAAAATAAGAAAAAGGAGGATGGATATACGATGCGAGTAATTCATTACCTTTAGCTACCTATTCCAAATAATACAGTCTGCAAGAGTTCTTGTGAACTTAACCTGAAGATTCGATCTGTAAAGTTCTCATATGAGTCTTTCCTGTGTTCTGAGTTTTATCATATCATATCATATCATATCATATTACCACGAAGCCCCTTGGGCACAAATGAGCACACATATGAAGGAAGGGGGGGAAGGAGGATGAGTATGAGTATTAGTGTGTGCAAGAGTGCTATGATACATAAGGTAAATGAGTCGAAGAGAATAGAGTTACGAAAAGATATCTAGATAGATATTGAGGGTGAAGATCGGTGTGATGTATGTATATTTATTTCTGTACTATTACTACTATATACTATATACTATTGCTGTAAAACCCGTCAATCCTCAGAACGATACCCTGTATGTGTGCATATAAATAAATCAATCGATCACAAAAGATATGTAATGTACTCCGAGGATTAGAAATGAAGATGAAGGAAAACATTGAGACGTGTGACCAAAGTGATCATATACAATATTAATGTTAGCATTAATAACCTTCAACTGTACAGGCGTAGGCGTAGGTAGGCATTTTCATTTCACACAAGACTCGTCGCTCTGGCATGTTTCTATTAGGGCTCCCTGCATGTAAGAGAAGAAAGTCGTGGACCGCAAAGACATCGAATAGGAATGGAGAAGAGGTTGAAACCCGACAAGCATTGCTTTACATACAAGCTCCGTTACTGACGATATAGAACCAACAATCAAGGTGAAGAATAATACCGACTTACCGCATGTCTGATGAAGCGAAAAGTAGAGATCACTATGCATTAGTAACAATCGCAAAGTAGACTTACCACTGCATCACAAACAGTGTACCAATAAGGACACACATTTCGTATCTTCACAAAGACTTTGTCAGCATTGTAATAAAATCTAAGTACAATATAGGAGTCTGCACCTTTGCACCATGATTGATATCTTCAGTCCCCGCTCAAACTGATCTGATCAAGCCAATCTCACACCGGCTTGTCTATTCTTCTTCAACTGTTGTGCTGCCGCTCCAGTCATACCACCGATTTGACTACCATCCAGTGAACTTTGAGCTTCTCTTCGTTTCTCGTCCTCTATCTTCTTCAATAATTTCTCGGTCTTTTGTTTTCCACTGCCCTTGCCGTGGAATTGATGTGATAAGTGTTTGAAAGCCTCTTTCTGGTTCATACTTCTTCCGTGATCATCAATGTACTTGAGTTCCACATTAGGCTTATACTCCTTATTAAAGTGTTCAGCAAGTTGTCGCGATTCTTGTTGATCTCGTAAAGTGTTCTGTTGTCTAGCATGTTCTTCTCTTTCACGAGCAGACATACGATCCAAACGGCCTGTGGTACGATCTCTCTCTCTTTGCATTTTTGCTCTTCTCTCTGCTTCTGCTTCACGTCGTTGCTTTTCGGCGAGAAACATTTGTTTTTCTCTGAAAATTGTGGCCACATCACCAGACTCGGCAGTCTTGAGGATACCTCTTTCTCTCAAAAGTTTCAAGGTAGAGCCTAGACCTTTCTCGAGAGTGGCTTCCTCTTCCAACCCATTATTGGCGATGCCATCTTTCGCCTCTTCTTCCCGCTTAATCCGAGCAAGTCTGTCTTCATCATCCTCTATATTCGCATATGATTCGTTCATTTGCACATCCCCATCATCATCAGAATCGGCATCCATGGAAGTGACAGCGTCTGCTGTTCGAGATACTGATCCTCTTTTAGGCTCTGGTGCAACTGGTTTTTGAAGGTTCGCAACGAACTCCGAGGTTTCATCGATCACAAGTCCTGAATCATTACCTTCCTCGTTATCTGCTGCGGGAGTTGCCGATGCTTCTTCCCGTAGTCGCTGAGCAAACTCTTCTGGCCGTAACTTTTGGCGTTTCTTCAATGCATTCCTTCGTTGGGTAGCAAGTAAAGCTTGTAAATCATCATCATCAACAAAGGACATATCCTCGAAAGTTCGTTTCTTGATGGGCTGAGATCCTTGGTCAACATCCATTGCGTCGGCATTGTCACCGTTTGAGACAACAGGCTCAGGTTCGGGAAATACGTCGTCTTCATCAATCGCCTTTTGTCGTGTTGACTTAGCCTTCTTTTTCTTCGGTTTCTTGACCTTGATATCGGAAATGTCAAGGTAATCAGATTTCGGCTCGTCATCCTCTAAATTATATGTTAGTGACTGAAGTAGTTGGATGGTAAGGTATTGGGGGTTCGGATGCTTACTTAGAATGTCAAGGCTAAAGGTTTTGGCTTTCGTCTTGAATGTAGATGCGGAATTCCCTGACGAGGCTTCAGT
Source organism: Stromatinia cepivora (assembly GCA_014898415.1). Lineage (NCBI taxonomy): Eukaryota > Fungi > Ascomycota > Leotiomycetes > Helotiales > Sclerotiniaceae > Stromatinia > Stromatinia cepivora. The sequence continues at coordinate 763,331 of RCTD01000025.1, read as the reverse complement.
AGTACTGCCCATACCGTCCAGAGTAAATCTCTTTCCTTTTTTGCCATCAATTTCCTCATCATAGTGCGCCAAAATCTTCCTTTCACCGGACTCATCATCATCGTCATTTGGGTTGTACGTAGGTTTCTTCTTCTTGAGCTCCAATTTATCAGACAGCTTCTCACGCTCACGTAAATCCAAATTCTCCAATTCATCACCTTCTTCTTCATTTTCGTCGATCGTGGTATCTTTCAATGTGAGAACTTGATCCTCCCCCTCGGCAAATGTATCCAGCTCATGCCCAACTCTAACGCCTGCGAGATCTTTGGCTGTATATTCGGCGGCGGCTGCAGCTTCTGCATCAGCACGTTCCTGTTCCTTCTTTCTTGCCTTTTCAATCTCCTTTTGTCGTTTCTTTTGCTTCATCAACCACGATTTAGCATCCAGGTCGCCATCATCGTCAGCTTCTCCCAGACCTTTGCCTTCGAGTTTCGCAAATCGTTTGGCTGTATCTCGCGCCTTCTTTATGGCTTCTGCTTTGGCTTCTCGTTTCCTCTTGGCCTCTTCAGCTTCTTGTAACTTTCGATAATTATCATAGCCTTCAGCCTGTCGCGATTCTAATGTACTGCCAACATCTTCTGCTGGTGCAGATGGCGCCTCTTTAAAAACTGGACCTGCAGCTCCTGGTAGTGCCAAAGGCTTCATTCCAAGTGAAGCTCGAATTCGGTTTGTCTCCTCGATAGATATAGCGTCCGCCATTGTGATATGATTTTTTTTTAAAAAAAAGATTGATGATTATTGTGTCGAGTTTTGGCGAAATAAACAATATTGAAGTTGAATTGTGAGGCTGACAGGCAAATTTACTCTAACCGAATATACACTAGTACAGATTCAAATACACGCTAAATTAGCGCGACTTGTTTTCGCTACAAAACTTTTTCCTCATGCAAAATACTTTTAATTTTCTTCTTCCAAAAACATGAGATTTGTGTCCAGCGTCCCTTCATCAAAACTGCTCGCAGTGATGGTGTAAGGTTGTATGCTGGGGCAGTTCGATCGTCTATGGAGCCATCAACCTACCAAGGTAATCTATGATGTCAATATCCGATCGACAAATCTCAGATTGATCAGTCCTTATGAAACCTGAGTCGCTTCGGCTGATTCGGTGGATGAGTGTACTGAAGACGTCAGATTCCAAATCTGTTTGCCTAGGCTGTTGGCCTTTGAGGTTGCGGAATAACCCTCTCGTCTACATTTCAACTTCGGGGCATTTACATTTTGAAGCAAGACTTCAATTGCGATTACGGTACCATTCCGTTTAATCTTCAGGGTAATTGCATAGATGTACGAGCGGCTTGTGAAGGATTTACATGAGCAGTGGACTTATCTGCAGGGAGGAGTATCCTCAAACGGTCGCCACTCCGTTCGAATGATCTTCAATGGTAGACCTGGACGAGCGCATTGCGCGTTAAGTTGAGTATTACATAGATGTTCACATGTTTTCTAGTTTCTCTCCTGCAGAGAAAAGGTCCGATACATAATTGATTATTACCTTTCATCACCCTTTTTCAATTGAATGACGTGAAGTACTTATGCATCACATTGCAAGCATCGGAATCCCACAACCTTGCCAGACTCCGTGGTACCTTGAGTACAATATCTTTCCTTGGCGCAGAGGCTTTTGTAGCTGGATTCATTTTCACTATACTGAAATTGGCAGCTCGACTTGCATTGCTTGCATTGCTTGCATGATCTGATCTTCAACATGATCACCACAATAATAGCTTACTCAGTGGCAATGGGCCAGCCTTGCATACATGTATGTGCCTAGTATGTCTGATAACTTTCGTGTTCTCAGCCTCGGTATTTTTGGCTACTTTTCTTGATGGGGCCCATCTTACGGCATATCAGCAGTTCGGCAATCTACTTACTACTTAGTAGATACAGGTCCACAGAGTTGCTGGCCCCTGGGCTCACAAATCGGTATTCCCGCTTTTTTCTATCCCCCCTCATAACGACTAGGTAAGTTCGACCTCTCTAGCCATTTTGTAGCTATCCATGTCAAAGAGATCTTCGCAGTACCTCGATTCATCGAAAGTCGACTGCATACTAGGACCTCCAGCGCTGTAGTTCTATTGCGCAGAGTTTCGGCTTTATTGCCAAAGTCGCATATCTCGACCTTCCTCAAAGAATTGTTGAGCCCAACTACTACCTAGTATACGAAACAGGAAAAGACTTGACATTTGTGAATTGTTATGTGAATTATTATAAATAATCTTCATCTACCTACCTAGTACTGATGCGATCCATGCAATAAATGTAGAGAGCTGCGCGGGGATGTAATTTTCAGCAGACAAAACATGGGACGGCCCGATTAGATGGAATATGACTTCGTTGTAACTTGTGGGGACCCCAGACTATAGGAAGTGTTTCATTTGTGGGGTTAGTAATATAAGATTATAAAGAAAACACCTCAAGTAAGCTAGGTAGGTATATGTACCTAGGTAGGTAGTGTATGTATATGTACTAATGCATTTATTTATTTATTTACCTAGGTAAGTAGTATAGCTGAGAATCTGAGATCTTTAAGCAAGCTGAGATCTTTAAGCAAGCTGAGATCTTCAAGCGTCAAGTAGAGTCTAAATGACTGTCCCGTGACCTGTCTTGTCTGAAAGCTAAGTATTTATTAACGAGGTAGGTACAATCAATCACATCTAGACACGATCTTTCAGGGGCCACTTTTACAGGTGTAACAAATTTGCCAATGAACAGAGAAAAAGTCGCAGATTTAAGCTTGTCACCATGGGTAAGATTATTTAAGGGAAAACTAAGGGATTTTAATTATTTATTAAAATTTCATTTGGCATATTCAAATTTCAACAGATCAAACGGCGTAATACACATGCAGAAGTCCCACCTAAAGAACCTAAAAAGGCTGTACCTCCGTATCAACGCTTGTGACTGCCTCCGTACCTTAAGCTAGGTACGTAAAACAAAAAGGCAAAATTCTAACCCCCCTCGATTGGCTCAACAACCTTATCCTCCACACTATCCTAAAATCCTTTGAAGACTCCGGATGCGTCTATCTACCTAGTACCTTAACGGCACCAATTCCGTCCTGCATACTTTCATCCGTGAGGAAGGCCTAGGAAGGAGGAGTACTCTTATTAATATAAATAGCAATGGCTTCCTCTTTACTTTCCGCTCTCACCTCTTTCAACTCCATCAGCAACTTCAATAGCACACTCGTTCTTCAAGCCGTGCAACCCATTATGCATACGTTTACTCCTCTCCTGCTGGTTGGCAGTTTTGCCCTCCAAGCTATTCATGCTTTTAATCCCAGCGGAGTTGAGGAACGGGATGGCGAAATATTGAAACGTTCGGTGGACTCCTTCATTGCCACTGAAAGTCCAATTGCTATGAGGAATCTTTTGTGCAATATTGGATCAGATGGTGCTTGTGCTGCAGGAGCAGCCTCCGGCATTGTGATTGCTTCACCTGACAAAGTAAACCCAAATTGTTAGTATTTCCTGTTTGTCTTGTACTGGCCGGACTCCTAATACTTCAACAGATTATTATACTTGGACTCGAGACTCTGCCTTGACCTTCAAGGCTCTTGTGGATACATTCATTAGCAGCACATATTCTCCATCACTTCAACAAGAGATTGAAGACTATATCAGCGCCCAAGCGGGTCTTCAGACCGTATCAAACCCTTCCGGTGGTTTCTCATCCGGCGGTTTGGGCGAACCCAAGTTCAATGTCGATAAAACGCCATTCACAGGTTAGAGATATCGAAAGTTCTCCACCTGACGTTTTACTGACATGTGAACTGTACAGGAGCTTGGGGACGACCTCAAAGAGATGGGCCAGCCTTACGTGCTACTGCTATGATTACCTATTCAAAATGGTTGATCGCCAATGGCTATACCTCTACTGTGCAGAACATCGTTTGGCCTATTATCAGAAATGATCTTTCATATGTTACTCAATACTGTAGGTTTTTTCGAGATTTTGTGAAAAAATTCCAAGAGACATGAAGTAGTCTCGGAATACAAGGATTTCTTTCGTATAACTGTATACTGACTAAATGCACAGGGAACCAAACTGGTTTTGATCTTTGGGAAGAGGTTCAAGGATCAAGTTTCTTCACTATCGCTGCTCAACATCGTGCACTTGTCGAAGGTAGCGCTTTAGCCTCCCAAATCGGTCAAAGCTGTGCCTATTGTGATTCTCAGTAAGCACAAATGTATGAAAGATTCAAGATTCAAGTGCTGATCTATTCTCTAGAGCCCCACAAGTTCTTTGCTTCCTCCAAAGCTTCTGGAGTTCATCTTCTGGATACATCATTTCCAACATCAACGAAAACAATGGACGATCAGGAAAAGATGCGAACAGTCTCTTGAGTTCTATCCAGACCTTTGACCCTGCTGCTGCATGTGATGCTTCCACATTCCAACCATGCTCAGATCGTGCTTTGGCAAACCACAAAGTTGTCACCGATTCTTTCAGGTCGATTTATTCCATCAACTCTGGAATCGCCGAGGGAGTTGCAGTTTCTATTGGACGTTATCCAGAAGATTCATACCAAGGTGGTAATCCTTGGTACCTCAATACTCTTGCCGCTGCCGAACAACTTTACGATGCATTGTACACCTGGAATAAGCAAGGTTCCATCACAGTGACCGGTACCTCCCTCGCATTTTTCAGAGACTTCAGCTCTTCTGTTACGACCGTAACATACGCTTCTTCAACATCAACCTACACCACTCTATATAACGCTATCAAAACATATGCCGATGGCTACATGAACATAGTCGCAACTTACGCCCAAGCCAATGGTTCTCTCTCAGAGCAATTCAACAGAGCCGGAGGAGCCCCACTCTCAGCCTACGACCTCACGTGGTCCTACGCCGCCTTCCTCACAGCCGCTGCTCGTCGCGCAGGCGTCGTCCCATACTCATGGGGTGAGCCATCCGCCAACAGCGTCCCTGGAAACTGCTACGCTACATCCGCATACGGCACCTACTCCACCGCGACCGCGACCTCCTTCCCCGCATCCCAAACCCCCAACGGAGGAGGAAGCCCAGCACCCACCACGGCCACCACGACCAAAACCGGCTCCTCCACCACAACCACCACATCTTCCTGCCCCATCGCCACCTCGGTCGCCGTCACCTTCAACGAACTCAAATCCACAACTTATGGCCAAACCATCAAACTCGCAGGTTCAATTTCTCAATTGGGATCCTGGGCTCCTGCTTCCGCCGTCGCCTTGAGCGCTAGTCAATACACCTCCAGCAACCCCTTGTGGAGCGTTACCGTCAACTTACCAGCCGGAACGGCCATCCAATATAAGTTTATCAATGTGGCGAGCGATGGAACCGTTACTTGGGAGGCGGATCCAGATAGAAGTTATACTGTTCCAGTCAGTTGTGCGACTAGCGCAACGGTTAGTGGAAGTTGGCAGTCGTAGATACTCATTTCCTCGATCCATGATCCTTGATCCTTGAGAAGGACTGAGGATAGAATGTGCTAGGGGAAGTTTGAGATTGAGGTGTCTATGAGGAGAATACTAGTGGAGAATGTGAGGGGAGCGGAATGGTTGTATGGATTCATTGATTCTGGTATATAAAATTGATTGGTATTATTACATAATTGAATTTCATCATGGCAGTAATAGCATGTGCGCGCGTGTTTCCTCCCTAATTATCCCTCGGATATGACATCACATAAAATTCAAGCACCAAATTCCACAACTTTGAAGATCCTTGGATTGCTCATAGCAAAATGTACCTTGATGTTGGATCTCGCATGTAAAATCGGAACCAAGCAAATTAAATACACAGAAACATAAGTAAATCCACAACGACACGAAAGTCTACTGACTCAGAGCTTCAAAATAAGCACCCCTTGGCTACCCCTCAAAACCAAGCATACACCTCCGAAATTCCTTCCAAAAAGAAAATAGAGATCTTCACTCTTCCTCATCACTCGTAGCTTCAATATTTTCTTTTTTGCTCTTCTTGCTCTTCTGCGCTGCTGTCTTGATTCTCTTATTCTTTTTCTTGGATTTTTTGTCGGCTTCTGAGTCTGTTTCTACAGCTTCTTCTTCTTCTTCTTCATCCTCATCGTCCAGGTCTTCGTTTTCCCCGACTTCCTCTTCTTCTTCTTCAGGAGTAATGTCGATACCCTTTTTCTTGAGATTGGCGTTGATTTGGGGGATGGATTGGAGGAGGTTTTTGTATTGGTCGATGGTTAGGGAGATGCCCTGTTTTATTACATGTCAACTTCTCGTTCATTTTATATGAGATTTACAGAAGTGATATAAAAGGGAACACAAACCTTCTTTCCAGGTAAGAGATTTCCATCTTTCTCGTAGAACTCGCGGATGTTTATGAGGGTTTGACCTTTGAAATCTGAGAGCTCGATTTTGCGGGGAGTGCGGCCGGTAGAAAGGTCCCATGAGGGGGTGGTTGAAGAGGAAGAAGAAGTGGGTTTGGTTGTTGTGGTGGCTTTTGTGGGTTTGGATTTCTTGGACTGAGTGAGGGGTAGGTCAGCGGGAGGTCTGGTATCCGAGGGGTGTTGGAAGTAGAGAGGGTAAAGATATTTGGTGTTGAATTTGAGCAATGATTGAGAGAGAAGGATAGAGAATGCGAAGATGATTGGGATTTGGATTGAATGAGGGAACTCACCTTGCGAACTGTACTATCGTCGGATACGAAACCACCATCGGAATCGTAGGTTTCGACAGGTTCTGCACGACTTCGTTTTGGCATTTTTTAGGAGACTTGAATTATGAGATTTAAATTGAAATTGATATTGAAATGTGCAGGAGGGGATTAGATATGATTTGTGGTGGGTGGGTTTGATGCTTTGAGATAAGAGTGATGGATCACTTTATCGTGTTGATGAATGAAAGGAAATAAATAGATGGGATTATTTAGAGAAATGAAGGAAATCAGTGATGTAATTGAAAGCGTCCGTTTAAATTTCTGATTGGAACAAAATATTGTTTGATAATTTTCATTGTTATCATTTGCATTTCGTTGTTATCGCGTGATATGATGTTTAATCTGGTAGACGCGTCTGTAATGAAATCATAACGAGAGTCGCGTTTGCGCGTAAATTGATTTTGGCGACTCAGGGATCTTCATCGCGGGGAGAGAGACAAAAAAACCGATACCACTAAAATGAGAATAGGAAGGGTTATTTTTCGAAATTCAAATTCATTTTAATTTTATTAAAGTCAAAAACTATAATAAACAAATGCTATCCCTGGTTATTTGATTTAATTAATTGATTTGATTGTCGATTTTTCCTTAAAGGGCACCGGTTTGATTTTAGTGCCCGGCATTCTTTACCGGATACCTTCACTCAAGCTTTTACCAACGGCAAGTACGTACCTTACTTAGCCTTATAGAGCTGGGGAAAGGGAAGTCATCCCTGACGATCTAACAGATCCAACAGATCTAGACGTTTTAGGCGTTTTAGGCGTTTTAGGCGTTTCTATTTTTGCTTCAGGGAGTTTCCCAGTGATGTGAATGTTTGATGCTTGGACCGTCGGTTCCTGATTGAAAAAGGTGGCCAGAAGTGATGATATTTGAATGTCTACCTTTCAATTGGAACTATTAGATACCTATACTATATGAGAACATGAAATAGTAAAAGAATAGCAAATGAAAATGTATTTTTTTTTTAAAAATTTGAAATAAGCATCCATAATTTGATTGAATAGAACAATGAAATAGTGTTATCACCGATAACGAGGTTTTGTTTCAAACTTAGCCTCAAACCTTGCGGAAGGGAAAGGAAAGTATCTACCTAGTAGGTACCTAGATACCAACATTTCATTGTTCAAAATGTAGTTGAACATTTGAAATATGAGTCTCGAATGCTCCTTCAATATTTGATATTTAATCTAATGTTAGTCCCTTCCTAGTACATGAAGCTATTCGAATGGAAGACACGCTAATAAATTACTAGGTAGGCTATGACGATACAGCATTCCTTCGCACTTTCTGATTCTTGCGAGGGCAGGTTTGAATCATTACGACAGTTTCAGAAATTACGATACATTCAAGCAATACAACAGATTCACACAATTCAACAACTTGAATGTTCACAATGGACTCAACAAATGAGTCCAAGGTCGCGGAAGGCGCGACCGACGACTACGCAACTACCCGATTACTACGATTTCTTTCCACGGCTTCAAACGAGCAACTTGTGTTGATAGCCCTCGCCTTAGCATTCAGCATATATATAATAATAGATGGACTATTCATTCTTCTCCTAGGAGCTTTAGGCGGTGTCATTTTACACACAATATGTACAGACAAAAGTGCTACGCCTGTGGTAGATTTGTATGTCAAGCCAGATGACGTTCAGGTCGAATTGGTCGAGAGCACAGGAAGCAACTTCGAGAAATTTCGACCTAAGACTGCCATTGCCTTGAACGAATTGGTTGATGCCATTATTCGAGACTATGTCAAGCATTGGTACAATCCTATACTCCCTAGTGATGAAACCTTCCTCATTGCTTCGAGATTGTCCCTTACGAGGTTCATTCTATCCATGTCTCAGCGTCTCTCAAGAAAGCGACCTGCCGACACTTTACTTAATTTTCTTACCAATTCCTCATCCATTGCCATCGTCTTTCTCAATGAGTTGGCAAATGCAACCTCCGCAACCCAGGGAATCATCAGGCCTGTCGAAGAGATGGTAACTACTTATTTGACTGCAAATCCAAATTGCAATTTGGCCAACATTATGAACGAGAAACAACAAAAGAAGCAGTTCCAATTGGCCGCAGATGATATTCTGCAAAACTTTCTGGAGAAGTCGATTTATGAATCCGGACCGGTCAGGATCTTTTTGAGGGAGATATTAGCTGGAGTCGTCCTAGAGATGACACTAAAAAGTTGTTCCAAGCCGGAGTTTATTAATGGATGGATCGTATACCTCCTAGAAGCTGGAGAACCTGGATTGGGGCAGGCTCTCGATGAAGCCATGGACCGTAGAAATATTCACGACCCATTTTCCGACATTGATGGAGGTGTCGGTAATGTTAGTATCGCCAGATCTCCTAAGAAATTAGGACATCAAAGACGGTTATCAGATGAAGAGGCCATGAATGAAGCGGTGGCAGAAGCGAAGAGACTCAGCATGTTGATTGCTGAGGAGGATGCAAAGAAACTTGCACAAATTGGTAATATCAAGGACGAGGAGAATAAAGTCCTCGGTGATGAAAACATCAAAGAAAATATACAACCGGAATCGACCCTTGTATCGTCAACAAATGGCATTCCACCTCACATTCCTATCACAGACTCAAGACCTTCCCTATCTGGATCTGATACGAAAGGCAGATCTTCTATATCTTCCGATTCGAAAAAACCTTTATCACCTACAACACCACAAACTACTTCCTCCTTTACGAACTTCGACCAAATTGTACCTCCAACACCTATTGCTTTACAACCAAATCCAGCATCACCTCAACGACGAAAAACAGTGTCTTTGACTCTACACAACGCAAATATCATTATTTATGATGACTCGACCGCATCCGATAAAGGAAGGATCAAAAACAAACCTACCATGGATTATATGGTTCAAATTGAACCAGAATCATCAATCCATCCCGGATGGATGATAGTCCGAAGATACTCGGATTTTGAAACACTGCATGAAGTTCTCGGACGAATTGCCAAAGTTTCGGGTGCTACGACATTCATTGAGCAACACCAAGATTTGCCAAAGTGGAAAGCACACACCAAACCATCATTACGTGGCGAATTAGAGCGGTATGTGAAAGAAGCTCTTGTTCACCAAGCACTTGCTGAAAGTGAGGGCATGAAACGATTCTTGGAGAAGGATCAAGGAATCATGCCGGCGCCAGTTACAAAAGCTGGTTTTGCCTGGCCTACATCATCTCTGGAGAATATGGGTAAAGGCATGATTGATACGCTTAGAAGCGCACCAAAGGGGGCAGCTACTGGCGTTACAGGTGTTTTCAGTAACATTGGATCACTTGGACAAAAAAGATCTAGTCAAAGCAGTTTGCAGTCCCAAAATCGCATTTCAGCACCAGCGCTGTCAAGGGTTGATAGTACAACTTCAAATGGTTCTTTCTTTGAATCAAAAAGAGGTAGATTGAGCGAGGATAGTTCAAAAGCAGCTTCTGTCGTTTCACAACCTGCAAAGACGGTATCCCTCGGACGAAAGCTGAGCCGTGGATCTATTCCAGGGGCTGTGGAAGAATCTGGTATTAGAACTAGAGGATCTTCTGTAAGCAGTCACATGGGCGCTACACATAGCCAATTGCACAGTCGGGAGCTTAGCCAAACTTCATCGACAAAACCTGAGGATACACCACTTCCATCACCAACCATGAAAGATTCCCAAGAATTGCATTTGCCACCACCACCTACTGAGATGCCCGACGACTACACTTTGGAAGCCGCAGTCGACAGACCATCACCCCAAGATCTACTGGACAATGACAACACTGATACAGCTGCGCCATCAATTGAGAAGGAAATCAAGGCTGTGTTGGGCAATAGTAGTACGCCTGCGCTGCTAAGTGAGAAGGAAACCAAAACTGTGTTGGACAATAGTGGTACGCCTGCGCCACTAAATGAAGAGGAAACCAAAATAGCAATTGAGCTCCTCTTCGCTGTCATAACAGAGCTCTATACCCTCTCTTCTGCTTGGACTTTCCGACGCACCCTCCTAACTGCTGCGAAAACCTTCCTCCTTCGCCCAGGAAATCCTTCTTTATCCTCTATTCAAGAACTCATACAAGACTCTGTCATTGCAGCTTATACTTCCGATGCTGGAATTGCCTCTTGTCTTTGTAAAGTGAGAGAGAATGCATTACCTACAGAAACCGAGCTAAAGACCTGGCCTGCAGAGATGAGCGCAGAAGATAAGGAGAAGTTGAGGGTTAAGGCGAGAAAGCTTTTACTAGAGAGAGGTATGCCGATTGCTTTGACAGGTGTTATGGGACAGGCGGCCACTGGAGAGGCCTTGGGAAAGTTGTTTGATGCTTTGCAATGCGAAAATGTGGCGCGGGGTTTGATTTGTGGAATGCTTCTTCAAGGTGTTAAAGCTATTACACATTAAGAGATGGGGAAATGTAAGACAATGGAAAGGATAGAGACGTTTGGGAAAAGGTGCGACAATGGAAAAGGATAGAATACTAGAGCGGATCGAGACGCCCGGGAAAAGACGGGATAATGGATAGAACGGAGACACCGGGACGGATTGAAACATCGAGAAAAGGCGGGACAATGGAAAGGATAGAGACATTGGGATGAAATAAAACTCCGAGAAAAGATGCGACAATGGAGAAAATAGAGAGAATGGGAGGGATTGGAACATTGAGAAAAGATGGGACAATGGAAAGGATAGAGGCTTTGAAATGCATTGAGACTAGAGATACCATTATTATGCTTAGCATTAGTATTATTAATCACGAGAAATGGAAAACAAGAAATTATTACATTATGAATCTTTGCTCCTTTTTTTACTGATGGTGATAGATATTCATAATGTGTATTTATTCGTAATATGTATCTATGATTAATCTCTAAGAGAATTAAACTACAATTACTTGATTTCACAGTCAAAAACAGAGTGGGATAGAAAAAAAAGCAGCTGGATAACAAATAGGTAACAGGTAACTGCAGGTAACAAAAAAACCTGGTATATTGATAAATGAATCAATCTATCATTATCATCATTATCAGTACACTTTGAGCCATCTCTCCTCCCCTCTGTTCCCCTTATTTTCTTTATTAGGGGTTGGTTCTGTGGATCTGTGGATCTGTGGATCTGTGGATCTGTGGTTTTTACTTGGGAGTGGAGGGATGCAGGGGTGAAGGGTGATATTAGTTGGGATATGGGGATATGGGGATATTGAGAAAATGTTCATTGGGGCGGGTGATGAGATGTAAGAAGTAAGATGTAGAATGTAGAATGTGTGATTTATATGGAATTATGAGGTGTGGAATTGTGAGGTATAGTTATAGATATATAGATTGTTGAATGAAATATAGGATGATGATTTAAATCATGACTAGATTGTTAAGCCCTAAGGTCTTCTAACACAAAATAAATAGGAAGAGATGTGAATGATGAATTTTCCGGGGTTTTTGTTTTTATTCGGGAGATTGGAGATTGAGTGGGCATTTTCTCGGTTACCCCTTTATTAGTCTGGAGGCGGGATATCCCCAGGAGCGTCGTCTCCTTATAATTACAATAGATATTTGATTAATATGAGTTCATTTGCTAATAAGGTTATTTACCAAAAATATGGCTTCCATTGTGAAAGATTTCAGACTGGATTTATTATTACAGTACTAGTCAACTTATATTACCCCACAATCTAATTTCAGTTTTTTTATATATTCAACATCTATTTTTCAATTTGATTATAAAATCAATCATTAATTATTATAATCCAAAATTTGAATATATTGAAGTTCTATATCTATACTATTCCCCCAAAAAAATTCAAATCCTTATCGCCTTACAATTAATCAATATTTTGTATATCAACCCCCTACTGTAATACAGGCTTCAATTTTATCAGATATACTTGCCTCTAATTTATCGAATAATTCTTGATCTAATATATCTCAAATTATTTATAAACAATTCTTTAATCTCTATCTAATATATTCCGATTTGCTTTTGTCGATTACAATATTAGGAAACATTTTATATAATCTTATTTTTAAAGTTCATTAAATATACTTAATAGAATTGAAATCAAAAAAATAAGGAAATCAATCCTTCAATATTGAAATCCTCTTTTCTTGAAACCAATCCTGTATTTTATAAATACGATAAATAAAAGCATTATCCTATATAAATTTATACTCTAAATCTAATCTTTCAAAAATATAGCCTATTTCAATATCAAGGATCTCGAGATATAAATTAGTATTATATTTATATTTCTTACTTTCAAAATCTCTATCTATTATATATAGATTATTTCTTTCAAGATCCTAAAAACCTCTTTAGATTATAATCTTTATATTTTTATTCATATTATATATTTGAACCATTCTAAATTTCTATTTCTGAATAGGAGTATAAAAGCATCATTTTCCTTTTTTATCCTATTCTCATTTTATAAAGCATTTATCATTTTATACAATTAATCCTTATTCCTTTATTATCAATCCCTTATATATTAAATACTATACAAGTTACTTGAATGTATATATTTGAATAAGTTCCGATTGTTTTTTATATTTCCAATTGATGATTCTATAAATCTTTAAAATCTTTTTAATAGTAAAGGTATTATATTTAAGATTTACAATTGTTTTTATTTGTATATAATTGAATATATCGAATTAATATACGTTTTTCTCTTTCTATATAAAATCTAATTTAAAGAATATAAAATAAATTCATTCCTTTATTGTATAATATATCTTATTGTAAAATATAGCAAATAATTCGTGCTTCGAGATTGAAATCAATTATAATACAATAAGGATTAAAGCTATTGAAAGTTTTGCTAATAATTTTGCTATATAAATATAGAGTAAAATACTTAAAAACTAATTCTCTTTCGGTATTCGGGATTTTAGGGGTATGTTGTGGTGTTGTTGGTGAATAAATAATAAAGAGAGTTGAAATTCAATTCGCGAAATTTATGCGTTTTTAAGGTTTTGGGGTAATATAAGTGCACGGTTACTGTAATGAAATTGAGAAGATTATGGAAAAGCTTGACGGGATACTAGCTAAAATCTAGTTCCCGGAACTTCCATAGTGGCTATATACTAGTTTTCAATTCGCTTTCTTTTCTCTCTACGGAGGTTGATGGGGTAAGTATTGTAAGACACACCAAAAAATGACCGTGCTTGGTTCCACAGATAGGGGTTTTGACCAATAATATCATTACACTGATTGAAAATTTGTATGATGAAATCTAAATAATTAAAGTATTGTAAATTCTCAATTATTTATTCAAAATCATTCAAAATCATTCAAAATCATTCAAAATCATTAATTTTTTATTCAAAAATCTATTCTAAAATTATTAAAAAAGATTATACAAACTTTAAAAACTTCAAAATCATCAAGTTGTTGAGATTTTATTGAAATCTTCAAAATACAATCAAGATTTTCAAAATTCGAAATTTGAAAGAAGAATAGTTCAATATCTATTCAAGTTGTTTAAAGCAGCATCAAAAGACAGGAAAAACAGCGATATGTGGGTAAAAAATGTCTTACAATACTTACCCCATCAACCTCCGTACTTTTTAAAGAGACAATTCCATCGCGGAGAGAATAATGTAGTAGCCTAGTGAGCTCGCTTGGGACTCCAGGCGCATAACGTGCAAATTTATCAAGAGAGCTAGAGTTGCTGTGTTATCTATAGAAATTTGTGGCTGATGTTGTTAGATATCAAACAATGCTGTGTTTAACTCTATAGGATGAGTTAAACTTACAGGCTGGCTGGAAGTCTAGCTTGTGGACACTGCATCTATGGGTGTATATTTTGCGCAGCTCAATTTGAATCAAGTGTTTTCGGGTCATAGACTGAATAGAAAAGTCCCCGTCATTTTCGTTTTTCATCTCCCAAATGCTTATTCTTCCACTGCGAAGATGGAAAACTATATTCTGGTCTCGAAAGCGTGTTGCTCCTTGATCTTGTCTTCGAGCTAATCTAGCCCCCCATGCTAGCAAGAAGACAAGACTGCTGTGGACAATATCTTCATTTCCCATGGGAAGCAATGCTTGGTCGGCCAGCCAGGTTATCTCATACGATACTTTAGATGGAAATGGCAGCTAGGATAAAACAACAGACGAAAACTGCAATAATACCCGGAGTCATGGTTGGTTGCAGTGCATCACTCGAAAGATTACCCTTTTCTTACGGTCAACATCATCTGAGTGAGATGTGTAATACAAACTAAAAACTATCAACAAATAGTAATCCCAATAGAAAAGAATCGAGCAAAACTTAGATCTCTAGATTGATCTCTATCGCATCTTGGGCCGACTTTTTGACTTTTATTATGGTCGATATTGTGCAACACTAGCTTCGGAATAGATACAATAGCAAAACTTTTCATAACATCCACACCACTTACCAAATATGCAACCAAAAAAAATCAGGAGGTAAAAAAGTGATTTTTTCAAGCTTCCATGTGATCAACATCAATTGAGACATGCAACAAAAGACTCAGAAGATAGACGTTAGAAAATTTTGAAATTTCCGCGAACCTTCTCTCATAATTGAAATTATAAGATATATGGTGAAAAACTCAAGAGTGAGAATGAAAGTAGATGATTTTTCCAAACTTCCATACAATCAACACCGCCTAAGCCATACAACAAAAAATACAGAAGATATCCAGAAAGTAAACAACTCCGCGACCCTTTCTTTTCTTTTCTTATCCTCTTCCTACTCTCACTATAGAAATCATGAGATATGCAACAAAACTTCAGACACTTCCAACCAATAACAATTAATATCTTTCTTATATCATTTCATTACAATGAAATTCAGCGATTCAACCTGGAACCCTATTTTAGGAGATTAAAGTTATGAGTTCGAAGGAAAATCGAGGCTCTGGATTGTGAGATGCATGACAGAGGATTGTGAGATGTGCGATGTGCGACAAAAGAGAGCTATGATGGAAGAAAGAAGGTAGGAAAGTTATATGGAGGTTTTAGAATTGATGCCGTGAAAGCTTATTATGTGATATGAAATAAAATGTTTTTGACTATTATTGGGTACTGGAGATATCTCGAGGCATCTGCGATATATTCTGTGTGGGTGGATATTCCATTTTAAAGCTAGAGGGATCCTCTTCTCAATCCTCTTCACCACGTGGAATCATCTCAGAAATGTCTCAAAAGCAAGAAATGCGTTCCATTCATTTCATCATATCCATAGCCTAATCCGTATTCATACATCCGAAAATTCTTTCCCCATCCGCGAAAAGAAAAGAGAATGATAGTCCTTGCTATCCTATATATGATCTCCAAATCATCCATAACTTTACAGATACCTATCATACCACGCAAATACCCACAACAGAAACCCGAAGCCTATCACTCCATCCATTCATATAACAAACCCAACTCCTTTCCTATCCCTTCCCTCCATTATTCTAGTACTTTATAACTAACCATAGTTCCAACCTTATGATTAGCTGTACTGAAACTCCTCAATTGTACTTTCTCTCCATTTACGATTTCTCTCGCGTCACTATCTCCCCATTCCATTGGAACCTCACTATCCGCATCCGCATATACCAGAACATTAAATGTGCATGCCCCATCCAACTCTGGCAAAAATGTCACACTAGCGGTAATTTGTCTGAATATCGATTGAATCTCCAATTGAATTTCTGCTTCTGTTTTTTCAGGTGCGGGCGCTGGTGCTTCTTTCTCGGTGGGTGCATTTTCGGAAGTGGAGGGAGTAGTTGAAGATTTGGATTTGGATGATTTTTTAGAGGGTTTGTTGAAGATCTCTACATCGAATTGCCAACGTTCGACATCTTCGCCTGTTTCTTTTGAGGTGATTACGACGATTAGTTTGGTAATCTTTCCATTTATCATCCATTTGTCGAGCTGTGACATGATCTTTTTGATGTAAGCTTTGACTTGGTCGTCGGAGGAAACTGGTAAGGAGGAGTTAGTTGTGAATTAGGATATCGCTGATGGAGAGAGCAAGTAGTTGGAATGGGAATGGCTTGTAGAGAAAACGAACCAAGCATTGTGAGGCCATATTTTTTGACGCTGGAAGAAGGATAGTTAGTTGAGATGTTTGTAGACTATGAGGTAAACAGGATGGACAAACGCTGAGAAGTCTTCGGCGGGGTATACACCTCGTTGAAAGCTATGGAATTGTTAGTGATTTGTAGAAGACTGGTATATGATCTGATACTTACAGAATTGTGTTTATTGAGTATTGAAACTGCGCATATTAGTATTTCTCTAAGATCTTAAAAAGATCCAGTACTCACGAATTCCGCAACGAGTTTCGAAGAACCTATAAATTATTAACACAGCAATTGAATTTTATGGAGTTTGACATACCTTTCAGCGAGAGCTTATGAGTTTTCGCCTTGTCTGATTTATCAGACTTCTCCTTTGACTTTGTGCTTGCCTTCGTAGTTGACTTTGTGGTCGACATATTGACAGTATTTTGCGAATGAATATTGTATGCGATCTTGCAAGTTTATCTGTCCATCTGTCTCCCTGATAAACAGAAAGTAAAGA
This sequence comes from Stromatinia cepivora, assembly GCA_014898415.1. Classification (NCBI taxonomy): domain Eukaryota; kingdom Fungi; phylum Ascomycota; class Leotiomycetes; order Helotiales; family Sclerotiniaceae; genus Stromatinia; species Stromatinia cepivora. The sequence continues at coordinate 746,087 of RCTD01000025.1, read as the reverse complement.
ACTCACTCAAGTAATTATTGGTTGCCTCAGCGACCACGGGCCCGGAAGATTCCGTCACAGGCAAAGCAACCCCAAAATTAATTTTCCCCAAATCCTCACCCCGCGTCTTCAAGCTGTGAAGCCCACTCCACAAATGCAGCGATGTCCATTGAACCTGCTTAGGCTTCCCAGCACTCTAAGATCACAATATGCATCGTATTTTCTTCCTTTTTCCCTCCCTCGAACATTCACCACGTCGGTGACACGATATGCCATCGCTAAGAAAGTCGTGGGTGATCTAGAACGTCGCATTCAAGCTATACCCATCGAACGATTCCGAAACTTCTGCATCGTAGCACATGTAGATCATGGGAAAAGTACACTTAGTGATCGATTACTCGAATTGACGGGTACGATTGAACCTGGTGGCGATAAACAGATTTTGGATAAGCTGGAAGTAGAAAGGACAAGAGGTATTACTGTTAAGGCACAAACATGTAGCATGTTATGGAATCATGAGGGGGAAGATTATCTACTTCACTTGGTAGATACGCCGGGACATGTGGATTTTCGAGCTGAGGTATCAAGATCTTATGCTAGTTGTGGAGGGGCTCTATTACTAGTAGATGCAAGTCAAGGAGTACAGGCTCAAACGGTTGCGAACTTCTATTTGGCATTTTCACAGGGATTGACATTGGTACCAGTGGTTAATAAGGTGGATCTACCAACTGCGGATCCACCGAGGGCATTGGAGCAGATGGAAAGTACTTTTGAATTGGCGCCTGAGAATGCGGTTTTGGTCAGCGCGAAGACGGGGTTGAATGTTCCAGCCATCCTCCCAAATGTTATCAAACAAATACCAGCCCCAATTGGCGACCATACGAAGCCACTGAGGTTATTGTTGGTAGATTCATGGTATGATAATTACAAAGGAGTTATCTTACTAGTCAGGATTTTCGATGGGACAATCAAGGCTGGAGACCAAATCGTGAGTTTTGCAACCGGAATTAAGTATTTCGTTGGTGAAGTAGGTATTATGTATCCGGATCAGACTCCGCAAACCGTGTTGAGAGCTGGGCAGGTTGGATATATCTACTTCAACCCTGGTATGAAGAAAAGTCAGGAGGCCTTGAGTGGAGATACATATACCACTGTCGGATCAGAGCATTTAGTAGAAGCATATCCTGGATTTGAAGAGCCAAAGTCTATGGTTTTCGTGGCAGCTTTCCCAGTCGACCAGGGCGACTATCATCATTTGGAAGATTCCATTAATCAAATCGTACTCAACGACAGAAGTGTAACTCTACAAAAAGAGTCTTCAGAAGCACTAGGTGCAGGGTGGCGTTTAGGGTTCCTCGGTACTCTACATTGCTCTGTATTTGAAGATCGTTTACGTCAAGAACATGGTGCAAGTATCATCATTACACCACCTACCGTGCCTTTCAAAGTCATTTGGCGCGATGGTACAGAGTCAATTATTCAAAATCCTGCTCTCTTTCCCGAACACGAAACCACTCATCAACGTGTTCAAGAACTTCAAGAGCCCTATGTCTCTGCTACCATTACTCTCCCGGAAGAATATCTTGGCAAGGTAATTGAACTCTGTGAGGCAAATCGCGGTGAACAAGTCGATCTCACCTTCTTCACCGCCACCCAAGTCATTCTCAAATACGATCTTCCCCTCGCACAGCTCGTGGATGATTTCTTCGGGAAACTCAAAGGTGCAACGAAAGGCTACGCAAGTCTCGACTACGAAGATGCCGGATTCCGCAGAAGTAGTATCGTGAAGCTACAACTCCTCGTCAACAAAGGACCGGTCGATGCAGTCGCACGAGTAGTACACACAAGTCAAGTTGAAAAAATCGGGAGACAATGGGTAACGAAATTCAAAGAACATGTTGATAGACAAATGTTCGAGGTGATCATTCAAGCACAAGCGGGAAAGAGAATCGTGGCGAGAGAAACTCTTAAACCGTTTAGAAAAGATGTATTGCAGAAGTTACACGCAAGTGATATTGGAAGAAGGAGAAAGTTGTTAGATAGACAGAAAGAGGGAAGGAAGAAGTTGAAGGCGGTGGGCAATATTGCAATTGAGCATGAAGCTTTCCAAAAGTTTTTGGCGAAGTAAAGGAGGGGTCGAGGAAGGGTGGAGAAGTTTAATGAATATATATATATATATATGTATGTGTCAAATACCACGACGATCTTGAAATCGACTTGCGTCTTCAACGCTCTACTATTCCTCAGCACTCAAAAACCAAACAAACAAACAATTTCTCATATCGATATCGATATCAATTGATAAAAATACATCCATTAATTCTATCCGGGTATTCATACTCCTTCCTTCCTTCCTTCCTTCCTATCGATATTTCCTCTTGCTATCCATCTCTTCATCTCTTTACCCGCTGTCGAATATACATTTTGCGTGTATCCTAGACGCAAAATCCAATACCACCTAACAAGCTAAAAAGCCAACCAACCAAAACCAAAACTAAAACCAAAACGCTATGCATCTCATTTCGAACCCTGAGCCAAGGTATCGAGAGAATAAAATAAAAACGCCTTTCCTAAACCATCTGTTCATCTTTCCGCGTAACCGAGTCGACCACCCGTATGTACGGAGTATAATTACCCAATTCATGCTTACCCTAAAGATTCAACCCCTTTACTCCAAAGCGCGACCCTTCCCCTTATTAATCTCATTACCATTACCATTCCCACTAGCCTTCCCATTCCCATTCCCATTTTCTTTCCCTCCGATTCCACCCCCCTCCTCCCCTCCCATAATCTTTCCATCAAATTTAAAATCCTTCGGCCCACTTGGATCCAAGCCCTCCCAGTTACCCTCCCATCCTTTCCTATCATCCACCGCCCCCATCGTCTCCCCTTTCTCCGCCATATGTCGAACGTCACTCCAATATTCCAATCTCTTGACTTCTTCGTCTGCGGCTTTGACTGCGGCTTCTAAGAGCTTTGCCCGTTGTCTTTGTTGTTTTATATTGTCATTCTTATCCTTCGTCTCATCCAAACCTCGTTTACTTTTCTCATCCCTTCTCCCTTCTTTACCCCCCTCACCCGCCTCGCTAATTCCCTCATACTCCTTCATCAATCTCCCCAACAAAACACGTCTACTCGCTTGAAAAATAAAATTATTCATAACCTCATGCATATGTTCCGGTTTCGTCAAATAATGCAATTCCTCACCACCATGCTTAATAAAACTTTCCACTGCTTCCATCTTCTCCCTATCGATGCGACAAATTCGGAGGACTTTCATTAGGGTTGCAATATCACCGATGTCATCCATCTTCCATTCTGTTTCGTAATTGCGGCTAGAGGCTGCTAAACTGTACCGACTTCGTCCATCTCCATCTAGAGCGACGTAACCAGAGAGACTGGTTCCACGGCTCCTGCTACGTGCCTGGTGAATGGTGTTAGTACTGTTGAAGTCAAGATTGGAGGTGAAAGGCGAGAGTTGTGTTCAGTCGAATGATTTGACAATAATGGGCTACTCACTGGATATATGGTAAAATAATCTTCATTAAGCATATGAGCATGTCGAGGAATGAATCTCTTCTTGACTCGCTTTCGTATCCATACTCTTCTTCGAACAAATGAGTTGTACCATTTAGCATTATGCCATGAAAATTTCTTGGAAAAAGCGAAAGAATATTCCCATCCTTCATCATCGACCTAAATTCACATCCATAATTAGCATGCAATTTCCAAGTAGTACAGTTATAGACAATTGGCGACCAGGAGTCCCAAAGTCCAGACTGGTCTTCCATATCCGCAAGTTCTAGATATGCTTACCCCATCATCATGATTGATAATCCACTCCGGCCAAGCCCATTCCCAACTTGGATCCGGTACTTGAGAATTCGAAATATCCGTTAGGCTCGGCTTCCCCGTAATCTTGGTCCAAGGCGCCGGGTCTAAATTCCCCAAAGCTTTACTAGAAAACATGTGCATCCCGCATAGAACCAAACCCCGTTCATTCTCATACAAAATATCAATCTCGAAAGGTAATCTATCCCGCTCCTGTTGGGCTTTTGTTCTTTTTCGACTTCGACTTCGGCCTCGGTTCTCTTCATCATCAACGGCATTTCCATTTTCTGGAGGTAGGGTTCTGCAAATATGTAGTTAGTACTTTTGCATACAACCATAATATCAAGTAAACGCATACACCACCGAACTAATTCTAACAGGACTATCCTCAATCTCATCGGCCGCAACATGCGCATCCCTATATTTCTTCCATTTCCTCCTGGTCAACTCTGCCCTCAGTGACCTCTTTCTCCTCGATGGCTCATCAACTCGATCCCTGGAAGACGAATCCGTTACGATTATCGCCGGCAAATCGTCAATCCCTGCCTGCCTACTCCTCGAACGGCTCCCATTCCGATTCGGATTTGGGTCTGTGTGATCCACCAATTCGATTTCGTGATCGTAATCGGCATCTGTTAATTGAGCGGGTCTTTTATATCTAGACCGCAATGAAAAGGCCATTCTCTCGATTTCACGAGAACTGCATTGCCATGAGTTGCGCTCCTGTTGGCTGGCTGGCGGTTTCTTCTCCTTGAAATTAAAGTCTGGCTTGGTTTGGTTGAGGCTACTCGTATTGAGAATCTAGACTCTGGATACCTGCCTCAATGATATCAACCCAAAAAGTAATTCCTTGATTAATTTCTAATAAAAAGTTATAAAGAGAAATTTGTTGCACGTCTGTTCCAAGTTATTTTGTTGGAATAATTGATAATTGATGTAAATGTAAATTCCTGTAATCGAGGTAGGTTAATGAATACAAATACAAAAAGCCATGTAAGTACCAGTAACCATCCATCGAGAATCCAGTTTCGAGGTTTGCATGCCACTAGTACTAAAGGTAGGTACAGATATTAGGTAGTTTGAAGAAGTGAAGATCGAATTAGGATAGCTGGATTGATAGCTTGATGACTGCCCCTGTCTGATGACGCGCTAGTGAAAAGTTACTTTGGAACATCCTGGTACAGATCTTCCAAAGATTGATGGGATGAGTGATGAGTGAGACAATAGTGGCTGATATCATATGCTGCTTTTATTGTAAGAAGTAGAATGAAACATTTATATCTTCATTTATTTCATTTTAATATTTCTCAATTCAATATCCACCTGGGGTAAAATTCTATCATTGTCACCAATTAATACTACCTAGTATGAGAAATTCCATGTCTAATAATAATATCACTTCCAACATACTCCAGTACAAAATGAAACAAAGCACAATCCCAAAAGCACAACCTATTGCACCGCCACATCTCCCCACTCCCCGCCGCTTTCATACAACTTTTCATCCAGTCCAGTCTCTACCAGGATATCACGGTAACTATGACGTTACATCTCCCCCTCCCTCCCAAGCAAGAACATCATCATATCATATCATTGAAAATAAAATCCATCGTATCTATTTCGTAATAATTCACCAAACAAGAATTCACCCAATCATCACCCAGCCTACAAAAACCCCGTACTACCTTCCTTCTCTTTCCAAGAATCTCCTCTTCATTCTACATACTTCCTTTGAACAATAACAATACATCTATCTACCTGCCTACCTAACAAACTTTCTTCTACACATCAAATAAATCATCGATTTTCTTTCACGAAAAGTTAAATCAGTCTCCCCATTTTCACTCGAATATAAAAAATAAACAATGGCTCAACGCAATTCTCGTACTCCTCTCTACATTGGCCTTGCTGCCGCGGGTGGTGTAGGTTATTATCTGTATAGCGCTGGAGGAAGTCCCAAGGTTGCTGAGAAGCAATTTGAAAGTATGTTTTCTCTCTCTTTTTTTGACTCATTATTCCCCTATATCCAATATCGCCACCAACTTTCAACATTTTAAATCGCTCAAGATTCGTCATCTCACAACACATCATTATTCCGTATAAAACAATAACTAACCAGAAAACCAATAGGTGATCTCTCTCGTGCATCCGCAAAAGTAAAATCAGAATTACCAGGTCGCTCAACACAAGCTCAGAAAGAAGCCGAGAAATGGGGTGCGGAAGCTGGCGCCAAGCTTGATTCTGCCGTATGTCTTTCATCCCTACCATTCTAGCCTGGTATCCCCATAATCTATCATCCCTCTTTCCCCTCAACATACTCATCCCCTCTCTCTTCCTACATCATGGCCCCAGCTGCCATCTCCTGTGAGCACACACTAACTCTATCGGCCAGACTGACAAAGCCCGCGCCGAACTCGCGAAAGCCGAAGGAAAATTCGACCAATATAAGAAAGACGCCGATCAATACCGCAAAGAAGCTGCTCAAACCACCATGAAGAAGATTGACGAGGCAGACCGAAAAGTCGAAGCCGAGGCCGCAAAAGCTAAGAGTGGTATCTCTAGTTGGTTTGGTGGGAAATAAATTCCATGGATGTTACTTTGTGAAGGGGAAGCTTGCTAGGCTAGGGAGCTGAGCATGAGCAAAAGACCAATCAGAGTGCACATGTCACCACTGGGTAATGATGATGATATGGTTTGGATGGAGGGCGAAAGATGTTTATTTTCGGGAATACGGATGCATGAATGGGTTTTTGGGACAGGACTTCAATGAAGCAAAGGGTCTTTTTTCGCAAGTTAGTTAATGATGCCGGTATGATGATCGGACTTGTATGATAATGATAAATCAACCTTAAATACTTTGCATTTACTTGAAGTGCCCTTAAAAATGTAATCTACCACTTGGAAATACATTCAATCTCAGGGTCCCAAAGATACGTACGGATGGGCGAATGATCCTCATAAAGGTACTTTCAATTGTCGAGGAGAACTTAAGAGAACTTAGCTATTGACAAGCTATCGAAGAGCTTTAAAGGACACAGGTAACACAGAACTCATGCTCATTCAAAAGATCAGACTAATCTATAATAACTTTTTTATTTCTTCCTTTAAATTCAGCTCTTGTAAAATTGGTTGTTGTGAACCAACATCAGCTCTGCTCTAGAAAAACAAAAACCGGATTTGTAAATCTCGCTACTTCGCTATCAAATATCATGAGCTGTTGTAAGATCTAGCTCTGTTCTGTCCTGTTCCGTGTTTTCTGTTCTACAATTTCTTCAGCGCACCCATCATACTCCCACTCCACCCAATCGCTACAACGCCAATCATACCTGGTCATTTCGTTTCATAAACATCTATCGGTAGTCGCTTATGGTGCAGCGGCGGGAGGGGGAGCCTGCTCTTCTGCAACCTTTCCTCTTAATGGAATTTCAGTCTCAACACCAGCAGCTGGGGCCTGAGTTTCATCCTTCTTCTCTACTCCTCCAGCAGCCTTGGCCGCTCTCTCCGCTTCCTTCTTCGCCTTCTTCCTTTCCTTATCTCTTGCCTTATCCGCTTTCTTCTTAGCCTGGGCTTCTTCTTCCGCTAATCTCGAAGCTTGAGTCCCTCCATATTGTTTCCTCCATTCTTCGGCTTTCTTCTCGTCTATACGCGTGAAGAGGTATGCTGGTTTGCCAATCTTATGGCCGCTCTTGAGAACAGCTGGGTTCCATTTATCCGGGATGGAGATGAGTGGGGCCGAGAGTTGAGCAACGATGGATTCGGAGGTAGAGGGCATGAAGGGGGAGGTGATGGATGCGATCAGGTAGGCAAGATTGAGTGCGAGCCCAATGACTGTGTGAGTTCTTTCGGGGTGTTCGGCAAGATTTGCGTTGTCTAAACGGTATTGAAGGAGATTGTTTCCGCTAGTGGAGATCTTCATGACTTGATCTAAACCGGCACGAATCTTGACAGCTTCCATATCATTGTTGTAATCTTTCAATTGTGCATTGATCTCCTCGATGAAAGCAGGGAAATCGAACGATTCATCCTTGTATTCTGGAGAAAATTCTGGGATCACTCCGTCCATCTTTGCATTGACAAATTTGATAACTCTGTTGACAAAATTACCCAAGTTATTGAGCAAAACAGAGTTGTTCAATTGAATAAAGTTTGCCCACTCAAATTGCGAATCTGCTGTTTCAGGTCGATTCGACAATAAGTAGTATCTCCATACGGATGGTGGGACACCAGTATCCTTTGCAGTGTCACCAAAAACACCTACACCTCTCGATTTGGAGAATTTGCCGTTCTCATAGTTCAGGTATTCAGTTGTGGAGAGATGGTTGAGTTTAGTCCATTTATCTCCGGTTCCCAGTTGAGACCCAGGGAAAATGACAGTATGGAATGGGACATTATCCTTGCCCATGAATTGGTAGAGCTTGACGTTCTCAGGATCGCGCCACCATAGCTCCCAATCCTTTGTATAATTTGCGGTAATCGATGGGTATCCAATACAAGCATCGAACCAAACGTAAAGAACCTTGTTCTCAAAACCTGGCAAAGGAATTGGTGTCCCCCATTTCAAGTCTCGAGTAATACTTCGTCCTTGCAGTCCCTGCTTCAGCCATGAATTCGTGATACTGATACCATTCTTTGGCCATCCTCCTTCTTCACTTGATTTGTTAAACCACTCCTCAATCGCAGGTTGGGCTTTGTCGAGAAGTAAAAAGATATGCTTCGTCTCTCGAGGGACTGGAGTAGCACCATCGACCTTGCATACAGGGTTGATAAGCTCCAAAGCATCGAGAAGACTACCACATTTATCACATTGATCACCTCTTGCGTCATCGTATTGACACTTAGGACAAGTACCTTCCACAAAACGATCTGCGAGGAACGATTTGTGCGCTTCGCAGTAAGGTTGTGTAGTTGTGCGCTCCTCCAAATACCCATTCTTATGAAGTTTCATGAAAATATCTTGTGCGATGACTGTCTGTTGATCCGTAGTCGTCCTTCCGAAGTAATCGAATCCAATCTCAAACCAGTCGTAAACATCCTTATGTTTTTTGTGGAATTCATCACAAAGCTCTTTGGGAGTTTGCTTTGTCTCTAAAGCCTTGACTTCCGTAGCAGTACCATATTCATCAGTACCGCAAATGTAGAGGGTGGGGCGATCTCTCAGCTTGCTATAGCGGGAAAACACGTCGGCGCTGAGTACACTGCCAACAATATTTCCAAGATGAGGAACATTGTTCACGTATGGTAAGGCACTGGTAATCAAGATATTATTCTTGCCCTTCTCGGGTAAGATAATGTTTGGAGTCGCCATTTTTGGTTGTTTTGCTGGAAAGAAGGTGCAAGAGAAAGAACCCCGCTATGGATTTTGAAGTTACTCGGGTGAGTCAGGTCAAAATCCTTGGAGGGGCTTACAAGGCTGGATTATATAAGCAGAAGGACCCCTCCAGAACAAATCGCATTTTCTTTAACATCACAATCAACAAGCAAATTTAACGTAAGGAATTTTCAATCTAGTATAGAAAATAGAAAGAAAAGTTTCATTCTAACTCTACGCTGACTCAAGTATCATATCTCAAATTTGATACACATTGTTCCAAAATTCTCCCTTCATCTACAAGCTTTTCCAAACAAGCATTAAAATCACATCACATACCAAAAATGGCTATTATCGATCCATTTGAAGACATCCTCAACCTCGAAGAAGAATTCTATTCCACCGGCTACACCCAGGGTCTCTCGGATGGTATATTCGCCGGACGCATCGAAGGACGCACTTTCGGGCTGGAAAAAGGCTTTGAAAAGTACGTTGAAATGGGTCGATTGCACGGAAAATCCATAGTATGGGCCAACCGAACCCCTTCTCTCCAAAAGCCGAAAATTCCCACAGCCTCAAACTTAGAAATTAAGCAAGAAGGTCTAGGAAAGGAGGAAGAAAAATCACATGATGTCAAATTGTCCGAACTGGCCAAAAACGAAAGATTGGCAAAACATGTAAAAGTGTTCTATGCATTGGCGGAGGCAGAAAGTCTCTCAACGGAGAATTCGGAAGAGGCGGTAGGGGATTTCGATGATAGGTATAAGAGGGCTGTGGCGAAAGCGAAGATTATTGAAAAGATGGTTGGAGAGGGACAGGGACAAGGAGGAGCAAAAAGTAGTGGGGATGGGGCAATTGAGGATGCCAGTGTCATGAGGGCTAGATGAGGTTGTATCAATGATTATCGGTTCTTGGAAAGCTGGAAGTCATGGCATAAGTACACAGAGTCATCACGCAATTTGTGGATTCCGTGAAAGGGGCGCGGGGTTTGAGACGACACTTGACATTAGGTTCCGTATTGCAGCTATGGAATCTCGAGAGTGGGATGGTAGTAACATCGCCTGGAAAGCAATGGTGTGATAATTGACTATACGACGGGCCTAAGATTTGAGCTCTCCAGAGACTACATGCAGATGGTGGCCCTGCCTACTACCGCTTTTCAAACAACTCGATAAGAACCTTACTTGAACGAGCATTGGAGGATTCACTGCACATCTTAGGAGTTGGACAAAGTATCGGACAAACGTCATTTGACTTTATGAATTTGAGATTATTCCTTCGGGAAGAAAAATGAGACCATAGGGACCAGTGGCTAGAGGTTATCAAGAATAAAGGTGCTCTTTTGTTACGATGACTGAGGAGGGGAAAAGGGTGGGGGTTAGGGACCCGAGTCCCTTTTGAAGTTTGGAGACAGTATTCTTAGAAGTATTTCAACATCTTACAGCACTGTCAATTGTCATTGGACATTGCAGTTCAACCATTGATATGAAACCAAATTTGCTCCATTGTACGCCCTGTCATATTTGTACAAGAGTGAGTTTCCGTGCACTAATGTCTCCCCATGATTTCCTTGGGCCTTGTACCTATTATGTGGTATCTGATCCCGATATTTTACAAATACCTCACCACCATGCCTAAAAAGATATTGGTAAAGTTTGCACCAAATCACAAACCAGAACGCCATCTGGAACTGTCAAAGTCAACCGCATACCACCAGACTCCAAAGACATCAAAGGAATGCGTATTTTACTACGCATCGCTTTCGTTCTCCGCGGCCACACGCAGATCATAACTAAGCTCGAAGCATTCTGCAAGGAGATCAGTGACGCTGCCCTGGCCCTCAGGGATATCTGGCCCGACCATAAATTTACCGTCTACACGCATGTTGTCGATTGAATTCAACTAAATTAACATATTAGCATGTTCGGGACGCGCAGGAACGTTGGGGAAATCCTACCTTCATGCTGTAAGGATACAATTCCCTCGGAGAACTGACACCTCCAGAGTTCTTAACTTCAATGAGACATCGTCTTAGAGTCTGAAGTTGGTTGTAGACTGGAAGAAGTGCCTCGGAAACCGGCTCGGAGGACACCATGAGGAAATAAATATATGCATAGCTACGTCTGATCAGGTAAAGTAGAGTCTATTCTAATTAGTTGGGCCACGAATGTGAGGAATTTTAATGGCATATACCCGCTGAACATATAATTCGGCAAAATTTCCTTCAGCATCAACGAAATTTCCATCTACCCGGCTTTCGTCGATTTTGTCCAGTTGCCGCTGGAAGTCGTACAAATCTGTTTCCCTCAATGACCAAGCTTGAGTCAAAGATAGCTTCTCAAGTTTATTTCGAATCTCGACCAGGGTGGAGTAAGTCCCCTGGAAAGCTTCTGGAAATTGCCCCTTTCTGATTGACCGTTAGTGGGTGATCTAGTTCAGTGGATATGTACATATAAACCAACCTTTCTAGGACAATTTCCGCCCACTTCAAACATCTTTCAAGATGATCACAAACATCGTCGTTGCCTGAAGGTGTTTCTCCAGAAATGGTTACGAACTTGCCATCAACTCTTTGGGAATCAATCTCTTTTATTTGAGCTTGAAGCTTCGTCACCTCCGTTGTCGAGAACTACTTCCCAGATGATAATCAGTATGACCCTCGTATGCAACTGCTAATCAAGCAGAGGTCAAACCTGTCACTACAACTGACTTACCTTGCTTCTAGTATTTGCCAACGATATTGATCTCAATATTGATATAATCTTTTCATGAATGGGTGATATTTCTCCACTGATTCGCTCTAGTCGTGTGCTCAAATTATTCAATGAGCGCTGACAGATGTCGATTCTGTTGCTAAGAAGAGTGAGAAGCCTAGGGGAATAAGACAGCGCAGCATTCTTCACAATGCCTTTAAGCCTCTCAAGAGTCTGCGCAATATGTTCTAAATCCTTCAGGCAATATAGATCAACTTCGGTAAGATGGTCGAGCAGGCGTTTGATCGTAGACGTGAGGGAATAAGCTGCGGGTGCTTCATTGGTTTTGCCAATGGTCATGAAGAACAAGGAGAGTAGTTGGAAGCATCCATCCAGAACGCGATCCACTGCAATGTTCTCGGTCAGCCTACTAGAATCTACACATCAACATTCTACCCTCTCAGAACTCACCTCGGTTCTGCTCATCAGGCTTATCGGCTCTTATCTCATTAAGAAGCTTAACTTGTTCATCTACTTTATCTTGCAGATTGAGTACATCTGCAGCCTTGATATATGTCGTTCTATCTTGCTTTAGAAGTGTCAATTCATCCCGTATTTGAGAGAGGGATTCCAATATAGGCTGCTCGCGAGGATCAAGGGGTAGCGGTTGAGATGGCGTATCAGTCATGATCAAAGTTGGTTGAAGCTCTGGACTTTTGATATCCTTTCTTGTGTCTTGTTGGAAGATAGGAAGATTGGATGTTTGATTTGTATTTAGAAGGACCGGACAATCGAAGTATTGATACAAAAATTAGAATGACTTACGCTTACTACTCATTCACTGTTTGTAACCCAGAAATCAATAGAATGGTGTTGATCCCAATAGGCTATTTCTTAGTAAAGTGCTTCTGGCTATGTCATAATGCTTCCCTTATTGGACGTTTGGGATGGCGGGGCATGTCCCACAAAGAGAATCTCAGCCTTGCATAACTCTTTACTACGGTGGACCGTTTTGATTCCAATTGCCAGTGAAATCTGTGATAGAACACTTTACTTATAAATGCCATTTAGTGGTAATAAAGTCACAATATTTGAAGAGATGTGTGCTTAAGTCAAGATCATGACATAAATTTAAACCTAGCTAATATTTTAGTACTAGGCACGGAATAGGCAGGTAGCATTTATTAGTTATCGTGATGATAGATGGATTACATAATAGGAGTTTCATGGAATTTTGTGATACTATTGGTTAAAATGACTCCCCGTAAATTATCGCTTGCTGCCCAATTAAACCCTGATAAGGTATTAGTCACGCACACTTTCGAATTTCCCAAAACTAATCCCATCATAAACTTTTAACTTCTAATATCAACGACTTCAAGAACATCAACTTACCGACAAAACAACCACCTGTCGGTATGTCGCATAAACGCAGTCGCATCCTATTTTAGTGCGCATCTTGCTGATCAATCAACTCTAGATATTCAAAATGTCTAACGCAGAACTCGCCAGCTCCTACGCCGCGTTGATCCTCGCCGATGACGGTGTTGATATCACTGTACGAATTCCTACATTCTCGAGATTTGGAGAACTATGATACTCGATTGGGTGGATAAGTGGCTGACTCGATAATAATAGGCCGACAAATTGCAAACTCTCATCAAGGCCGCCGGTATTGAGGATGTTGAGCCAATCTGGACCTCATTATTCGCCAAGGTATGCGATTGAAATTCACACAACTGAGTTGGGGAACGAGGAAAGTATGGCACAGTACTGATTGTTGGAATTTATAGGCTCTCGAGGGAAAGGATGTTAAGGACCTTTTGTTAAACGTCGGATCCGGTGGTGGAGCCGCTCCAGCTGCTGCTGGTGCCGCTGCCAGTGGTGACGCCTCTGCCCCAGCTGAGGAGAAGAAGGAAGAGAAAGAAGAGGGTACGATAATTCTTAAAAATTCGCGCATTTCAGCAAGTTCATCTACTAACTACTTTTACAGCCAAGGAGGAGTCAGACGAGGATATGGGTTTCGGTCTTTTCGACTAAATATCCATCTCACCTTTTCTCTCTGTACTTTCAAATGCATGGCCACGGTATATCTTCCCTCGGTGCAATACTGGGCTGGTAGGGTAGCTTCCATAAATAAGCAAGCATTCATGAGTTCTTTCGAAAGATAACACCTGGTTCCATCTTTACTGCCGAGTGCATGAACACGTCGTGATTATGTGTGATGAAGGTGGATTGAGATGAATTTTTGTGCGGGCCTTCGGGTTGGATGGATTCTACGAACACTCTCATCCAAATCTGTGCACACCGTTTACACAAGAGACGCAAATCAAATTATTCTTTTCAGGAATTTCAGGCAGGATTCACATCATATATGACGATACCCCTGGTCAAGTCACAAAGACTTGTTTACGTTTTATCTTTCGCCTTGCGTCAATAATATCTCGCTACACCTGCCTCTACCGCCTTGGAGCTTCAATTGGGAATGCTCGCTTCTCAAATTTTCTGCACACCCTCATCCTTGCTCTTACCTGTATGCTCGCTTACCCACGTCTTCCCTTACCCACGTCTTCCCTTACCCATATCTTCCCTTACCCACGTCTTCTTTTACCCACGTTTTCCTTTACCTACGTCTTCCCTTACCCACGTCTTCCCTTACCCACATCTTCCCTTACCCACATCTTCCTTTACCCATGTCTTCCCTTACCTACATCTTCCCTTACCCATATCTTCCCTTATCCACGTCTTCCTTTACCCATATCTTCCTTTACCTACGTCTTCCCTTACCCACGTCTTCTTTTATCTACATTTTTCTTTACCCATGTCTTTTTTTATCTATGTCTTCCCTTACCCATATCTTCTTTTACTTATATCTTCCCTTACCTATATCTTTCTTTACCCATATCTTCCTTTACCTATATCTTCCTTTACCCATATCTTCCCTTACCTACATCTTTCCTTACCCACATCTTCCCTTACTTATATCTTCCCTTACCTACATCTTCCCTTACCCACATCTTCCTTTACCTACGTTTTCCTTTACCTATATCTTCCTTTACCCATATCTTCCCTTACCTATGTCTTCCCTTACCTACATCTTCCTTTATCTACGTCTTCCCTTAATCGGCCAGACCACCCATGTTACTTCCTTTGCACTCTAAATACTGCTTCTTTTTGACACCTCAAGTCTGCCTAGGGTCCTATCCAAACTCTCTGCCCTAATCAAGTCATCAGCTTTCATTTACCCTCGGCTTTTCTCCATTACGATACACAATCATCCCTCGATAGCTATAGGCGTTTGATGTGATGAATAATGTGAATACTGAACCATGTTAAAGCTCAGCACTGAGACGTGTATAAAGTGATTGTAGCTCCCCCAGTAAGAGGACGATGGCAATTGCCAAAGTAGATAGGTGGGTTTGGGATGATGAGACGAGGGTGAGCTGATAGTACAAGGTCTATTTTGTATTCTGATGGATGGAGTGGTAGTAGGGATCAATGTGTGGGGCTCTTTATCATCGTAACTTGCTTCAGACTCATGGTTTTCAAATCACTATCTCCCATGGAAACACGTGTTAAAAGTGGATAAAAACTTCATGTGAGCAAATTGAAACTCGTTTGGTACATCGTTCAATTGATTCGTTTGCTTGCTTGTATTGACTGTTTCGGAACTCAAGAAAGTTGAAATGTTGATATCATGCTTCATCACCATGAACTGAACCCCATCCGCAAATTGCTTGCATGCTTGCACCGAGCTACAGAACCTCAATCCCTCACGCCTCCTTTCTGAATGCACATTTGAAGGGATAGATTTGGATCTGTACACACATCAGTAATCAATGCCAAGCAATATACTTTCATAACCTGTGACTGCAAATCTTCGCGGCAGCGATAACGTAACATACCTTACTGAAATCCCAAACATCATTTTCGGCATAAATATCCTTCTTCAATACCTCGATAACCTCCTCCTTACTACTAGCAAGAGCAATCATACAACTCCCTTGGAATTTCAAGGGGGAGTCACCGCTGGGAGGTTCGGAGAGAAAGGCTCCTGTTGGATTGTGTCAGTGGAATGCCGTTGGCGTATCAATGATTCCTGATAATGACAAGAGAAGGCAGAAGACGAAGGTATAGAGGAAGAGAATAGGAAGTTTTACCGCCCATCTTCCAGAATCCAGACTCAAGACCAGTCTTTAAACCTTCAAAATGCTTGCTATAAATTTACTTAGCTCCCGTTCATCCTAAGTTCACATCACCACTTCCTCGTACGAAATACCTCACACGTAACTAGCAAAAAAACTCACGGTCTAACACTAACTCTCCTCTCCAACGCACCCTCATTATCAGGTAACACAACCAACCACTCAAACTTCTCTGCCGCCGGTGTCGCCGCTGCTGCTGAAGACATTTTTCTACTATTTAACCTTACAGCCGGGTATGAAGAGGAAAGTGAACGAGTGGTATAAGAGGTAAGTTGTTTAGGATATAATTTGCCAGGTACGAATCTGAGGCGCGAGAAAGACATTTGAGAGATAATTGATCGATGGGGATGGGATAGTAGATGTGGTGTGAAGAAGAGGGGTCGGAGTAGAAGTGGGGTTTTGATATTTCGACGACGCATATTGATAGAGGTGGAGGGCGTACCGATACGCCCTCCTCGGGGAAAACTCGGGTGGGGTGTAAGAATGCATTAAGGTAAGAGGTGAGAGGTTCGCTTGGAAAAGGAGGAGAGTTCACCTGAATGATGGATACTACTTTCATCTGCGGCAAAATCTATATCTCCATACCCATATTTATCAAGCTAGCGAAATATATTTAGGGAGAGACTATTTTAGGGTTAATGGTAATGCAGTGAGTTATTTCCAGACAAAATGCGATCGGGTTATTTGATCATGATCCTTCATCGGGAGCACACTCGGGAGCAGATTAGCCGGGATTGGCAGTGAACTGTCTCTTTGCTAGCTATACTGTGATTAATTTACTTTCTCTCTCAATTTATAGTGGTTGGTAAAATGGAATGAGGGTATTAATAATCGGTATTTGGATCTGGCGTCTACTACTCATCTCATATCTCATCGACTTCACTCAACGATTCAAAGATTGTAAAAGAATCTACGATTGAGGTGAAGTATTTGTGAGTGTATCCATTGATTCCATGTCATATAAAAGTGTTTACCTATTTTCAAAGATAAATTCTAACCGTTTCGTGGTTCTAAGCGGCATGTTTAACAAGTCACTATCAATAACTTCAATTTTCACTCTTGGACCAGTAAATGAAGTTCAAACATGCTCATTAAGGAACCTCCTTGATATCTAACTAAAAACTAAGGTATACTATTTTGTAAGTGCGAGATTTACTAGCAGATTAGTCGACAACTTTCGTCCCTATCCACAAGTTAATCGACCAGATTTTGTGAAAAAATTAGCAAGTAACGAAAGTCTTAAGTGACGCCATTGAATAGCTAAATTCTATTCCGACCATACTTTGAGTCCCCAAGAAATCAATGTTATTTACGAGCCCTGTCTTACACTACTACCCCCGCATTAATATTCTAGAATATATAGACCTGACTCTTAGTACAGCAGCCAGTACTAATAGCCGGCAAGGGTGGTTGGAGTGTGCAGCCCTATGACTGGATCTTTAGGTTCGTATTCACCAGGTAACATCCGTCTTTTGAGTTCCCTTGGTAGCTAGCCATGCTCAACCAAATGGAACTGAACACTAGCATTGGCTGTACCATTGGTCAAGAAAAAAGTAAGTCTACTAAGTCTCCAAGAATCATTCATATAATGTCTCCTCTCCTACTCCTGTACACAGAATAGCATTTGCAACTATCTTGACAGCACCCCAAATCGTTTCCAAACAATTTTTGATCATCCAAGATTCTTCTGCAAACCGTTTGTACATTTTCGCATTACATTTGCTCGATACAATCAAATACCTTAATTGTCTCTCTGTAACTTCCTCTTCAGAACGTTATTATATTCAACATGGGTCAAGACGGCTCACGTATCTCATATCCAACTCGTGATACACGACCACCTTTGTTACCAACTTACCCAGCCGCCAACCCCACTCGCGATATGGCACAAAATAACAGCCATTTCTCGCCTTTCAATCGCCAAGCATGTCAAGGCTCAGGATCTCTTTCATCCAGAATGACTGGCCCTCTTAGTACGACGACGATTGATCGATCCACCGCTTTGAATCGACAAGAAGTCCAAATGTTCGAAGACAGACCAGCCCATGTAGGGTCCAGAAAGCGCTCGCACAATGACGTTGGAGGCACTCCTTTTGAGGAGGAAGAACGACAGGTCCAACGGGCTAGAGTTGGTTCTTCTAGCTCCTTTCATCAAGGAAGACCAGAACGTGCCACCGCCCCTCAAACTTTTCAAGATGCATTAAATTCTTTGCATGGTGGTCGAGGTCCCATGACGGCCACTCGTGGTCGCAAGTTTCGATACCCTTCTGGTAATCGAACCATGCACCATCGAGAGCAAGAGCGCATTTCTAGCACTTTTGCCAATGTTGACCCTCCAGATCGATGGCCTCCAGTCAACTCGCTAGCTGGAGCCAATCATACGGTTCAACCATCAACCACTCCTTCATTGCATGCGCCTAATTTGCGAAAGCGTTCACGTGAAGAAGATTCTGATGCCGATTCTGAGGAAAGTGATGGTGAGCGTCATGCAAAGCTCAGACGCAGAGATGAAGAGCAAACTTCAGTCAGCAGGCGAGCAAGCCCCAATGTGAGAACTGCTGCTTTTCGCCCTGGAACTGGACACCGCTTCCCGAACCATTCTATGAGAATGAACCCACAATCTCAAATTTCACGTGAGGATGAGAGTCAGGGTTTAGACATCACAAATGTTATCGAGAACCATAACTCGGAAGCTGCATCATCACCAGCTCCAAATGAGTTACCAGCCGCTGAAGCATCATCTAGCTAAGATCACCAGTCCCAGACAAGCCGGGTAGTCATTGACCTTACGTTAGATGATACCGACACTGAAGAAGAGGCAAGTCACCAAGCCACTTCTACTGGAAGAGAATTTCTCTGGGACTTTCCGTCAGATTCTAATACGGGGCAAAATGTCGACAACCCTCATTCACCAGTCTTTGAATCAACCATTCCTTCGGGCCAACAAACCCCCAGACCACCAAGTGTTAGGGGTAGCTCTCCGGAACCTGCCGGCCCTACGTCACCACAGATGCCTAGCTCGGAGGAGCCTCAGCCAGAGCCGACTTCGCCGCAATGGGAAACTCCCAGTAGTTCTCCACCCTCCAGCGGCTTCGATTCTTCGGACGCAGATAATGATGTAACTGGCCGGGCATATATTGGCGATAGAGTGTTAGCCGTCGAAGAGCGACGACTTCGACCCTTTGAACTGAAGCCCCACCCCGTCTTTGAATTCTTTCTGGAAGTCGTTGAAAATCACCCAATGTACCTGCTTTCCCACAAGCCTGTTACCCAGCCCAGTCGTCGTATTGCGGAAGAATACTTGATGGTTGGAGTTCACGGCGATCTGCATAAGGTGACTATAACCAATGAGCCGAGATGTAATTGCTCTGAAGGTGCCCATGGCTTACCCTGCTGGCACATTCTTTTCGTAAGTTTCTTGTACTTTGCTTCAAATTGATGATGAATGATACCTAATTTCGATTGCAGATTCTCAAGAAGATCCTGAAGGTGCCAGAACCGCTTTGCTGCCAGTCCGCGCTTCTGGACGATGAGCTTGAGTTGATGCTGACTCGCAAGATACCCGATAATTACTGTCAACGCAGGTCTATCAATGAACAGGAATCTTGTTTAATCTGTCACGAGGATCTCAACGTTAATGAAAATATTATCACATGCTGTAAAATTGAGTGCGGAGTCAATTTCCATCGGGATTGCGTATTGAAATGGGCCGCAACAAAATGGGAAGACGAAAACTTTTCCAGAAGCGGTTCTGGTATTCAATGTGGAATTTGTCGTCAATCTTGGGTATTCACAGGTGAAGAAATGTTGGAGGCGATTCGAATCGGCCAGAACGGGCACATATATAAAACAATCGAGGGATACACCAACGTTGCTAAAATCTTGGGGATAAGAGAGCTTTGGTTCGAGTGAAGAAGAATTCCAGGAGCGGAAATTGGAGCTATTAAAAGGCGGCGCCGAGGTATTAGCGTCCACTCTCCACAAGATGAGTGAAGCAGAATCGCAGGTCTATCGACGACACGTACTAGAAGCGGGCGGCGACCGATTACGGTGTGTAATCATACAGTTGAGAAGGGAAGGCGAGTTTGATGCCTGGACAGAAGCCTATATTCGACTTCACCATCCCACGGAAATAGATGCTTTTCGCAAGGCAATGGATGCTAATCACGCAGGGGCGTTGGAGAAGTGGCGGAAATTGATGGAATTGATAAAGTAGCAACTCGACCCTCGTCAATGGGCCGCTATCTGTCTCTCTGAGCCTTTGAATGGGAGCATTAATTCTTCAAACTTTCGTTAATAATATCCTATGACAAAGATCATAGACTTGATGGAGCAAAAGACAGTGAACAAACATCCCAAGCTGGATTTGTCAAACAATTCCCTAGAGGAATGTCCTCGATGAGAATCTCTCTAAAACATTCCAAACACTCGAGTCTGCCGTCGAAATTATTGACGACACCTCAGGCTCTCCTATACCGTATTTCCATTTTCGAAATAATTCGATCGTGCCATCATCAGCTAGTTTGGGAAAGCATGGGTTTTATGTTTTTTGTAGTCTTTTTTTTTGGTTCGTGGAGGAGGAAGGAGGAAAAACCCACGGGTGTGCTGCTGCTCTTGAGTGTGGATGCTTGGAGTCAAGTGCTATTTCATATGGTGAGGGTGGAGGATTAGAGGGGATGGGGGATTGATAGTGGGTTTGATTGTTAGAGTTTGGTGCTCGTTTGCTTAAAGGATTCATTCGGTTGATGATGGTGGTTTTCATGGAGTCTTTTGCTGGTGGCAAGGTTGGCCTCGAAGAAGAGGCGTTATTGGTTTATATCCTTGCTTTTGAGGGATATTCATTTGTTCGTCTGAACTTTTTGAGGAAAAGTTAAGTTCATTCTGGGATGGTGGAGGTTATGATTCGGTCTTATTGAGTTAAACACCCAAATTGTTTTCGGGAAATGGTGTGGTGGGAACTTTTTGTGCGTATAGCATAGTTATGAATGTCCAATAGAGACGATATTACTTTCAAACATGAACCATGGTGCATAATGTGAATTCATGATTGCTACAATTACCCTTCCTTTGTACTCCGGATAGCGCCTTGGTATATATGCAAACTCAAATGCCTTCACACGATCTTGCCCTTGTTGACTACGAATGCTTCCAAAGCAGCTATTTTTAGTTAGTATGTAAACCCCAACTTGTAGGTGATTTGGAAACTTACTAATAGCAGAATATAATCTGTTCTCGGCCTCTGGGAAGACCAAGCTCCTGGGGCCGTAGAATACTGCGTCGTTGACTTCATCTTGATGTCTAGGTAGACAATGCATGAATTTCCAACCGTCTTTAGCACCACCTCTCTTTGCCATTTCCTCTGTAATTTGGTATCCAGAAAATGCCTTAAGTCTCTTAGCTGACTCTTCTTCCTGGCCCATAGAAATCCATGTATCAGTCACTAGTACATCCGCATCCTTTATAGCCTCTTCGGGCACAGAAACCTCTGTAAGTGTTCCTGGTGTATCCGTTGTAGTTGCAGCAGATTGTATGATCTTGCGCATATATTCTGGGATTTTGTAACCCTCTGGTGAAGAAACCGAAATATTGATACCTAGTTTCATAGCTCCAATTGCAAGGTCGAAGAGAACATTATTTGAGTCTCCAATCCAAGCGATCTTCATGCCCTCCAGACCCAAGCTTGGTGTAATTTGTGGCGAGCTTCTGGAAGGCTGCGACGGGAATGCTTCGTGGATCGTGAGGTAATCGGCAATAGTTTGTAAGGGGTGGTACTCGTCGGATAAAGCATTAATAACTGGTACACTCGACCACTTTGCCAAACCCGCAACATCCGAATGAGGTCCCACTCTAGCTACAATGCCTGCAGTCATGCTCGAAATCACAACTGAAGTATCGTATAATGATTCATTGACACCCAATTGGATGTCGCCGGAACCAAGAAACATAGGATGTCCGCCCATTGTGGTAACCGCCGATTCGGTAGAGACACGCGTACGAGTGCTGCGTTTGGAGAATGGCATGGCAATTACTTTACCAGTCAATGAATTGAGGAGAGACGTGGGAACGGCGCCAGATTTAAGTGCGACCTTGTGCGAATGTGCGGCGCGAACGAGAGTAGTAAGCTCGGAGGGAGTGAGATCTGCAATGGAGAGAAGATGACGGGGCGCGAAAGGTGAGGTAAGAGGTTTTGAGGCATGGCTGTATGAACGCAATTGAGCTCTGCTAAAGTTCTGCAGAGCGCGAGATCCAGGACGCAATGAATTGAGAGTCATTCTGCTGGTGAGTAAAGAGATAGGTCAATTGAGTAGAAATTGTTGAGAGATCAGTCAGAGCTCAGTGGGTAGGAAAGATGAATAGAAATGTAGATAGATGATTCCTATTAGAATCCGGGGATACTTTATAATAAGTTCACCTACGAATCTCACTTAAAATCTATTGATTTGTGAGTCAATTGGTGAGTCAACTGTTTATAGGTATCTTAATTTGCAACTTTTCATTGAGATGCTCAAAGCTTCATGCATGTCTTTCTGGGACCCCGCATGTTGGGCGCTAACCATATATGGCAATATATCAACACAAACGATATCTGTCTAACTTGTGAATGGCACGTTTATGAGAATGTAACAGAGTTCCCTCAATACTACATTTATATCAACAGACTCATATCTGTTCCCTTCTTTAACTGATAGGGTAATTCATGGCTACTACCTGATCAGGAAGACGCCCGTAATTGTGAGAAGAGTGTTGCGAACGAGAAATATCGGCACAGAACATGATGGTAAGGGTTGAACGTAGCGAGGTTGTCATAATCTTGGAAAGAAATGTGTTCCCGGTGAGCTTTCGACGGTACAGACATGATTGACCAGGACCGTGCATCTACACGTCAATATTCTCAAACTGCAGACCTTGTATTTATCTTGATTGAAGCACAACCTCAACTTCAGCATAAACTTACCAATAGATATTCATAATCATGTCCAGCGGTACGCGTTCGTCAAAAAGAGCTGCAAATTCTACAAATACACCTACCAGTGAACCCAAAACGAAGCGCACCAAAATATCCGATTCATTACCCAAGCAATATGTGTATATTGTTATGCACGAAACTTCGTTGAATTACAATCAAGGCGATTCTACTGGCGTGGCTGGAGTCTTTTCAACCATTGAAGATGCCACGAATTGTATAAAGAGAATTGTCAGTAAGGAGTATGAGGGCTTGATCACAGAGGATGAAGAAACTGTTGAAATTACAGAGCATAATGGTCTGTTGAGGTGGTACAATAGTGACACCGGAGAAGGTGACACGGCAACTCTTTACGTGGAGAAGCATATGCTACGAGCGCCAGGCTCCGAAAAGCAGAGAGAATGGGGTTATGACGCAGGCGTGGGTGGCAGAGTGGAGGATGGAGAAGGAGGCGAGGAATAGTTTGAAGACAAACTTGGCTGCCGTTATAAGATGGTATTATCTGTGAATGATTCTAGTATCAGGGGTTGAACCAATTACCTATCAAGCGAGGTTATTTTTCCTGCTCAATTCATTCATCTCAACACAACCAGCATATTACATTGAGAGGGGAAAGCGGCCCTCCTCCTCAGCAATGTGTTTGAAGTTATCATTCTAATTTAATCACCCTCGAAAATAGAATCTGGAAAGAAGTATACTTTGGTATGTGATTCATTTCTTCCGAAGCGAGAGCACATTCCGGACTCATTGTATCACTGGATTTTACCTACGACTTAATTTGGAAGGAAGAAATATGGAAATGAAAAAGAAGGGGGCGGCTGTGAATGACACTGTATCAAAAGAGGAAGGAACCCTATGCTGTACTATTGTATTTCAGACCTGCTACGTTCCCGAACAAAACACAACTCATACAAAACATCAACATAGTACTTCTTCCATACATTTTTAGTTATTGAAAGTATCATCATGGAAAATTCATTACTTGCACCGCATCTATACAATACGACTTATCAGACCTCTAATAGTGACGCCGGGGTGGACGGGTTATATGACGGATTGTATGGAGCACAAAGTGAGCTCACGAGCTCGTCATCATCTTTATACGATGCATCATCATCGAAGGAATCCCTCATACCATTATCTGAGAATCATTCTTCAACTTCATCAAGCCCCTACCCTGACCTCCATTGTCCAGCGAGATTAGACTGGCATTGTATTGACCAACCTCTGGGTAAGAGCTTTGCCAACGATGTGTGGCTCAAAACACGGCGTCCACTTGCCGCCAGTGACTCGGACGAAGATACAGAGTCACTCAAAAAGCAAAAGGACACATACCAAAACACAACCTCCAAACTCGAAGCAGATTACACTGAGATTCTCGAATACTTGACTCCAACAAGCTCTCCAAAGCCATTCGACACTCCGGTGTCCTCACCAACAACAACAGCAACATCCTGCACAGAAGTATCCCCATCAGGAACAATCGAAGACTTTACTGTTACCCCAACCATGTCTCCCCTCAATCTTTATCGCGAAATCGTTGCTCAAAATCAAAGCCAGGCGCAATATGCCTATATCGTGCTACACGACGCAATCCCAGTCGCAGCAGAATCTCTCGCAATAACCACGGTCACCGGTGTTTATATAACGCTAGAAGAAGCGAACGGCTTCGTAGAACGGGTTGCGGAGGAGACCTGTAGGGATGTGCCAGAGGAACATTTGACGTTACTCATAGAGGATGGGGGGTATGGCTTTGATATCTTGGATATGGAAAGGCATGTTCTGCATAGGGTGTACATTGAGAAGCAGGCCATTAGGGGAGCGTGGAGTGAGAAGACAGATATTGAGGAGATGGGTGTATTGAGAGGCCAAGTAGAGGATACGGAAATTTTCGATGGATTCGCAAATTTGTCTTTATGAGTGTTGCGGTAATTGGCGTGCGTCCTAGGGATGAGCTATGGGCTTCAAGTCTTCTAGTCTGGTGTATGGTGAAGTGATCCAGGAGATCCATACTCGAGGTTTAGGAATAAGATGGGGATTGAGATCAGGTTTAACGTGGTTTGGGTTACGCATTACTGGCTGCGTTGTTATTATGTCAACAGAGAAAATACATTAATTAATTATCTGTACGAATTGCAAGGGTATCCCCAAAAGTCAATATCGTGCAACCAAAACCATTCATTCTTCACTCGACACCCGAGAAACACCTCATTCATGAAAGTCGCTTCCGCATCCGTGTTCCACTCCCATATTTCTTCCACTTCTTCTCCAGTTCCCCGCTAATCAATTTTCTACTTTACAATCCTTGGTGCGACAATTCTACTCTCGCCCACCATGATCGCCCTTCATACATCAGATCACTGTCTAACTATCTCTCTTCAAGATCATCATGTGATTCATAGTTACATGTATACCTACCGCTCACATACATGACCAACCTCCCGTAGAACATTACATCAAGCATCCCCTTACCGAAGACCTATCAAAACCTCCATCACCTCCCCTTTCAGCAGGCTAATTATGCCTCCTTTAGATCCTCCAAAAACGGACATCAACCTTACCTCTAAGCTCATTCTATCACACTATTTGGTATCGATAGCTCCCCATATGTTGGAGTGAATAGGTGAGTATGAGATGGAATTATCGTATAACCTTTGTTCACCGTCTACCTTATTTAGTACCCATTCCAATGCAATCAAATTTTATTTGACGCCTTCGTTTATTAATGGAATATGACAGGCCCAATGAGACAGCAGGTAACTCCTATACACGGGTCGCAGAGGACCCATAGTCCAAAGTTTGGGCAAACGAATTCAATATATTCAATCACGAAGACCTCCTTCATGATTCATCGACAAGATAAGTTCACGAAGGGCATTCATCTAACAGCCTTATCGCCCGCGGGACATTAACTCCAGTGACCCTCCCACCCGAAGGGTATCCAACAATCATCCACGGGCCAATATGACAAGCCTTACTTTCCGCATCCCAAGTCCACGATAAGCACGTTGAGCTATGAATATGACAAAGTCCGAGACAATCTTCTTTCGTCATGACCCCATTCGTGGTCATGGTAGCTTCATCCACCTTACCGACATGATCCCAATTAGAACGAAAAGGGTTAGCTGGGAAACCGTCGAGAGTTGGTGCTCCATATATCTTCCATATATCAATCCAAGACACGACATTACTGATATTCTTGAAAATTCGCCCAACGCCCAGCATTTGTGCCGGAGACATTTTGTGAAATGAGATGAGCGGGGCACAGAATCGATCTCCCCGTAGTCGTGTAATTTGCGGTGCCTCGCCATTAAAATACCGATCATACTTTTCATCCAAATATATCCCACATTTCATCGCCGTCGTCGCAATAAGTTTGTCACCCCAGCGAGCATCGAGTGATTCCAAATGCGCTTCAGCAACTACAGCTGGATTTTGAATAAAGATGCGATTCATGGCTTCTTGCGAAAACACTACAGCTGAACCCCCGTGTGCAAATCTGGCTTTGTAATCGCCGATTGCGTTTCCAATGTAATAAGGAAGCGATGGGTTTAGGTGTCCGAGAATACTTTTAAGTGATCCGTCTAGTATGTATGTATCATCATCTAACATGACGTACCATTTTTTAGATGGCATTAATTTATATCCAAGTTGTAGTCCGGATATATGCTGTGAAATAGTTAGGAGAATATGGCATTTGTAAAAAATACATGGAGGCAGGAATAAAAAAAGGAGGCAAGGAAGAAATCATGATCATAAGAAGTAGTAATATAACTTACCTTCATTATATCCATCTCCCATCCATACATCTCTCCAATCGTATGCGCCAGCTCAAAATTTCCGCTAGAAAGAGCGGCTGTGAGATTGTAGTAGTGTTGCAACCGTGAGGCATTTAGTCGCGATGAAAGAGATCCACTCTCGACCATGATATCTAGCACATCGTAGACCGGTATCTCCAAATCATCATTTCTGAACAGCCCTCCCGATACCGTAGAATAATCACCCACAAGTACAACATTACCCCCCACATGCGCTTCCTGCAAACCATCCAATTGCGCAACGAGCCGCTCTCGAGTCGAAAACCCCGTTTTGATAATCAACCCCACGTCGTCTATTTCAAGGGGAAAAGCGGGCGGGTTGGATAACCATTTATCATTCTTTGGGGTCATGACATTTAGAATATTGTGGGAATGCCATCGCAGGAGTAGGATGAGGGTATTATTGTAGGAGAGAAGGGTGAGGGATAGTATACAGGAAATAAGAAGGAGGAGCATACAGTAACGTAGATATAGTCGTGGGAGGCATGTTAACCGCCGCATGAGTATGATATTGAGAAATTTGTAGAAGAGAGGGAGCTATACATTGGTGGAGGATAAAAGATATGGCTGGAAAGCAGAATAAGATGGAAATAAGGAGTAAGTTTCTGGGGCTAATTAACACGAAACAAAGAAACCTACCTAATGCTTGCAAATGCAATACCAAACCCCCCATCCTCGAGCTTTTTGATATTGAACTAACCCGTAATAGGCATGGTTTTGCGACTACCCTATTCCAAAAAAGAGTTTAGTGTGAGTTCTTGTTGGTGAACCTTACTTGCGAGATATTTTCCTACACTAGCAGCTATATAACTCCAAAAAAAGAAGGAATCAGAACTGTGCCTCAAAAGTGGCATTCTGGAATCCAACCAATAAATTCCCAGAGTACAAACAAAAATCCAAATCAATTCCAATCCTATCTCTTCTTTAGACCTCCAAAGATTTCACCTTCAAAAGTCAAAGGTTGACGTGATGGTTCTTGGTATTTTGGATTTATGTTCATGTTCATGTTCATCAACAAATTCAAGTTTGATAGATGGTGCGATATATTTTTATTTTAAGCCTTCAAATTTTTTCATAAAATCCATAAAATTCGTATCCAATAATTGGAAATCATATTTGAATACCTAGATATCCAGTCACCAACTCCACTCATTAACTCCTCCCCGTCACATCTAAAAGGCCCAGCCAAGCGTCAACCTATAAATTCTCTCCCACTTCGTCTCCGCATGACCACCCCTCCTCTCCGCCTCCTGCGCCAAATACTCCTGTTCCTGCGCATCGATCCTTGCCTTTCCACTGAACAGATCCGCTTCATAAGGTGCCAAAATCTTCGTCTTCATCGTGAATTTGTATCCGAAGAACATGATAATGTACAACGGAATACCCAAATACGTAGTGATGAAAGTGGAATGATCGAAGACGGGTGTTTGGCCCTTGGCGGTGGTTTTCTTGTATAAGAAGAGTGCGAATCCTTTGAAGATGGCAATCAGGATACAGAAGAAGAGAGCGCCATAGGAACCCCAGATACCGAGAGGTGCTACGTAGGCTAATTCGGTGTTTTGGATTCCTTGGGCGCGACGCGCGCGTATGAAGTAAATGTGGGAAATGAGGATGGAGATCCAGGTGAGGAGACCGAACATGGTGACCAGGTTGACAAAATAGCCGAACACGGTGTAGGAGGCTGTGTTTACACCCAAGAAAGCGAGAAAACAGAATGCAGTGCTCAAACCCAGAGCATAAATAGGAACGCCGCGCTTATCAGTGCGTTTGAAGATTTTGAAAGCTTTTCCTTCCGAGGCAAGACCATAGAGAGTGCGAGATGCGATGTAGAGATCAGAGTTTGCGGCTGAGAAGACGAAGATGAGGATACAGGCATTGAAGATGGCGGGAAGGGCTTGGATACCGCTTATTTGGATGGCGACGACGAAGGGTGAGGCAGATGCATTGTTGCTCTTTTTGGTGGCGTCAAGGAGGAGTTTGGAATTATATGGGACGAGCATGCCGAGGAGGAAGACCAGCACGACGTAAAAGAGGAGGATTCGGTAAAAGGTGAGTTTGATGGCTTTGGGGATAACTTTTCGTGGATTGGCGGCTTCTCCTACTGTTACACCAACGAGTTCCGTACCTAAATAGGCGAAGACGGCGGTGGTGAAAGTAGACCAGACGGCGAGAAATCTACCAGTATGTCCAGCTATATGATATTAGTATCATCCCAAATATTCAAATGCATAGGATACTTACTTAAAATGTACTCATGAAATGCTCCAGGGTTTTCCCAATATTTGAATCCAGTTGCCTGATGATCAGGTCCTCCTCCGCATGCAAGGACTAGACTTAGGAGGATGAGACCTAATATCACAACCACTTTGATACTTGACAACCAGAATTCGAATTCTCCAAAGAATTTCACACCAAAATAATTGATACAGACGATAGCAACCAAGAATATAGCAATAAAGACACCAGGATTGACTTTGTCTCTCGGTACCCAATATTGTATAACTAAAGATGCCGCTGTAAGATTATTAGGTGTAACGATGATATATTTGAACCAATAATTCCTGGAGTTCGTTAGTATTTACTTTGTTGAGTAGGGAAGTGCGACTTACCATCCTAAACAGAATCCTAAAGCCGGATCAACAAATCTGGTAGCGTAACCCGTAAATCCACTCGCCAAGGGTAACCAAGCAGCCATCTTTCATATGTCAGCTGTTGTTCGTTTGAGAAGGCTAATAACAACCACCATACCTCACCAAGAGCAGCCATAACCAAAAAGCACAATAATCCAACAATCGAATAGCCTATCAAAACTGGTGCTGGACCTGCCTGAGCCAGCGGTTTTCCCCTGTAACATCGTGTCAGCAAAACGATCCTGCGCCCTTTGCGAGACTTGTCATGCAAGGATGTAATGACGAATCTCCGTGTAAAGAAACGAAATACGTACGTTCCAATAATCAATCCAGTTCCAATAGCACCACCGATTGCTATCATAGTAATTTGTCGAGACTTCAAACCACGATGAAGATTGTGACTTGGGTCATTATCTTCACCCACATCTTGCGAGCCTGTTCGCTCTCGCTCAATGGGAAGATCTCCCTCATAAGCTTTCTCCGCGCTCGAAGGCGAGTGATTCCGTGGATCATGTGTGGCCATTATTGGGAGTGTCTATTGATATCAAAGAAGACAAATACCAAAAATGTCGGAAAGGACGAGGGAGGGGAAAGGGAAAGAGAAGAGGAAGAGATCCAGAATAAGCTTGGAGAAGGCTAAAAAGTGAGGGGGGGCTGTCAACTTATCTATATGACAGGACGAACTGTACCAAGAGGCTCCCACTAGTCTTAGCAAACGAGACTATAATTACCCGTCGGGTATGATAGGTAACCTTAAAGCTCCTAGTCCGCACATTTTGTTGAGAGATCGACCAATCAATATTATTCACTGATTATACCAATAAACTATAATAAATGGGAATAATCAAGATTATAGTATTACTAAGCTCTATGCAAATGGGATTCAAATTCCTTTTATCTCATATATTTAAATATCCTCAGCTGCCAAGTGAGTGTCTTATCAATAATGTAATCATGCATTTGTCATGTCTTTCCCAAATGCCAAGGTCATACAGAGAAGATGACCAAACAACCATTATCTCTCTTGGGATCGACACCCTTGGCTCTAATTCTTTATGTACTCCGTATGGCACCGAAAAAAAGGTTCGACAGGGATCAAGGCTTACGACTCGTTCACTACTCACTTCCTTCACGACTTCAAGAGTTGCACGATAACAATGTCTGGGCGCCCAGGCACTTGTTGCGTGCTACACTGCTGATATGCTGAGATGAGAAAAAAAGCAGTAGAACGGCCCGGTTTTACCCCATATCATATCCTTGTAGCCAAGTTGCAGGCCGAGTTTTTCTTGCGTGGACATGTGAGCTCAGGTTGTTCAACTTGCCTCGACCCTGCGCCTGCTTCTAGCCTTCTCCTGCATACCGTGGAAAACTCGACAAACTGGCATTCTACTTAACCCGATTAGTCCAAAGCTGGGGAAGCTAAACAACGCATATAATTGGAAGAATCGACAAAGTGGATACTTTTGCAGAGTTTTATTATCCACTTTTAGCTTTTGTCTATTGATATTTCCGAAATCCGAATAGAAGCGAGAAAAGCTAAGGCTAAATCGGGTTAAGTAGAATGCCATTCTGTCGGGTTCATACGGTAGGGAATTGGAAATTTTTGAAATTTTTGAACAAGAGGGGCGAAGGTTTTTTGGTTTTTTGGTTTTTTTTTACTGGTCCCAGTTGTTCAGATTATTGTGTAGATGTGATTGGATAATATAAGAAGAAGACCGGAGGTAACCGGCAGTCTGGATGGTGGGTCTTGCATCTTGGGTTGCGGGGAATCCTATTACGTAAAGAGGCTCTGAGAGTCTTTTGCACTTCTGCTCTGCATGCCACCCGTTGTCTCGATCGAGTTGTGCCTGATTATACCTACTCTAGGTACCTGTGCCGCCAGAAAGTATAGCACACATTCCTATTCTGGTTTAAATACGTGGTTAAAAAGGCTTAAAAATGAGGAAAAACGTTGAAAAAGAGGGCTATTTGACCAATAATATTCATTATTTTCCATTGTTCCGCTTTATCAACATTATAAACTTCAAATTCTATTAGTCCGAGGGTCTGTAAATACCTGGTTCATAACTTGCACTGGCCAATTGATATAGGTATATTGAGTTATGTATCTCATTCACACTTTCCGGAATCTTAAGTGACTACTCAAATGTCTATTTTCAACACTCATATATCTATTTTAAACCTTCGAAGCCCAAGAACCATACCAGATAGTCACCGAGCAACAGACATCCCTAGGGGGTATTTAAACTTTTATTCGTATCCATAACTTCATTTTGTATCTACAGTAGTACCTTTTGAAACGTACAGTTTTATCACCTCTTCGCATTTGCCAATAAGTTCAATGCACTTCCTGCCAATACAAATCCAGCCTGATCAGGACTGAATGTATGCTTGGTCTTGAGAATAATCTCCTCCCCAGTCTCATGCTTCTTAACCCGTAGGCTGACGTCACCCTTCCCGCCATTCTTCAACATATCGTATAAACCAATCGTGCTCACCTCATCAAGTGCGTCGATCTTTCCATAATCCTCTCCATTAGCAAAAGTGAGAGGTACAACACCTTGCTTCTTTAAGTTTGTTTCATGTATACGTGCAAATGATTTGCAGAGAATAACTCTACCTCCCAAGTAACGGGGTTGAAGAGCTGCGTGTTCGCGCGCAGAACCTTCTCCATAATTGCTTTCTCCGACGACAAGCCATTCTTTACCCTGGTCCTTCCATTTCTGAGCAAGTTCTGGGATACCGGATGTGCTGCCATCGACGTCGTAGGCAACATTTACCTCGCCTGTTGCAGCGTTGATAGCTGTAATAAGTGTGTTGGCAGAGATGTTTGGAAGATGGCCTTTGTATTTGAGCCAAGGACCAGCGGCAGAAATGGTATCGGTGGTACACTTTCCAGTGACCTTATAGAGAACGCGAAGTCCTTCTAACTCACTTTCTGGAAATGGTGCAAATGGTTCCAAAAGGGCTAGACGATCAGAAGTTGGGGAGACAACAACTTCTGTTTCGGGGGAAGGGGGGCCTGATGATGGCAAAAGTTCTTCGTTTCCTTGTTCGAAACCTTTCTGAGGAAGTTCGGCACCAGTAGGTGGCTCGAAACGGAATTCCTTACCAGATGGAGTTATGATAGAGTCCGTGATTGGATTGAATGAAGTGCTTCCAGCATATGACATAGCTGTAACAATCTCGGGAGAAGCGAGGAAATTCATAGTATCTGGATTACCATCGTTTCGTCCTCTGAAATTTCGGTTATATGATGTGAATATCGCGTTGGGTTCACCCTTTGCAACTCCATCGGTTCTGCTCCACATTCCAATACATGGGCTTTCTCAAGTCAGTAATTTTATCGTGAAATGATTATCAGAGGAATAGATAAGTTTGGACTGGCTTGGCTCAGAGACAGGTAAAGCACGTGATCAGATACACAAATGGTAGCTTTGAATAGCTAGATAGACTTGGACTTCCAAGTAGGGCTGGCGATCGGGTATTGGGAGTTGCCTATCAAAAAAACTATTCGGCGTAAAATCAAGGCTTCGGGCTGTGTTGAGGGCGGGTGGGGAGAGGGGCATGGGACCGGGATGTAAAAAGAACCGATAGTACTCACCCACAAGCATTGGCAAGTACAATACCTCCAGCTTCAGTAAACGTCGATGAAATTTCATCACGCTCTAAGGTGGCTCTAATCTGTTCACTGCCAGGTGTGATGAAAAAGTCGGTAGCTGGCTTGAGACCTGCGGCCGAAGCTTGCTTGACCAAATTTTGTACTCTTGCCATATCTTGATACGAACTGTTTGTGCAGCTACCAATTAA
This sequence comes from Stromatinia cepivora, assembly GCA_014898415.1. Classification (NCBI taxonomy): domain Eukaryota; kingdom Fungi; phylum Ascomycota; class Leotiomycetes; order Helotiales; family Sclerotiniaceae; genus Stromatinia; species Stromatinia cepivora. Next base: position 712,849 of record RCTD01000025.1, on the reverse strand, counting down.
ACTCGAGGATACTGTCTCTGGCCAATTATTTGCTATGACAGCCTTCGCAAATTGTGACAATGGTGTGGATAAATCAGGTGTGGCTGGTCCGTTGATATGAGGTTCTAATGTAGATAAATTAATGGTAATAAGTTCGTCGTAGTGAGCACCTTCATCTGCTCTCAACAGGTTATGGAGCGAAGGACTTTCTGCGATAGCTTGGGCTTGTAATGCGATGGATGATCGATGTGTTGATTCGAGATATGGAATGTGGCGTTTTGAGAATGGGAAGAGAGAAGTTGTAGCACCAACCTCAGCACCCTGTTGAAATTGTCAGTAATAGATCATAAAGAGGAAAAGTAAAGCTTCGACCATATTAGCCACGGTTGCCATTCCAGTTGGAGTCAGCGAATCAACTCCAGGTCCATGGTACTCAATTATGTATCCAGTTCCACCACGGACAGTCAATTTGCCGGCCAAATATAGAATAATATCTTTAGGAGACGCCCATCCACTTAATTCCCCTTCAAGTCTCACTCCCAGAATTTTTGGAGCTTTCAATTCCCATGGTGCATCAACCATTGCATCCACAGCATCAGCTCCACCAACACCAATAGCAATAGCTCCTAATCCACCAGCGTTTGGGGTATGACTGTCTGTTCCAAGCATCATCAAACCAGGAGCCGAATAATTTTCCAACACAGTTTGATGAATGATTCCTGCTCCGGGTGGCCAAAACTCGATACCATATTTCTTCGCGGCAGATTCCAAGAAATCAAAAACTTCCTTATTGCCCTTAATTGACTCTGGAAGATCAACATCTGCTCCCCTCTGTCCAACAATCATATGGTCGCAATGAATACTAGCTGGTACAGCAGTAGAAGGCAATTTGCAAGTCATGAATTGCAACAATGCCATTTGTGCCGACGCATCCTGCATAGCAACTCTATCTGGTTTGAGCTTGAGATTTGCATTTCCTCTGATATTAAGTCCATTGTCGGTATTTGATAAAAGTGATTCTTCAGGGTTGTCGAGATGGGAATATAGGATCTTTTCGGCTAGGGTCAAACTTCTTGAGGAACCTAATACTCTTCGAACCTCATGGAGACGTTTGAGGAGTTTCGGGTATGGGGGAGTTCGGGCTTCGATGTCAGGCTTATATGTAGAATTGTTTGTATTCACAGTCGCAAGAGTTCGTCCACTTATTGGTCTTAGGAGGGGTTGGATATTATTCCTCTATACAGTGAGTCAATTGCATGATATTTTGGAGAAATAAATAAAGGCTCACTCTAATAGCCAGGCCGCTGCTCTTGAGAAGCCCGGAGGACTTCATATTTGCGACTTTCACCGGTTTTGGGATACAAATTGAAACTATTCACACCAAGAATATGAATTCTTTTATCAATAATTGCGATATCGCCAATAAATTCTTCCTGACATTTGGAAGGTAGCCGATTCGTGGGGGATGGGAACGGGATGCTGCTTTTATTATCCCTGTCTCACAAACCACTCAAAACATTGTTGAACTAAAGCAGCTCCACACTTGAGATGACCCCGCATATCCTCCTTTTGGACCTCACCCAAATCAAAAAAGTTCCCTCTTGATCTCTGCTATTCTGTAAAACCACATAACAACACCACACTCTTGATCCGAGACTTTGAAGACTCGGGATGTTCCTGTCTCTTGAAAGTAGAGTTCTATGTAAGAAGTGCTTGCGATGTTGTCATAAGTCCAAAACCATGTGGCATTTTCCATCGTCTCCTATTATATACCTTTGACAGCGAAGAGCATGACAGGTGCAATATTAGAGATGTGGTGATATATGTACAGCATGTTCAACATATTTTGACTTTGATAACCTTTCAAGTATCCTAGGAACTGATTTAATGCAAATATAAACATGGACCAAGATTTCATATGGGAGAATAAAAGCCACCAAGCATGAGCTATTTCCTCAAATTTCATTCATACCCGACGTCCCAACTTTGGATGTTTATCAAAGCCTCCCACATAGTGAATTGGAGATGATAATGAATCCAGATGAAATTTCATTATTACAAATCAATCATGGACTTGACTTTTTCACCTCCACCGACCAAAGCGAGGGGGCTCACATCAATTTCTCTTTGGGATATGCAACCATACAACCATACAACCATACAATCATACCTAGAAGAAGATAAGTATCACAGATGAGCATATATTCTTATCTCAATTGAAAGGTTAGTCATATCACCACAGATTCGACAAAGTTGTGTATGGAAAGGTGAACAAAAGCTTCAGAAATAATAGAAGTTAATCTTTGACATTCTGAGAGATGGAGTAGTAACTTGCTCAAAGATACACCAATAGAAGAATAATAGACATAAAATATATTCTTTACCTTTTCTCTATAGGTAGCACAGGAGGATTGAATAAAGTAACAGGAGAATGAAGTTGCGAATTATACAATTTTCTCATACCCCGCATAACTTCATCATCACCTTACCCTTTCCTTCGCTCTTTCCTTTCCTTCCCGTCTCAACTTCACTTCCTCATTCAGTAATCTGGACGAATCATTTCTCTCCATTTATCTTAGCTTACTTAGGTAGGTACCGAGTTTGATTTACTAGCAACTTAACTGAGAGAGAATTCAAGATATCGCATCCCAATACAAACAAAACAACTTCTCTCAGTTTCTTCCCATCCAACTTCTTTTCTGATCGTTTTCTATTCTAATCCAATACCATCTTCATACTCTTACGAATATAACCTTTTTTTTTTTTTTTTAATTACATTGAGATCCTCATAATCTTGATTTTCGTGATCAGATCAGCGTTGCGTTTGTTTTCTGTTTTTCTTTTTCTTTTTCTTTTTGCATTTGAGGGCTTGCCAAAAGAGCAGACGTCGGACACTCATTGTTAAGGTACGCTCTCACTTTCTTCTAATTATTCCTATATCACAATCCTCAGCCTTTGTCTGTTATCACCAAGGTCGTCCTCAATCTATTTTCACTGGATCCTCTTGTTATCATCAGATTTACAGACTGTGTCTTGCCTTGACTGTCCTCACTGTCACATTGTCGCGCTTGCGCTCTCGTACTTTTTCATTCTTCAGATCAAGGCTGGGCTGCAGCATATCACTATCTTCTCTTATCTTGCCTACCCCTCCTACTTGAAATTCACTCCGATAAAACCTTCATATCTTCCATGTGCATGACTTCTTCCTCCTCTACGTTCTGCAAAGCACATCGCTAACATTACGGCCATTAGTTTTCGATTGATCGAGATTTTCATTCCATTGATTCTAGTCTTCGGTCAAGTTGAAAAAAAATCATCTCATCATCAACATGGACGAAAACGGTGAATGTGGCCTAGAGCCGACGGAAAGAGAAAGATCAGCGGCCGAAATGGAGGCTCTGCATCAAGCTATGATGGTAAGTCCTACACACCACAGATCGTTCTTGGGACTTCTAAAACCTAATCTTTATATAGGAAGAGCTCGGTATTGGTCGCAGAGATGCCTTGCCACTCGAAGATAGAGCTGCAAATGTTTCAGTGGTACCATTGGCATTAACCAGCAAACGTGTTAGACCAGAAAACCCTGCATCAATGTGGCATAGTAAGTTCAACTGCTATGAAGCTTGGCCTTGGCCTACGTGCTAACTTGTCTTGTTTAGACTTTCATCCCGATGATGTTGAGCCTGGTCTTGAAGACCTTGATGATATTGCCGGAGGACAGCTGTATCGACTTCGCAGAGGTGGTACTGGGCTAAGCAGTGGTGGAAGAGGTGGTCACTCAGCGGGTCGCGGTCGAGGTGGCGGTTCATCTGTGGGTGGTCGCGGAAACTTTGCTGGAAGAGGCAGAGATATCGACCACTCTAGATCTGGGTATGTCTTTCCTCCAAATATTACCACCAGCATAAGTTGTCAGGTTTAAAACTAACAAATTACCAGTCAAACTCATTACAATGATGCTAGACGTGGTGGCAAATCTCATGCTACAATTGATGCTGGCATTGCTCGTTTACAACGTGAGGCTGAGTTTAGCAGAATGAATCGAACTGAAGGTCGTTCTGTTAAGATGCCTCCATCGACACCCAAACCTACCATGCCTGTCCTTCGAGCTGCTGCTCCGGCAGCAAATCGACTTACAACTTCAAAGTTCAAGCTTACGAGCCCTGCAACCTTTCTTTCACACAATAAAATTGGCTCTAGCCCAACTACAAGAGTTGTGAACCCTGTTGTTACTGCACCTCAAAAAAACATTGAGACTTTGGTACCATCGCCGGCATCCAACCTGGCACCACATGGTGGCCTTGCTGCTTCAAAATGGGCATCAACTCCAGTTACACTAGTTGACACATCCGAGCCAAAACAGGATGATCAATCTGCTACACCCGTCATTCCTATGAGAACGTCTGTGTCTGTTCATTCTGCTCAACCTGTCACAACCACCAATGGCATGAACACTTCGGGCTCGAATCGTTCTGGCAGATCAACAACATCATCTATCCCTACAAATGTTTCCGAGTCGAACCATTCTGTTAAATCTGCTACCAATGCCGCCCCTTTGACTCTAGTAACGAATGGTCTAGCAATAAACCAAACACCAGTCGTCATTCGTACTATAGTGGATGAGAGAAATGTCAAGATCTGCAAGAACAACGGTGTAGCCAAGCTCGGAGCCGCGAGACTCGTCAAATCCCATGAAAAATCTCCTTTGACCCTCGAACTTCAAATTGGTGGCGAAGTTATTCTCAGCGAGTTATTGACAGAAACTACGACACTCAAGGCCGATGCAAATGTTGTCACATACCGGGCTAATTCTACGGTAGAAAAAGTACCCACGTGGAAATTCCACTTTCAGCTACCAGGTCCAGCTAAGGGTTTCGTCAATTACCATATTTTCAAACTTGCTGAGCTTAGGCGTAGTGGCTGCTCATCTCAATCCTCGGAAAAGGGAAAGCAGAGTCCGCTCGTGCCTTTATCTCCCGTTCCATCTTCCGCAGTATCCGGTTCATCAAACACATCACATAACGATGTAACATATTTTACAAACAGAATCAGCAGTTCTACATTTGCTGACCTCACTGAACTCAACGGCCAGGAGACGCTTTTCTCACTCCATGAAGAGGAAGTTAAACCTGAGGATAATCAAGCCGGAGAGTATTCAAATTTCCAAGACCTTTTGAGCTTGATGGAAGGGGATATTGTCGAGGGTACACTCCAGGTTCTGAATGCAAACCACGGCGGTTCTTTCATTGATCACGTTTCTCAGCTGGCAAAAGGCACAGGACTTGAAAACGACGCTGACTTCATGAAACATGCCAAGAATGTTTTCATTGGTGGATTGTCATCCTCTCGTTATTCAAATTCGAAGCCTATCTTGTCAGTCACCGAAGGACTTGTTGCTGACTTTCTCAAAAAGTCTGAAACGTTGTTGCGATTTCCTCAGGAGTTTATTGAAACTTATATCAAAGAAATCTCCAAGAAAATCCTCGATAAGGCACAGAATCCTCAGAACGGAACTGGATCAGCAGCTGTCGACTCTACTGAGAGCTCCAGTCCTGTAGAGGCTGTCGGATTGGTTGAATTGTGTAAAGATGCCAGACCTGAAGGCGCTGTCAAGCCTGCGCAATCTGTCCAGATTGTTGAAGCTCCCAAGTCTACCGAGGCTATCAAACCGGTCGAAGCTCAGCCTCCTACAGCCATCAAATCGAATGGGCCTTCCAATATTATTCCTAAACCTAAGCGAATAACCTATTCAATAGAGGAAATGATGAAGATGCGGCCAAATGCCACATTCACCAGACAAGTAATTGCTGCAAGAGATTGTCTCGAAAAATACCTTCCTGGTTACAAGAGACAGATAGCACCAGCCGACATCATTCAGACTACTGAGTCGGGTGTAAGAATTGTTGCTGGTAGGACTCATGGACCACAATATAAGGACTCACATAGAGCAACTGCTACAAAACTTCAACCCTCTGAATGGAAGACTCGATTCGCCAGCATACCTAGCAATAAAGAAGTTCCACAGGCCATCCAAAAAGATGAGACTCTTGAAGAACAGACATCAGAACGCACCAGGTTTGCACCAGCATCGTGGGATACTGGTATTCAGGATCATTCTGATACTGGACATGGCACATCATTCTCCAAGCTGTCACCTGCAGAATGGAAAGCCAATTTCAATCTTACTTCCAGCAAGGATATGTCTTCAGAAGTCAACAAAGTCAAGAAGAGTCCCTCGGCCACAGGCATCAGCGACGAAAGTATTAAGAACGGTATACATGAGCCTATTACTGCCGAAAGTAATGTTAAAAAACCATCAGGCGATAATTATCATCAGAGTATGTCTGATAGGTCTGGAGAAACAACCCCCATTACTCCCCAAGCTGCAAGCCACAACGTTCCCAAATGTTCGACCACGGCTGAAGAGAGCAAGGTAGGAGTCAAGGCAGAGTCTGAAGATGATACTAGTCCTCCTGTACTTCCATCAAATAGAGATCTGAGCACTTCCAGGTATGCCACGCCAGTTAGTCAAGCACCAGTTCTCCGCGCTTCATCTGGTTATAAACCTCCCCCACGTCAAGTTGGTAGGGGACATGACTCCTCCCAGAGGTCAAGCGGCTCTTCAACGCCTTTGAGATCAACACAAGTGCATGATTCTCTCTTGTGGGAAACATTTCTACCAGCAAAGCAAAGACAAACTTTAATCAAAGTTGAAAGCCCTGAAGCTTTTGAGAACGAACCTAAAGATGGTACTTTCACTCCCGGGCCCGAAAAGTCCTTGCCTGTGACATTTTGCAACAATTCTGTTTTAGATTCAAACTCTACAGTGCCGCCGACTCAAGCAGTGTTTGAAACCGACACTACTTCTAACTCTAAACCGGTTGTTGAATCTGAGGCTGTGGAGCAGACAGAGGCTCACCATGCCGTTGTGGCAGCTGCAGCTTGGGTTACTGTTGACAGATCGGGGAGCCAAATCACTAAGACTGTTAAATCTTGTGAAATTCGTCCAATTGCCCTCGAGGCCACGGGAAATGAGATGACCGTACCCAAGGTCAAATACCAGGATCCGCCCAGAAGTAAGCATACTGCTACAGACTCGGACGTTGATAGACTCGCTCAAGTTCTGAGTGTTCTGGACGTTAAAACCGAGAAGGATAGTGGTATAGTAAGCGGGGTTTTTCCGGTTCTAGAGCGCAGTAGTAGCCCCACTGTTGAAGAACTTCTCCAAAAGAAGCGTGCGAGTGGACTAGCAACATCAAGATGGGCAAGTGCTGAAGCTCCGGTTTTCAAGCCCTTGCCTCGTACTCCACAATCAACTTCGGCGGACTATAGCCTACTGAATTCAAACATGCCGCAAAACGATGGGCTGTACACTCCTCAGTATGCTCATCATAATGCTCTCATGCAACCACAGTCGCCGCATGAAAACTTCTCACAGTATGGAAACCTGTATCCTATTCATCAAGGACAAACTTCACATGGATTATTCTTTCCGGAAGTCAGCCAACCTCCTGGTCTCTTGTCAACTATTCTAGTTGAAGATCCAAACACAGGTAAAATCACGGAAGTAACTGGATACACTCTTCGAACACACGTTCCTGTTCCAGCTACTGCGCATATGCCGCCTGTTGATGCAGGACATTCTCCTTCAGGCGCAATAGGCTTCACATTCCCTCCCAGACCTGGAATGTTCGATAAGAGTTTTTCCGAGACCGACAGCGAAGATGTGTTGAAGGCAAATGCGCCCGATTTTATCCCTTCCCATCAAAGAGACGGCAGTACTATGAGTCGACTAGCATTGTCTCCTGTTCGCAATCGCCAGAATGCGCATCAGGAAGCTGTTCAAGCGAGACTCAATAAGAGCTCGACGGCAAAAAGGATGTAGGCTAGGGATAAGGACGTGACGGCATGGCAGTTGTGGAAGGATTTCGATGAAGAGTTCAGAGAATGAAGGAGTTTATCTGAGACAGCGAAGGCTCTCAAAGAGGTTACAATTTTGATCAGATATTGGGTGGTGAAGCAGATATCCATGATCATCAGCTTGTAAATTTCTTCAAAAGGCGCTCGGGGCACCAATGCCTAGTCTAGAGTTGCTATCGGTCATTCTATAGCTTCTTCAAGATATATAGAATAGCCAGATATATCAACCAGGTTCATATTCTAACTTGACTGTGGACTGATTTCCAAAAGTGGCATGTATACTTTCATACAACATCCTTCCTTTGTTACAGTAATGTGAATTAATAAAATGTAATCACCCTATTTCCGATGCCGAGCATAGATGGATATGATCTCTCCCGTCTCCGCCGCTCAAACATCATATTTTCGGTGGGATTTATTTGATTTACACCCAAATCCCAAGTCCACGGAACGACAGAGATGGAGCAAGGAGTGTCATAATTTATGAATTAACCCATAGGTTTGCAGAGTATATAACATCCCAGATTTTTGCTCTACTGGTTTGAAAAGTCACATGCCAAAGATCGTCTCCCAAATTCTAATTATATCTGTTTCCAAATACGGTATTAACTGTGGACGATCGCCATCACTGCTTGAAGTGTCGATCATCGCACCTTGGTTTTTCAGTCTCATTTTCCTATGAAATTTTTAAGTGCGCCATACCATTTTTGGTTTTTTTTTTGGCCACGTCCCTTCCACTATGTAAAGCTGGTGTATGGAGTAGAAGAGGCAAGTGAAGGGACAATATGTCGTCGAATCCTGAAAGTGATCATCAGGGGTTGGCTGATCCAAACCAATCTCTCTTTGCCCGCATAGGAGTAAGAACGAAAATAAGCGAATAAGCGTGTCCTGGAATAAGGAAGTGATTTGTAGATGAAAGCAACTAGTGCAAAAGCTATTGGTTTTATCTAGGCTGGTGGAATCGGATAGTTGGCTGGGTGCCTATTACGATCCTGGGTTAATGAGACTCGTAATTCATGGCTATATCCAAGTGAACTTAGGGACACATAACAACAAAGCCCAGTTGATACTTTGCAATTCTGGTTGAGTGCAAAGAAATGATTAAGATAATATCAATGAAATCTGTTCCTGTAGACATACCCTCGTAGGTAGATACAGCGCGACTGTTGGATACTTCTCACAGCCCTGCCCCCGAATAACAAAATGATGTCAAGAATCATTGCTAGCAAGCAACTGTGGCCAGTTGAGAACCACAAAGTGATATCACCGATTGCGAAAATACAATTTGAACATCTCATTATTTATGCTTTTTTCAAAGCGGAAAACCTCCCGCCGTGAGGTGGTGTTGGCCCCATGTTAATCTTGGTGGTGATGGTGGTGATGGTGGTGGGTAAGAATTTGAGATATATAGAATGAGATTGATTCAGGAGAAGTGGTCATCCGCCTAAAATATTGAAATCTTACACTAATAACGATCATTAGTAGGTAGCTAGGACTCGTGAGGAATTCGATAGTTCTAGAACACGTACCGGTAGATCGATAATACGAATTTGGATATACTGCAGTACCTTTACAATGCTACCTTTGCGACAGGGCCATTTCTAAGATGTATAACAATGAAGCGATCAGCAATACAGAATGGAATATTACCGGATCTAAAAAAAAAGCTTGCTTGCATTTGCTTGCATTTGCTTGCAGTTTTTTCCAGCTGATTTTGTGGGGATTGATCAAATGGTTGGTTGCACAGCACATGTGAATGATGGCTTAAATGCTCGAGTATCTTCTCTATGAAGGTTTTCTTGGAGATCCAAATTGGAATGAAGTAGATGGAATAACCTCATACCTAGTACGGGTGGTTTTTACTGCAGTATAAAATATGATACAAAATGATATAAAAGTTTATAAATATACACAAAAAGTTATATTTTTATAAATATATATATCCCTTATTTTTTTTTTATGTTGTGCACTTCATTGCGGCCGTGAATTATATTAGCGTCGGAGCTATTATAGCGCCTCTTTAGTAGTCTTGGTTACCCGAATCATCAACAACGAACTTCCGACAACTTTCTTGCATTTTCAAGAAAGCAATTTTTGCCTCTCATAAAACAAATATCTTTCCCGAAGCAACCAGTAACCAGAGTACTCCACTACTCAGCTGGAAGGAAAACCATACTAGCATCTTTCTGCGGCGAAGATGAACGTTTTGCTTCCAACTCAAGTGTCGTTCTTTTCATCACCTCACCGTAACCCCATTCATACTCCAAGTAAGGAAGCTCTGCCCCTTTATGTCCTTCTCACTGTCAATATACTGACAACTAATTACAGTCTCTCCGCACACAAATCTCAGAATGGCCAGTCGAAAACGAAAAGCCGATGATGATGGACTCGATGAGAATATGTCTATTTCTCCTACAAATAGCCCCGCCCTAGCTACACGACAAATATCCCGACCATCCAAGAAAGTTAGAGCAAACGAAATCAGCGGTCGTCCTCTTAGTCTCCCTCGTCTTCTTGAAACTCTTGATGCTCAGTCATTGAGATCGGTTCTCCAAACTATATGCGAAAGACATCCGGAGATCGGTTCGGAAATTGTCACCTCAGCACCAAGACCATCTGTGGCATCCACTCTTGGTGTCCTTTCCAAATACCAAAACGAACTACAAGAAGCTTTCCCTTACGGAGGAAGTCCCGGATCAGATTATGCCTACGATCGAGTCAAGCAACAGCTCACAAACCTTATTGATGCTTTAGTCGATTTCACACCGCATTACCTCCCACCGAACGAACAACAAACCGCCACATCGCTTAGCTTCCTCGATAGTGCAACCAAAATTGTTCACGATCTTCCGAACTGGGATAGCCAGTCTCATAGACATCACAAGGACAATGCATATGACGAGATTTCGAGGGCTTGGGCTTTGGTGATCAGCGAAGCTTCCAAACGTGGAGGAGGATTCCAGCTTCATTCTGGTGGATGGGACCAAACGCTTGCTAGGCATAATGAACAGAGTGGAGGAAAGATGCAAATGGCAGTTAATGCACTGGGATCAAATCTTGGTTGGATGGGAGGTAATTCTGGTGTGGGCTCCGGAGATCCAGATTCTATCCGCAACCAACTGCTTTCGGGTCGCTATGGTACTAACCAAAGTGTACCAGTAGGAGCTCCCTGGTAAACTCAAGGCACATTCTTTGGTCCGGGTCATTTCATACTAGGAGCGTTCGTACATACGGGGGTAGAGGAGGTCATAAAAGATGATCGATGAGTCTGGGGGGGGCATTAGAGGGCATTTCACCGCATAGGCGTCCTGTGTTAATCATGGTACTCGACAAAGGGCAACAGTCACGAACATTACGAAGATTCCCCATTTCCTTTTAATCTCCATCTGGAAGCATGCATGGTCGAGGAGTTAGGGTATTTGAGGGATGTCTTTTATCTGTACATTCGGAGGATACTTTGGAGGTGGCAATAATTCAACTGGCGTACTTCATTTGTTAATTTCACCTCAGTAACATAGGGAGAATGGTCGGTATTTTGAGACCATACAATAAAGAATCTGAATTTCTGAAATGCTATTATCTGATGTGACCGTGAAACACAAGTGATAACCAATACATTTATCTACACGTGATATCGTGGATTAGCGCGTGTTAAGATTATGACGCGACCTTTGAACACAATCCCCAACATCAACATTATACACCGCAATCATTAATTCACTTTTCAGCCCCTATGAAGTTCGATAATTGAACAATTGCTGAGCTTTATTTATCAAAATGCCTGCGTATGTATTTTGGAATCAGTTTCTGGAGGGCAACAACTAACAATCCTCAGTCCAGGCGATCAGCACAATGGACGAGCAATCGCGAACCCATTTGAAGAAGTTAAACCGCGCATATCAGAATATACAGCACAAGAAATCGCCACGTTACAAAGTAGACTAGAAAAACAACTAGGACCTGAATATATTTCATCGCGATCAGGACCATCGGGTCAAAAGGTTCACTACATTACGGCGGAAAAATGCATTCAACTTGCCAACGAGGTATTCGGATTCAATGGCTGGTCAAGTCAAATCATCGAGACACAAGTGGATTTTGTGGATGAGAATGCTACGACGTTCAAAGTTAGTTTAGGACTCTCGGTCATTGTGAGGGTTACGTTGAAAGATGGTACTTTCCATGAAGATGTGGGGTATGGACATATCGAGAACTGTAAGGGCAAGGCGGCGGCGTTTGAGAAGGCCAAGAAAGAGGGAACGACGGATGGATTGAAGAGGGCGTTGAGGAATTTTGGAAATGTCTTGGGAAATTGCATCTACGATAAGGATTATCTGAGTAAGGTTACGAAGATTAAAGTGCAGCCTGTCAAGTGGGATGTCGAGAACTTGCATAGACATTCCACATTTACTCCACAGGTGGTTGCGAAGAAGGAAATTGAGGCATCGAAGATGGCGGAGAAGACTCAAGCTCAGAGTTCTAAACCGGCGAGTACAAGTCCATCGGGTATGTTCTAACGGTGTGGTGGCAATAAACATAACTGACATTGCAGTAGGGGACGATACATTGATTGGAGATGACGAGTTCGGAGGTATGAATTCAGGGGATTTATAAGAAGATATATCACTAACAGATGACAGATTTTGACGATGCCGATTTTAATGTTGATGATCCGAATGCTCATCCGGATGAAGTTGCTCTTCCTCCACCACGGGCTGCTTCACACCATTTCAACAATGTCAGAAATAGTACCAATGTACCATTAACAAATGCAGGCGTTCCAAATCAGAGCCGTGCTTCAGGACCTCCAGTTCCGCCAGTCAATCGTGGGCCATTAGTTCAGCCAAACCGACCACCGGAAGCTGGTGGTCAGAACATTACCCGCAACAGTTATCCTCCAGCGGCACCAAGAACACCGAATGCAGGTCTATCAAGATCAATTAGTGCAGCAGGACTTAATTCCCGCGCACCCCAAGACCTAGTCCAACCCAATCGCCCCGCAAACCTCGTCACCACTGTTCCAGGCCGCGTCTTAAATCAACCCAACCGACCTCAGCCTGAGCCAGCTTCGGGCCCTCCCTCTCCACCTCGAAATAACGATATAACCGATGAAATGCCCCCACCTGGAGCCGGCTTCTTCTCTGCCCGGGCCGCAACTCTCCTTCCTAAAGACCATCCCCCCTCCGAAATACCTCTCGTAAACCTCAATCTTCCCGCTTTTAACCCCAACCTCGAATCCCCCTCCATCCGTCGCACCCCAGGCATTGATCAAAAATCCTCCAAGCCCCTATCTCGTGATCTTAAACCCATTCCTTCCTCTCAAGCTCAAGCTCAAGCTCCTACCACCGGTATCCCACCTCAAGCTCAACCAGCCTCCCGTCCCACCATCGCCAGCAATCGAAACATGAATCTAGGAAATCCGCAACTGGATGCTACGCGAAGAATCGGAGCGCCAGGTAGTCCAAGTCCGATGAGTATGGGAAATAGGAATAGTTATAAACCGCCCACGATGATGAAGAGGCCAATGGGCGAGGCGAATAGAGCCCCGCTGACGGATTTGCAGACGAATGGTAATGGCTTGGCTGGAGATGCGCTTGGCGGTGGAGATGCGAAGAGGCAGAGGTTGAATGGGATGTGATTCTGAGTGCGGATGCTACTTAGAGAGTATATAATGCATAAATAAGGTATGTTAATGAGAAGATGAAAAGTTTAGCCGTGGGCGAGATTGTGATTTGAGGCGTTATGATGGGTTCGAGGGATGGGATGGGACAGAATGCCAAGGGACTTTATATATGATGGATTTCTTGCTGGAGTCAGTCGCTGGGTTTTCTTGTACATACCTAGAGAAAGCACAATTTTGCTTTCGATGGATTTATGGCTGATTATGGCCTAATGAGGGAATCAATAGGATGTGCTGTTAGCTGAGATATCATCGGGCACGCTATTCTCAAAATTCATATCACGTTCTAGACTCTTTCATTGATTAGTGTGCGAGAACTTTTATTTTATGCCTAATTGTAAATGCGAATGAATATCAGGACCTTAGTGTGTATAAAGATTTCTCAGTAAGTAGTCGTCTTTTTTGACATACTTTACGCCATCACGCCAAAACACCAACCAACCATGCATCGTATCGTATCGTTTTCCTAAACGCCATCGCCCTTTTACCAATGTCCACCTCTATTTCGGCATTTACTTGACGATCAAAACAGCAGAGGGAACTAATCCTGCCTCCTTTAACGTCTTCCCGAAATCGACTGGGCCCTCGAAGGTCTTTTTTGGGAATGTCATTGTGAAACTACTGACGGTACCGAGCTCGGCCTCGAGTTGCTGAGAGATTTCGAAAAGTGTTGTGTCGACTGGGTAGGTCTTGGTCATGGTCCCGAAAGCGGTTTGTAATCTCAATCGTGATTCAGTGTGGACTTTTGGGGCGCCAGTCGAAGCTACAGGGGCGGCTACTGGGGCAGCTTGTTGAGCTGGAGGAGCACGACCTTCACGGAGCGCTTTGGCGGCTTCGGCCTTGAGACGACGTTCCTCTTTATCGGCGGCGATTTTCTCTTGGATTCTCTTCTTCGCTTGGATGTCGGCAGCTTTTTCGGCACGCTTGGCTTGTGCCTCTTTGATTTGTTGGTCGCGAGCGAGCTTCTCCTTTGCGTCTGAAACTTCCTTGGTTGACTTCATTCGGATTTGCTGTGGGGAATAAGATGTTAGTTTATGCGGGGTAGGGGTTGGATGTGGAGGGGTAACTGTGGGAGTCAAGTTATATTTGGGAATAATAACGAACGAACCTCGTTGCGCTTGGTTTCCTCTTTGTCGATAATAGCCTGCTTGGCTTTCTTCTCCTTGGCCTTCTCGCGAAGTTCTGCAATCTTCTGTTTCTTTTCCTCCTCAGTCAAAGGGGCGATTTCCTCGGTAGATTGCTCGAAGTTCTCATGTTGACTGTGCAGTAATATTAGCAGATGCGTCTTATGAGAATGTGTGATATCTTACGTTCGCTCGGCATGAGCTTGAACTTGCAACATTGAACGGAACTTCTTCCCGCAATCAGTGCAAACCATGGATTTGGCCTCCTCTCCCTCCTTGAGCGGCGCTGGCTCAATGTTGGGGTTGGTTTCGTCAGATTCAGGTGCCGCGGCAGCTTCCGCGGCTTGGATTTCTTCAATCGTCTTGTTCTCGTTGTCCTCGAGCCATTGTAATGCTCCGTTCACTAGAGCATGTAGTCAGTATGCGGGGTTACATAGATAGCAAACAAGGGTTATGCAAGTTAGAGTTTGTACATACATCCACCAGTCTTCTTGACTGCGATCTGGGCCCTTTCTTGATCGAAACCCATATCAATGAGCTGTTGGAGGTCGCTTGGCGTAGACATCTTTATTATATGTAATTATAGTAATATGTAACCTGTGTTATATCTTATCGGTTTGTGATTGTGACTGTCTTGAAGTTGTGGAGGAAATATTATGTCGAATATTATGACGAGTTCCGCAAGCTCAGGGTTGTGCGGAATAATATAATGATTGTGGGCCAAGCTAACTCCGTATGGCATCAGGATAGTGGCCCCTACTAAAAGGCACTAACTATGGGGTGAATGTGTTCGATAGCAATTGATTGGAATCCTCTCAATCGCCGTGTTGTACTTTTTGATTGAAGCTCCAAAGTAGAAATCTGGTCCCGGGTAGATGAATTTGGTGAATAACGACCTAGATACCTACTTACCTCCTACTTGACTTGGTACAATAGAATATTCGGGCAGCACAAAGGATGAAATTGATTAGATATGAAATCTCTCAATGAGGTTAGATTTCTATCTACCTACCGGTGTATATAATATAAAACACGCTAGAAAATTGATCGAACTATTCAGAAGTCCATCTCCGTAATAATAATTGCTTAAGTGTACTTTTAGATATATAACTACAAATAACAATAACATGGATCATTTATTGTTTAATCAATGAGAAGAGGAAATATTCAAGATAATTTTATAAGACATAAAATAAATCGCGTACTTATATTATCATAACCAATAATCAAATAAAATATAACCCCCCTTTCTTGATATTTCATTTGTTTGTTTCCCGAAAGATGAAAGGTTTCAAAATAACACACACATCGGAAACTTGTATCAAATTCATTTATATTTACCTTCACTATTGGTCGCAAACCAAACCCACAGGGAATGAATGACAAACGACCTTCTTTGTCAACTCGGACCCTCGTCATTACATTATCAACCAACTCCAGCGAAACACCAACATCCTAATAAATAATTCCTCAAATACAAATAATTCCCTAGAAATCTCACAACACCTTAAAAACACTTTGGAGCAACAGCACAAATACGCCCATCATGTCTGTCGAGATCGATTCGCAAGAGCTTGGCTTTCATCGTACGCTACATATGTCCATTCTACTTTTACTTGAGGGTCGAAGGACACGAGATGAGGGATCCTAACATGTGGCAGGTCCATTTACCACTGAGGTTTCGCAAACACTGAGAATTAGAAATCCTAATCATACTCCTGTTGGTTTCAAGGTAGGGAAATCTTTTGTAGTATCCATTTGCTTTCTTTAAGTACTAATCTGGTTTGCATTCAACAGGTCAAGACTACTGCGCCCAAACAGTTCGTTTTACCATATCTTATACCTTCAGGCTTCAAAACATATTTTTAATACTTGCCAATAGATACTGCGTGCGACCAAACTCTGGTAAATTGGAGCCGGGAAGAAGTATAGATGTTACTGGTATGCGCCGTTCTGAGATCGAGAAGTATACATACATGGCTGGGGCTAATTATATTGGTATAGTTCTCTTACAGGCAATGAAGGAGGAGCCACCTCTCGATGCGAAGTGTAGAGATAAATTCCTAGTCCAATCCGTCGAAATTACACCAGATAAGGAGTTTGTAGATTCATCATCAAACGTACAATACCCGCAATAGCTACATTTTGGAGAACTTCCCTCGCATGGACTTACACTAACTGGTCTCATATAGCATGTCGACCGAGCAGAGAAGAAGGATATCCAAGAGAAGAAGATTCGAGTTGTTTTCCTACCACCAAAGTCAGCAGGAGGAGCAACAGTTACACCTATGAGAAATGGCGTCAGTGGAGCAAATAGTGCGGTATGTTCTAGTCCTTTGTGTTCCATTCCCGAGGACAGAATTATCTAACATCAGCATCTCTAGCATTCAATTCCCGATACTGCCCCTCCAGCATACCGATCCCCATCTCCCGAAGAACATTTCACCCCTGCAACCAACCGTGTGGTATCCGGAAACTCAGGCCCAGCTCCCTCGGTTAGTGTAAGTGACGAACCGGCCGGCAACCGCCACCTCGGCGATGCCCGCTCCTCTGCTTTCAACCCCGCCACCAACAGAGAAAGCAATGCATCCGCTGTCACCGCTCCAACAGGAATCCCCGCCTCTGTCGAAGAACTTCAAGCTCAACTCGCCGAAGCAAAGAAGACTATTGCATCTTATGCCGAACAAGGTGGTTTGAGAATGAGAAAAGTAGCAAATGGGGAAACTTCAAATGAGGCGGTTGGTGAAATGGCTACCAAGTTGCAAGGAGTAGAAGGTGTACCGGTACAAATCGTCGCAGCTTTATGTTTGCTCAGCTTCCTACTCGCATACCTATTCTTCTAATCTAAAGTTGGGTTGCTTGCTTGCTCACATTTGGCTTTTGGGTTGTGGCTTCTGGTTTCTTGCTTTGATGGGCTGCAGCGTTTTTCCACGTCTTCTTCCATTACTGTATAAGAAGACGGACATAAAGCGAGATGATCAATATTGGTGTCTTTTCCGGTGCTCCCAATGCTGTTTCTGTAGTTCTGCTACCCACTCTTAGGTACCTAGTTTCTTGGGTGCCAGACCTCATCTCTTGTATCCGAACGAAATGGGTACAAGAAAAACTCTTAATTTACGATTCCTCCAAATATTCCCATTTCCTTCCCACTTGATTTTTTCCTTTTTCCTCGTCTTGTCTCTCTCGCGCCAACACTCGGCATTGCAAATACTACAGCCAGCTCTACTTCGTATCACTGTATTCTATTGCTTTCTTGCTCTTCTTCGCAAACTTATTTTTTTTTGATATGCCTTTTTGCCTTCTTTTTTTTTCTTTTGCCTTCTTTTTTTTCTTTTCTCTTTTTCTTTTGTTGAGGTGATGGGGGTGAATGGGTACGGTAGGATAGGAGTGGGGTTTCATTTTGTGCTCGTTGTTGCTCATTTGTGGACATACATAGTACTTACTTACATACTTACTTACATACTTACTTACTTATATGCCTGATTTTCATAACTGTGATTGGAGAAATGGATGGGGTGGGATGGGGGTGGGGATGGTGAAATGGGGTGGAGGAGGGGAGAGGAGGGGGGGGGAAGAGGCCTGAAGGATGGATTGGCTGGGATGGAGTGGAGGAAAGAAGAGAGGAGAGGAGAGAAGAGGTCTGAAGGCTGGCTGGATTGGCTGGGATGGAAATATTAAAATGCTGGTATTATATCACTCATCGTTTGTTTGTATGTTTGTATGTATTACAAGTATGTATGTAGCATAAGAATGAGAATGAGAATGAGAATGAGAATGAGAATGAGAATGAGAATGAGAATGAGAATGAGAATGAGAATGAGAGGTTGAGTAATTAGGTGATATGGTAAGTGCTGAGATGATTGGCGGGTGTGTTGTGTGTGATACGGAGATAGGTAGGCAAGCATGGTTGCGAGAGGGGTGTTTGATATTGTCATCATGTGTGTATGTGTAATATGTGATATATGTGAACGCCGAGTAATATATGCATTCTATAACCCACCTCATCTCATCTTATCTCACATTCATATATACAAATTTTCATCATCATTATATCCTCCTTCCACAGCCATAAAAGCAACGATTCAAAACAAATAGATCTAAATGCTAACCCTAAGCCTGCACCTCCTGCTGAGTCCACCCCCCTACTTTTCGTCCCCCCTCCTTCCTCTTCACCCTACACGTCATACCCACCTCCTTATCCCACACAAACTGCCAAATCACATAGATCCAACTCTCATGCCTCGGCAACTCCGCATAGAATTCCTTCGCCATCTCGTGAAGCGCGGGTAAACGTGTCCAAGGCACGGCGGGAAAATCATGATGTTCATTATGTAATCCCACGTTATAGGTAAAGAAATTTAGAGGTCCGTAGTAGGAAAATGTCTCGGGGATTTCGACGCCGGTTTGGGGGTCTCGTGCGGAGAGGGGTTGACGCTCGAAGACGTAGTGTTCGGCTATGAAGTGTCCGGCGCACGGGTGTAGGGATCCTGCGAGGAAGGCGGAGAGGATTAGGTAGTAGAGGGAGTTGTAGGATTGGGTAGTTTTTACGAGGAGGATGTCGAAGAGGACTTGGGTGACGATGTTGAGGATGTGGATGGAGGTGAAAGGGACGGCGTAGATGAAGATGGGTCGGATGGCGTAAAAGAGGATTTGGAAGGTGCAGAAGAAGGCTTTTCCCAGGAGGGAATCGAGGAAGATGGCTTCGAAGCGCGTGGGGAGATCGGTGTCTAGTCCGTCGACGCCGAGGGATTTGTGGTGCGTTAGGTGGTATGGCTGTGGATTTTTAGTTAGCTTTCCCGAGTCAAAATATTTGGTAGATAGGTGTGGTATGTAAACATACTCTGAAAGAAGCGGAATAAGGAATTCCAATAGGTAAATTGGCAAAAATAGCCAATGCCCGATTCAAATTCGCATTTCTGAAAGCTAAATTGTGGGAGATTTCGTGGATGGCCAGGAAGAGGTTTTGGTTTGCGGTGGCGCCGATTATGTAGGCAGCGAGGAAGAATTTCCAGGAGAAGAAGGGCGTGTTGCGGAGGAGATAGGCGCAGAGGATTTGGATTGATACGACGAGGAGGACGACGTATTTGGTGAGGGGCTCAGGACCGCAGAGTTTGGTTACCTGTGTGGTGAGGATGGGGTTAGTTTTTGTGGACTGAGGGTGATGGATGGAATTGGAGATGGAGATGGAGGGGGAGGGGGAGTTGAAAGACATGGATGGGAAATTGAAATGTGATTGGGTACATACCTCTGGATGAGCTTTAATAATTGCTAATCGTCTACTCCGATGTGGTTCCTCGGTATATGTCCAGAAGAAATCGTGTTCTTTTACTTCAATATCTATCTGTGGAGGGGTCCCCTCCTCGTCCTTTCCTGAAACTCCTCCTCCTCCATTGACCCTTAATCGTGGACTTCCTGATCCATTGGATGTCGACGTCGTAATCGTAGATGTAGCTACTGGCGGCATGACGAAGAATTGTTGATTACCACTCTTAACA
The DNA here is from genome assembly GCA_014898415.1 of Stromatinia cepivora. NCBI lineage: Eukaryota > Fungi > Ascomycota > Leotiomycetes > Helotiales > Sclerotiniaceae > Stromatinia > Stromatinia cepivora. The sequence goes on along the minus strand of RCTD01000025.1, from coordinate 692,654 downwards.
ACTTTTCAATATTGTTATGTGGTGTGGTGTGTTGTGGTGAAGTCTTGAGGAGCTTGATTTAATTAATTTATTATTCACCGATTATTGGAGACTAGTTTCGCTACCGTACCAAAGCTTAGTTTCATGTCACTCTCGAAGCATGTGGATTTTCAGGGGTCCTGTATGTGGCGAAGAGGGTCCTATCGCGCTTGCGCGCTTATCTTGATAGGGGTGAAAATGTCAAATGTCTGGGCAATATTGGAGATGTGAATACCCTATGATTTTCGTCATCTGACAATTTGTTGATTTTGAAGTTTTATAATTCATTGCAACTTCTACACCATTACGAGTTTTATTCTTAATATTAGTGTGAAAAGGTTGCGTTTCAACATGCGATGAAGTTTTGTGAAGAATGAAGAATTTTTCACGCATTCCTGTTGATTGTATATTTCTTAGGGTTTTCTGAAGCATAAAGCGTGGAGATGAGAACGTCCACTTAATGGGACTCATGCCTACTCGAAGATAAATGTCTTGATTTCCATAAAGATAAATGCTACTGCACTTGAGAATTGAACTTTTATCATTCCGTCTCCTTTACCGTCAAGAACTTCTTTTATGGCACGTTCACGTAGAATTTCCCAGACTTTTGAATGAATACTTTTGAAAATCAAACCTTGGAATTGTTTCCCTCTTTCCCGTCATTCGATTTCTAGTTGGGATAATGTGTTCATATAATGTTCTGAATACATCTGGGTGATGCTCTTGACTTTGTCATATGTTGTTGGGTATCTCTGTGCAGATCTTTCACCCCGAGCTCAATACGGGGCACTTGAAGTCAAGAACTTTTAGAACATACAATGATCATTCCACATGTCATAATGTTATCCATCTCAATAGTGCTCAGATCTATCCGAATTCTTTATCTCCTCTCGATAGGTGAGAACCCATGTGATAATTTGTAGGCTCAGACTACTTCATCGTTTCAGTGCGGTAAGGTATAGTGCTTGTGCCTCACGAACTTTTGAAGTTGCGTTTCTGGGCTTCGAAATGACAACTTTGAATAAGTGATTCAGAATTCTGAGTTAGGACAGGATTAGTCTTACTGTGTCAAAATATGTTTAAGGAAAGCCCTTATAAAAGCTTTCAGAAACCAGCAAAAATGAGACAGTCAAAACAATTGGTCATGCAATGAGCTTGATTTGGCTCAGGTGGGAGATGAGGTGGAGGAGTCGATGACAATTTCTTAATAGGTGATCAGTAATGGCTTTGAAAGTTATATGGATTGTGGATTACTCCCATCGTAATGTAGAGTTATGGAAAACTAATGGTATAACAAGCACGTGGAGGTGGAGCTATGGTTATTAATTGAATTGTCAGAATATTTGTCAGAATGTGGAGATATGGAGTCAGGGACTACAGCAATCTTTTGGTCAATTGGATAGTATTAAGAGCTGCATTGAGTCCAGGGAACCATGTGAAGATGTGATTTCAGAATTTTGGAGTGATGTTGCCATTGCTTGGTATGATTAAAGCCCGTACATTGAGCCATTGTATAGTGGTGACAAAAATCCTCATAATTACTAGATAGCAATCATTTTGCAAGATCTATAAGATTTAAGAATAGTCTCCTGTTACTTGGGATCATGGATAACTATATTACCCTCTTGAGACACGGTGCAGTAAATCCCAGCAACCAACCGGCTAATCATCAATTATTACTACGTTGCGAAGTAGTCTTGCGATTACATAGCTTTGAAGAGGACTGCAGCCAGTAGGAAATGGTTTCCAAGAAAAAACTTCCTTCGTGTGGAGGTATGGACAATTAATTGTAAGTCTTTGCCCAATATATCAGAAGACTAGTCCCACTTTGATATGAAATTATGGATGACTGTCTATGGTCCTGGGAACCAATGAGGTCAAAAAGAATTTAGCAACATCACATCAATTGACAGCCACAGTAAAGCCTTTTCTGTTGCATTGATGTCTCTTAAGTCAGTGGGAGGACTTGCAGGTATTGAAGAATTTCGAAATCCAAAAAGTGTTGATTTTTTATGAGGGATCAAAATCATCTACATTTTTAAGTTCACATAGCAACATACCCGCACTGATTGTAGGACATGTTCGTCTAGTTAGGCAACATCGCTATTTGTAACTGTAGTCTTTTGTTATCTGTATATTAGAAATCTATATAAATTTGGTCGGGAAAGAAATGACGATGTGGTATGGTTGATTGAGACACTTGATTTGTAATTCGATCTCCTGGCGGACTCCATAGTTGCTAATAACCCTGATAGTGCATACATATATTTGCCGTGAACTTATGAAATGGTAATTCGAATCTATCTATTCCTATATCATTTTGCGTCAGGATTAAAAGAGGGTGGGGAATTGGATGAGTAGTTATTTTCACTTTAGTGGGTAGACGGGGTCGTGCAGTGTTTAATTGCATTCTCTTCTCTGGATCTCGGATGTATACGATTCGTAGTTTGTAGCGTAAACTAAGAAAGATAACGAAAATCAGAAGGATATGGTCCAGCCGTAAGATTTCTGGTACATGTTTGGGTTGGCCGCATTGTGCAGTCTTTCGAGATGTACATGGATCCTACCGTGAGCGCAGGTGACAGTAGTTCGATTCTATCCATCCCTATTATTTTTTATATTTTTTTGGATTCGGTTATACCATCTATATTCCTATGTAGATGGTGTTTAGTGTTTCTGCTTCTCAGGAGTCTAAGGTGCGGCTTTTAAGCGTTGCCTTTGATTTTGGAATTGCAGGACTACATAATTAGATATTGGCTAGGGGAGGTTAATGCATATTGGAGATGCAGTCCAGTGGTAAGATACTTGTCCTGAAGTGGGCTTTTATGAGCTTGGTTACGTGCCTTCAGGGCAACTCTTATGAGTAGTGACTTCATCTTAAGAATATGAGGCGATATTTCCACATTTGATACTTTGAATGGTTGTCGTTTTTTGTTATGGAATTTATAGTACTGGTCTTTTCTCTGGTCCTTTTTGTCAATGAAATAGATCTTTTCTGACCGCATAATTTGGGGTCGTTCAGCTATACTATAACCATGTAATGCCCTAAAAGAAAACACCAAACAAATAACAGAGGATGTGGTCCAGTGGTCAAGACACATGCTTCGAAGTGTGCAGTGGCAAGGAGTAATCTAAACCTGATCACATTACTGAGGTCAGGAAAGAGGTCAAACTACCACAACTACCGTGAGTGCATGAAACGATAGTTCGATTCTATCCCTCTTCAGCAGCATTATTTTGGCTCAATTACCAAAATTCGGATGAGGATCTGACGTCCATTTTAGACCACATATTTACAATTCGAGGATGTGTGAAATACGGTGCATAAGTCTGTCCGCATTCATATCCTGTATCCAAGCAAGCATTAAACCACCACAATTGTACTTGTCATACGATGGCTTTTCTCCGTCGCAATGCGGCATATCACGACCCTTTCTCATGTCCGCCATGCCATCGAGACATATATCAGCTGTTACTTGGGAATCACTTCCGTACGACGCTCGTCTACTTAGCGAGGTCCTTTTCTTTTCGTCTTTTTGTGTCTCCATCCTCTCCTTAATTGTCAATTTCTATTTCATCTCAAGAGAACCAAGAGGTTCAATCAAATGTAATCTCTCTTCAAATGAATCTAGAAATTTGCATCATGTGTATTCGGAGGGTACCTCTTTCCTCAAACTTCATAATGTTCCTTCCTGACATGGCATGGCACATACCCGAAATGGCCAGCTACCCCAGAACTAGATTAATCCCAGTATCATTCATTGCGAACACAAACATCTAAACAGATTAAGGGCATATAGTTCAATGGTAGAATAATCGTCTTGAAGTGTGGCCGACTTCCCGCGATGAATCCGTTGTAAGAAGTCTAGGGCGTATGTACGTACGTTCCGAAAGCCTACCGTGAGTGCGAGTGATGCGAGTTCGAATCTCACTAAGCCCATTTTTTATTGATATTTTGCTCTTTCTTTTGGATTTTTCTCACTATCGGAGGTTGGGGATTCTTTTGCAAATACATTTACTTACTTGTGTAATGGGCATTAGTGGGCAATACAAAGGCTCCTTCCTAAAGTGACATCAACCCATATAACCCACTTTCCAATATTTCTATGAATATCGTTGATCAATCTTTACAAATCAGAAAGAAGGCTTTAATTGCAGCGGATTTAGTAAGACGCATGGCTCAAAGTTAGAGTAGCCTTCAAAATCTGGGCGAGTCTATGAGCGGGATGTCTGAATAACTCCCCGCAGATTGGGGCACATATAATCGTCCAAGAAGTCTCTGCATAATTAAAGATGTGCACAACATATGATATATGTACTTACTGATTGACTTGTTTTAACATGAATGTATAAGAGTTCATATTCTGCTTTGGCTACATAATTTGTGTGTCTGGAGGGGTGGGACAGTGGGTATGTTGCTTTCCCCTTTTATTCTGTGGGGCTGGTATTCGGATAAAGGATCCACTTGAGTTTCTGTTTCGGATATCATGTCAACTTTCAGCAGATCAGGGATTATCTAACCCTTGAATAGTATATCACAACGTCATATGAGTTCATTTCTCCGTATATCATGAGATTTTCAGCAAATCAGGGATCGTTCAATGGCTGAGCAACAATTGGAATATTTCGGACAAGTTCATTCTCAACCATTTTCGGTATTTTGGCTTGTGTAACACATCACATCTGAGCCGCATACCCGGGCGTTAGAAAGTCTCGGGGCATAAGCCGCAGCCCTTGGTAATAGTTAAACAGTTCCTGATCGCAGATGTGTGTATAGATTTCGTCTCAAATGTCACGCATTATAGTTGTCCCATATACCCACCCAGTAAACAATTTTGAGAAGCAGAAAAGCAGATTTTCTAATAACGATTCAAACATGTAGTTTCTGTTTTTATCTATTTGTAATCTCATTCGGAGGCAGACATCGAAATACCACTTTTTCGATCACCGAGATTCTCAACAAATCACTATAATAGTATAACCTTGTTTCAAACGAACTTGAAATCGGGTCCTAACCCGAAAAAGGTATCTGATATTGACGGGGCATCTCCACAAGGAGTGTCAGCACTAACGTCCTTTAAGCCTCCTCATACACACTATACTATTTCAGGCTTAGCCGATTTGAACCCTCCTTTCTTGTGAGGATGGCGAGTACTAATAGAGGCTACTCAGGTCAAAATCTTGAAGTCACACACTACCTTCTCCTCCTTTAGTTCCCATTCATTTTGAACAAGAATCTCCTAAACTGGAACAGTTGCACGATGGCGTACCCTAAGAATGTTGGCATCAAAGCCATGGAAATTTATGTCCCAGCACAGGTAATATCACTTATAACCGCCGCGAGTTTCAGTTCACGTTACTGATGGGAAAAGTGTCTGGATCAAACACTATTTGAAAAACATCAAGGTGTTTCAGCTGGCAAATATACCATTGGATTGGGTCTTCAGTACATGAACTTTTGTACCGATAGAGAAGGTAAGGCCGCGCCATTGGGGATCTTCAGCTAATCCAACTCTTCTGAAGGCATCAAAATCATGTGATGCTAACAATCTATAAAGATGTGTGTTCTCTAGCTCTAACAGCTGTCTCTTCACTACTCCGTAAATTCAACATCGATCCCAAATCAATTGGACGTCTAGAAGTCGGCACCGAATCACCCATCGATAAAGCCAAATCCGTCAAATCAGTACTCACAACTCTATTCGAGCCATCTGGCAACACCAGTCTCGAAGGAATCGACACAATCCATGCCTGTTATGGCGGTACCAATGCCCTATTCAATGCCGTCAATTGGGTAGAATCTCGTTCGTGGGACGGGAGAGATGCAATTGTCGTTGCATCGGATATAGCTCTCTATAAAGAGGCTGCTTCTCGACCCACTGGAGGTGCTGGATGCGTTGCTATGCTTATTGGCCCAAATGCACTCTTATCACTGGATCCAGATTTGAAAGGTGTCTATATGACTCATGCTTATGATTTCTATAAGCCGGATACTAAAGTCGAGTTTCCTATCGTGAATGGCCATGAATCTATTGGCTGTTATATCGGCGCACTGGATGCATGCCATAAGAACCTACTTGAGCGTATAGAGGACAGAAGTAAGCTCAATGGAGATATATCCAAGGGTGTTCCCGGGAAAGTTCTTGATCTTTTCGACTATATGGCGTTCCATACCCCAAACTGCAAATTAGTCTCCAAATCGTATGGTCGGCTTAAGTACAACGACTGTCTGATATCAACCGATGATGCCGACTGGGAAGGTATTCCTGATGAACTCCGCAAGCTGAGCTATTCTGAATCCTTGAAAGAGAAGACCCTGGAGAAAATCCTTGTCGCTATCACGAAAGATGAATTCAAGAAGCGGGTCGAGCCATGTATTGCCGCGCCTTCTTTATGCGGCAATATGTACACGGGCAGTTTATATTGCTCTCTCATTAGCTTGATTAGCAATATTGATCTTACAGCCGCAGAAGGCAAAACTATCGGATTATTCAGCGTGAGTGATTGAAGTCTTTTTTTTTTATTTTTTTTACCTCTCCCAAGACACCATACTGACCTGAATCTACCATTCAGTTCGGGAGTGGCATCGCCAGCTCCCTGTTCGGTCTAAAGATTACCGGCGATCTTACCAACTTAGTCCAAAAAATTGATTTGATGGATCGTCTGAAGCAACGACATGTCGCGACGCCCGAGGAGTACGAAGAGGTGAGTCCTGAGAGTGTGATCTATCTAGGAGATGTGCTAACTTGACGCAAGGCGTGTGCCCTTAGGAAGAATGCATACGGATCCAAGGATTTCAAACCTGTTGGTGATGTAGCCTCCTTGGCACCTGGAACATATTACTTGGAGAATGTAGATGATGTGTTTCGAAGAACTTATGCTATCAAACAGTGAGAGGTCAAGATGCCAAGGTTCCACCTGGCTGGTGGATGGCAGACATGCTTTTAGAAAAGAGATCTGGATTGGTACCGAATAAAACTAGAAGTGGGAAATAGATCTAGATGGGAGATATCGTAATTAATAGGATTTAAGATCAATAATGTAACTAGCCCCTGGCATTTCCCGAGCTCCTTCCCCCGATGCAACTTCAAGTATTGCTTTAGTCAATTTCATAAACCCGAGATACGGAAGTGAAGCTTGGTATAGCAACTTACGATGTCCGGGATGTCCAGTGAGAAATGTAGGAAGAAGAAATCCGACCAATGTTATGCCTGTTTCTGAGCACAATTTGAGAGTTTCCCACGATGCCTAAATTTCTGTCACTTGGTAGACAAAATTAAGATCTCATAACAGCGACAATAAGAGCCACGTCTAATTCTAATATCCATGAGGTGGTTGCCTGCTAATCTGTGCTATCTTCAGTCGGGGACTCCTGTTGCAGATTAGAGCTCTAGCCTATAGAAAGTTGCCATGGTAGCATTGGGCGCTCTTTTGTTGCATATCTGAAAATTAACTGACGTACGTGAACAAGGATAGGAAATTCAAAAGCTATATCTTTATCCTCGGACGGAAACAAGGATAGGGATGAAATTTTCAGACATGCAACAAAACCTTCCGCAAAACCAAAGTAAGCAACCTCCTTTTAAAAATTAATATTGAGCTAAAAGTTCTCTCCGCCTTGTAGTGTACTTGTATATACACCCAGAAGCCACTTAGTTGCATATCTCACAACTCAAAAGCTCTTTCTTTACCCGGGGATGTGAGTAGCGAAAAGGCTGTAGAAACTATGGATAGGCAACGTCCAAAATTTTTAGAGTTCATCTGGTATATCTTTCCATTTCATACTCTACCGGCTTCAGACTTTAGTCGATCATCATTTTGTTTCCGACCATAAGGATAGGAAACTTAGCAGATACTAAAGATCGCTGATATGAAAAGGGTAGGTAACACACTAGTTGTACCTATACCAACATCCACATCATCCCCATGCATGGCAAGAGATCCCAATGTATAGGATGAGAAGTGTGAGGGTTTCGATAATTACCCAATCTCTCGGATTAAGCCAACATGACAGACCAACGCGAGAAGCGCAAGGGACTGTATATTCCCAAGCGTGGGCAAACGTTCCGTATAGAGTGCGCAACATCCTGAAGGAACGAAGTACTGATCCAGAGGATGACACCATGTTGGCAGGCTACGTCAAAGTCCTACACTCTAGAACAAAGATATGGATCATGTCTTCATCCGGACAGGAAGCCAAGCACATCTGCCCCCACAAACGCTCTAATAATCCACTCGACCCAATGTTGACCAAGAGCTCTTACTATCGATGTCGCTCAATGTTTAGATACTTCCATTCTAATTTTGGTACAGGGGTTCATCATTATGGCCAGTCTGCAAGGGTGGTTGGATGATTGTAGCGGCATTGATCAGGAGGACTGGAGAGACATTTTCAGCAAGGCTGAGCTGTTGAGTCTTTCCGTAGGTCCGCCAGGAGGACGATTGGTAATAGCAAATAACTTCCAAATGCTTAGATGTTGGTTGAGATATCTAGTTCGTTCAATATCAGACAATGGAACAGAAGAGTATCATTAATTGGATCAATTTAGCCACCAAATATTCTTTAAATCATTAACAAACGGTGTTGAAATCAGCTTTGGAAAAACAGAGAAAGCAAGTACGCGATTGTGATTCCAACTCAAATCTGGTGTGCATTGCGGTCTCATATATAGGCCACAAAAACCAAACTTCTAGAACAAAATCGCTTATCTAATCTCCGCCAATCCCTCCCCTAATTGGACAATCAGCCATACATCCCATTTACGCGGGTCGCGTCCGACCTGCAGACGCGTTCTATCTTAGTATATCAATTGGCATGAATGAACATCGTCACTTCCATTTTTTTATCAACCACAAAGCAATCCGTCAAAATGTTCAGTATGTTGCAGACACCCGTAAGCGCACACAAGCAATTACGCCATTATACACCTCATGTCCCATCACCCTTATCCTCATCACCTCTACGGTCCTCGCCGCCCGTGTCGCCTCTTGAGCCCCGCTCTGTAAATTTGCCAACGAGGACCCACGCAGTTGGGGATTATCGAACGGATTTTATGATGTCGCCTGAACAGTCTGGTTCTTCTAAACCTTCTAGTCCGGATAAAATTCCTTTAAATTCAAATAAACATTCGCCGAATCGGGAAGGAGCATTTTCGAAGAGGATTACGAAGACGAATCCGCTGTTACATGGACAAGGCGATGGGAGAGAGACACGCCGGAAGTTGTTTTTGAGGAGGGTTAGAGAGGATTCGGAGGATAAAAGATGGAAGGCTAGAGGGGGTGATGATGAGATAATGAGAACAATTTGGATTGCAGAGCAGAGGAGGAGAGCGGAAAGACAGGCTCGGGATGCGCAGGGCTGGGCGGTTGATATTGACGGGCAAGATGAGCAGGATATGCAGATGGACTATGGCGTTGGAAATCTGAGTCTTGGTACGTTGATTCTATATGGATTCCAGTTTACGAATGGGTTTGCGGAAACAAGACTAACGGTTGGTTTTAGACGAGGTCATGGCCGAAGAAGTGGCAAGAAACGAGGAAGAGGAATTAGAGGCTTTATTAGCATCTATGACCGAAGCCGAACGGCGACAAACTCTCAATGAAGCATATGAGAATGTCTCAACACTCGACGAAGAAATTGGCCCGATCGATGAAAATGAAGCAGCTGCCTGGGCACGAGGAAATTTCCAACAATCTTTAAGCCAACATGATATGACTGTTATGGATATTGAACGGAAAATCAATGCTTCCTCGCCCGATACACACTTTGGTAGTGACGATGGCGATTACGATGCCATTTTTATGGATGTCATACAGCAGGAGTCAAATATGTTGAGTCAAGTGCATCAACCTATAGATATGCAAGGATATCAGGAGATGATGGACACGGAGATGAGCTGATCGTGGTGTATGATGGTAAATACTGGTACATACTGAGATGACATTGATTATAATGAATTGGGCGGCTTTTGTTAGCGTTGGTGTTTTGGACGGCTAAAGCATGGGTCGAAGTTGACATGGCAAACGGATCAGACTATTTGGTGTTTGACATGTGGATTATTGGTCATGGTATTACTGATTTGTTAATATACTGTGGATTATTGGTCATGGTATTACTGATTTGTTAATATACATAAGGTGCGATTTTTGGGATATGGGTCATTCATTGTGTTGGGCAACCTTCTTCTGGCGCCCCGAAAGCCTCTTGGGCTGCGGCCATATCTCCAACAAGATCCGCAGGTGGTGAGCCTGCTGCTTGCATCTGTAGAGTAGTTAGCAGCGTGCTGCAATATAGAATGACACCGAGTACATACCTTTTGCATCCTCTCCACAATATACTCCCGGTCCGCAGCATTCTCATCCTTATACGTCTTTTGCTCGAACCTAGCCACAATCTCCCTAACAAAAACTTGTTGTTCCTTGTACCGCTTCAGATCATCCGCGGGCGTACTGGCAGAGTTCTTCTCCAACCACGCCGGGAATTTATCATCCAATTCCTTCATGGGCTCGTATAATATCTCCTTATTAGTCAATTGCTCCATCATACCCAGTAGCATTTTCGAGAAATCCTCCTCACTGCCCTCACCATCCGTTCCGCCAGCCATAGCCTTCATCATCTCTGCGAGTAAATCGTCCGAATTATCCTCCGCAGCTGCAGCAGTCGCCTGATCCCCCGAAGCTTGCATTCTTTCCATTGTCTTCTTTATAGTTTCCTGAAACGATTCCTCGCCAGCCGAGCCGACAGTTGCTTTACTCTTCGAAGACCCGGGTTTTGGCGCAGATGGTGGTGGAGGCGCTGGACCTGTCTCTCCAAGTCCACCCATCTCCTTCAACATACTCTCAAACTGTGCTTGCATTTCCGGCGATGTCTCGAGTTCTCCCATGAGTTCCGCCATACCGGCTTGTAATTGCTTTGCGAAATCATCGTCAGATAGTCCTTCACCACCACCAAGAAGAGGATCATCTGCGACAGACGGCCTGCCAGGACCAGAGGTTGTTGTTGTGGAGGCTGGCGCTGGTGCTTTCGTTTCTGGTTTCGCAGTGTTGAACTCATCGAGCATATCTAAGAATTAATTAGAATCGCCCTCCCATGACCAGTAGCAGAAAATATAATCATGTACCATCTAAATCATCTAAATCATCCTCGTCCGGATCTGGAACATCCTCCCACCCTGCAGCAGCATCCCTAGCTTGCGTTTCAGAAGTTGTACTTGATTCGTTAACCGTAGCTTTTGTCAAAGACTCTGCCAGTCCCGTGAGATCACCAGGTTTCGACTCCATGGTTGATATCTTAGAGGAAGCTCCAACAACCTTCTGCTGGGATCTTCAAAGGTGGGTATTCTTTCTGCAAGCCGGGAAGGAATACGGCCAGTGTCTCGAAAGTGCGGGGTATGTATGATTTGCGCCGGAAATGGTATTGTCCGGATAACTCGAACTTCCACGATGACTTCAAACTTTAATAATTGGATTTGGGATTTGAAAAATTCTTGCGACGTGTATTTGGGTATAAGATCACAGGACAAGAAAGGTGTTAGGCCGAGGCTGTCACATTCTCACATCGGGCATTGTTGACAAGGGGGGTAAGGTTACCCAAGCTAGTGAATTGTGCTTCTTTCTTTTGCCTTGTCGCGACGCTTGATATACATTCACGAATCGCGAGCCTCGTAGCAACCACCAAATCTTTCCATAGCAACTTGTCCTTCTGCAACTGGTAGAAGTACAAAAACTGCATTTATTTTCGCGCTTCGAAGCCTTACGTTCAACAAATCAAATACCTCTCCAAATCTGAATTGCGCATTTGTGAAATAATTCAGCCTCATTTTCAATATGACGCTCTGTCTTAATCGCCTTGCGGAGGAACGGTACGGTTTTGCACAGCTTGGAGTGAGGACAGGTACTAATGGGATTTATAGCAAGCAATGGCGAAAGGATCATCCGTTTGGATTTTCTGCAAAGCCTATTCGCAACCCCGCTACGAACACTATTGATATGAAGATTTGGGACTGCGGCGTTCCAGGCAAGACCGGCACATTATGGGAGGGTGGTCTCTTTAAACTGAACGTTATCTTCCCGGATGGTATGTACTTTTACCCACAGTATGTTGTTGTGTATTTGCGCTAATATAGAATTTGCAGAATACCCAACCAAACCTCCAAAGTGTATGCAATCTTGCTCTAACACTCAAAATTCAGTCTAGAACTAACAAACAACCAGGCAAATTCACACCACCTCTCTTCCACCCCAACGTCTACCCCTCTGGCACAGTCTGCCTCTCAATCCTCAACGAAGAAGAGGGTTGGAAACCTGCCATTACCATCAAGCAGATCCTCCTCGGCATCCAAGAACTCCTCGATACCCCAAATCCCGATTCTCCCGCCCAAGCCGACGCCTACAATCTCTTCAAGAAGGACAAGACCGCCTACGAGCACAAGATCAAGCGCATTGTAAAAGACAACCCTGCTCCTTAAGGAAGCAAAGTGATTGCATTTGAGATAGTAAGGGGGATGGTTTTATTCGGTGGGAAGTATTGGCGTTGATTGGGCACATAATATTTTAAATCATAAGGGGATATCAATATGGGCGTAGCAAGCAGAGGAAAGACTTTACTTTTGATGCAGCCGTTTGGTCAAAGAATTACTGAGTACCCTAGATGAGTTACAGTACCTATTCAATGGGACATATGAAGAAAATGAAAGGAATGATCTTTGCAATTGACACAATGCGTTTTGTCATATTATGACCTGACCTCCTTTTCCACATTTTTGAGTCATCTTGTGAAGGGAGCTATGTGAGCGGTCTATACCCAGTACTTAAGAACCAGTACTTAAGAAAGCTGCAAGAAACACCTCCACAATCAACCGATGAATACCCAGTATGCTTTCGCCAAGCATGCAATCCAAAAACAAAAGATATCACAATATTACAGAACCTCGACATACAGCTGTTACTCACCAGCCAAAAAAGCAATTGAGCATTGAAAAATGCTACAATTTTATTGGCTCCTCTGGATCACTATCAGTAAAACAGGACTCAAGCCACTTTGCGCACTCACCCTTCCCCCAATGAATCGGTGCCACAGCCTACATCCGACTATCGGCCCTTGAGCTAAGGTAATTTTTGTAATTTGGAGCCAAGGAGTATGCACATACCATAAAATTATTGATATTGAAACTATTACTCACTGCCCTTTCTTCTGCTACAAAACTTCCTTTCTCTTCTTGACAAGAAACCTATCTTTTACATCAAAGGGATTTACATATACGAATTCAAGATGTGTGGTATTTTTGCTTGTCATTGGTATGTACAGTCTCTACAATTGGGAATAAATTTCTTATGATAGTGGGGGCCCCGCGATTATGGATTATGAGAATTGACAATTGTATAGTCACCCAGATATTAAGGCTTTTAAGCCTACGGCCTTGCGAATGGCGAAGCAGTGAGTAATGCGGTGTAAAGAGAGGAATTGGCAACAGAGAACTGATTGTAAAATGTAGAGTTCGTCATCGTGGACCAGATTGGAGTGAGTCACCTTTGTGGAAAGGGATATTTGGACTAAGACTGATGATACTTAGGTGGAAACGTTATCTCCAACAACACAAGTAGGTTGAGCCTTGGGTAATTGCTCTTAAAGGGGATTTGGCTGATCGATCGACTGCAGTTCTTGCGCATGAGCGTTTGAGTATCGTGGGTGTTGGTAAGTTCTCACCGTTGAAATCTGGATCCAAATTCATGAACTCACAATAGATTAGACAGTGGAGCGCAACCAATTACCAACGCAGACGACACTCTTGTGCTCGCGGTCAATGGCGAAATTTATAACCACAGACTCATCCGTAAAGGACTCAAGAACCAATACCACTTCAAGACACATTCCGATTGTGAAGTCATAATACCACTGGTGAGGAATTCGAAAGGAAAAGTTTGGAACCGTGACTGAATATTTGTTAGTATATGGAATATGATATCGATGCGCCAAAACATTTGGACGGAATGTTCTCGTTTGTTTTATACGACAAGAAGCAAGATCGCACAATTGCCGCACGCGACCCAATTGGTATTACCAGTTTTTACCAGGGATGGTCGAGCAAAACACCAGGAGCTGTATACTTCGCTTCCGAGTTGAAATGTTTACACCCTGTTTGCGACAAAATCATTGCTTTTCCCCCAGGCCACATCTATGACTCGAAAACCGACAAGACAACCAGATATTTCGAGCCATCTTGGTGGGACCCTACCAACGTCCCATCAACCCCCATTGATTATAAACTTTTAAGAGAAACACTCGAGATGTCTGTTCGTAAGCGTCTCATGGCCGAAGTCCCTTACGGAGTTTTGTTGTCTGGAGGCCTTGACTCGAGTTTGGTTGCTGCCATCGCTCAAAGAGAGTCTCTGCGCCTGAAAGCTGCTGCGCTAGCTGCAATTGAGAACGGAAATGGAACCGCGACACCAACTGCGAACGAGGACCAAGGGGAAGGACTTGTTGGTATTGATGACGAGAACAAATTGTCGACTCTCACTTATCTTCCTCAACTTAACTCCTTCTCCATTGGTCTACCAAACTCTCCTGATACCAAGGCTGCTAAAGAAGTTGCTAAGTTCCTTGGTACTAAGCATCATGATATGACTTTCACCATTGATGATGGTTTGAACGCACTCTCTGATGTTATTTTCCACTTGGAAACCTATGATGTAACGACCATTCGTGCATCCACTCCTATGTTCCTTCTATCGAGAAAGATCAAGGCTATGGGTGTCAAGATGGTATTGAGTGGAGAAGGCAGTGACGAGATCTTCGGAGGTTACCTTTACTTCCACGCTGCACCAGATAAGGCTGCTCTCCACGAAGAAACTGTCCGCAGAATCAAGAACTTACATTTGTCTGATTGCTTGAGAGCCAACAAATCGACCTCCGCTTGGGGATTGGAGGCTCGTGTTCCTTTCCTTGACAAGGAATTCCTAGAAGTATCTATGAACATCGACCCACAAGAGAAGATGATCACCAAGGATCGTCTTGAGAAATATATTCTCCGAAAGGCTTTTGACACATCAGATGATCCAAACGAGAAACCATACCTCCCAAAACACATTCTTTACAGACAAAAGGAGCAATTCAGTGATGGTGTCGGTTACGGATGGATCGATGCTCTCAAGGATAACGCAGAGCTTCACGTTACCGATGAGATGATGAAGAACCCCAAACCGGAATGGGGTTCTGACATTCCAGATACCAAGGAAGCGTGAGTTTTCAATTCTAATATTGTAATTTGAAATACTGACAGAAGAAATAGTTACTGGTACCGAACAATGTTCGATGAACACTTCCCACCATCTTGTGCAGAGAGTGTTATGCGATGGACTCCAACTTGGTCTAAACAGACCGACCCCAGCGGAAGAGCTATTGCCATTCACAACGAAAAGTATGACGAGTAATTGTAATGTGAAGATTTGCTTCTCAGAATGTCGTATCTATTGGAAGGTTGAAAAATTCATGACCACTTATTTATCGAGGATCTTTCGGATTCCAGACCTGGGCTGCCGCTAAACAAAATGATTGATGAGTTAGATAGAAGGATGAAACTATTGATAAAGAGATGGTAGATTCCCATGAAATTCATCTTATCCTTTAACGGTCGGCGTCTGTGCTTGAGGTCATTAATCTGTTGTTATGGCTTGACATTGGCTTGGTTCTCTTTAGTATCAATGAAGCATTACTCAAGATTCCTTCTCATGCCAGCGACAAGCCGCGAATTGATCTTGCAAACTTTCAGAATTAGTTAATTCGATGCCAGTGAGAAACAGCGCGAATTGATCTTGTAAACACTCCAACATTGGTTTCCCAAATGCCGGTAAGAGGTTGCGAAATGATATGATCTCGTGCATGCAAACAAATAATGTCATCCCGGATTATCTTATTATAAGTTCATTCCAAGATGGAATACTCGAGTATTGATGTCACTTAAACTTATGAAAAATGGTAATTTTGATTCGACAAGAGGCACATGAAATTGCGTTGTTAATGGGTAAGATTCCAACATTTTGTCGAAGGTATTGCATACAAGGTAGGTAAGATGGGGTGGTTGTTGATTACAGGGGGTCACATATGGAAGGAGACACATGAGCATTTTGGCCAATAGTAAATGCACGTTCTATGTCCGACTTCTGCCGCTTGATTCCTCACGATTCGAAATTCTTTAGGAACAAAAAATCCACGTCCTCACACCTTCATCCTCACTTCGTACTTGTACAACTTCTCAAATTTCTTCTCAAAACCTCAATCAATTCAGCTCATCCAATTCTACAATCATGTCTGTCCCAGCATTCACTGATATCGCCAAGGCGTCCAACGATGTAAGATTCCTCCAACTTGCGCATGTTTACAAAATATTTGAAGCTAATCTCAATGTTAATTGATCAGTTGCTCAACAAAGATTTCTACCACCTCACTGCTGCCGCACTCGAGGTTAAGTCGAATACCCCAAATAATGTCGCATTCAAAGTGACTGGAAAGAGCACCCACGATAATGCCACAAGTGGTCTGGTACGAATATAATGGGAAAGAATTGATTTTTGACAAACGCTGATGGACAGTTTTTGTGTGCAGTTGGAGGCCAAATTCACAGACAAGCCAACTGGTATATATTTTGAGCAATTTATTTTACAACATTTCCCTTTTCATAGTCCATATGGTTTTGTCGTTATTAGACAGCCCGGTTGTGCACAGTTACTAATCCAGTATACCGATGGTACAGGCTTGACTCTTACCCAAACATGGAACACCCTCAACGCTCTCGACACCAAAATTGAGATCAACGACACCATTGCCAAGGGTCTCAAGGCTGAGATTCTCGGTTCTTTTGCTCCTACCACCCAGAAGAAGGGCGCCAAGGTCAACCTTCACTTCAAGCAACCAAACTTCCACGGACGCGCATTCTTCGATCTCCTCAAGGGTCCAACTGCCACCGTTGACGCTGTTATCGGACAAGATGGTTTCTTGGCTGGTGCTACCGCTGGTTATGATGTCCAAAAGGCAGCTATCACCAGCTACTCCGCCGCTGTTGGTTACAGTGCCCCCACTTACAGTGCTGCCATCACTGCCGCTGATAACTTGAGCGTTTTCTCCGCTTCATACTACCACAAGGTCAACACTCAAGTTGAGGCTGGTGCTAAGGCTACTTGGGACTCCAAGAACACTAACTCTGTCGGTCTCGAGGTTGCTAGCAAGTACAGACTTGACCCACTCTCCTTCGCCAAGGTAAGTAATTTGTGCATATTTACCCCGCCAAACTTTTACTGACGCAAAGAAATTATAGGTCAAGATCAACGACCGTGGTGTTGCCGCTGTTGCCTACAACGTTGTTCTCAGACCTGGTGCCACCCTTGGTCTTGGTGCCTCCTTTGATACCCAAAAGCTTGACCAAGCTACCCACAAGATTGGCACAAGCTTCACATTCGAGTCATAGAGCAGGATTGTTCGAGATTTGGGAATTACCCGTACCAATAGTAGAATAGAGGTGTAATTCTGATATCGTTTTCTGTGGCACACACAGTACAGCATTGCAGCGGGGTGACTGTCTGTAATATAAATGACCGAAAAGAGTTCTTAAAGGACAGATAATAATTCTATGGTCTATATTTTTGTGCCAATATTATGCGCCTGGTTTCTTTTTTGGTCTTCCTGCACTTGTTATCCTTTCGTATATATACGATGGTATAGCGACACTTAAAGATATGACTGCGCTAAGAATGACGAAATTGGCGAAAGTGCTCCTTTCCCTGTCGGCTGGTATGAAATGCTCACTCATCCGACGTCGCCTCCTTCTATCCACATTGTCATGTGTTTGCATGTGTGCTCTTTTATCAAAGTGAGGAATATCCCCTTCTCGGCCCCATGGCATCTGACCCGTCCCCATCCCACCACCCATCTCTGTATTTGGCGGAGCCTCTGCTCCTGGCGCACCATTGTCCTGCGCAGCTCTCCTCTTCGCACTATGCTCTCCCCATCCTCCACTTCTATAAAAACTAGGTGGCGGTCCTCGGAACTGTGTCCGTCGTCTACTCAAACCGCTAGCGGGCCTACCACCTGCTGGGCCGCTAGATGAATAGGAACCTTGTGGATGACGATGAGCAGTTCCATGCGCGTGACCCTGTGTATGAGAATTTAATTGGTGTTCTCGATCATAGGCTTGACGTTTGGCTGGAGTGCCGAGGATAGCCCATGCTTCGGATATTTTTACGAAGCGTTTTGATGCGGAGGGGTCGGAGGGGTTATGATCGGGATGATGGAGTTTACTGAGAGCGTAGAAGGATCTTAATGGGTTTAAATCAGTATATGGGGGTCAATTGGAAATTAATGAAGGAGGAGGGGATCGTACTTTTTGATCTCGGCCGGTGTAGCATTCGGGGCGACTTGCAAAATCTGGTAGTGGTTTTGAGCGGAATCTCTGTAAATAGCAGTGCTATGGAAAGTAAATTGCTGTGTTCGAATCCATGGAATCCGTGCGATGACAAAAGTAGAGGGGCAAAGACGGAGTGGCATTCCTCATGATTGAATTGGGGAATTATATGGGAGAGAATGATGGTTTGAGAAAACTTTCCATGAGAACTTTCCATATGCCATATGAAGCCTAAAAAGCCCAGTGACGGCATAGACTCACAGCCATTGACAGGGATTAGCCACAAACAAACATGACTAAGCGAGACATCTTATCCCGATGTTAGCCCATCATGCCTTGGCGGGGTAAGCAATTGTTAGATTTCTCACTTCCATCGAATTATTTATTATTCTGCTCACAGCTGGGCTTTTGTTATTAACACAAAAGTCAATTAAATACATTTGTACCATCGGAAACAAGACTAAAGGTCTTGTCAGGTGATACATCATGGCAGCACAGGTTACCGATGCATTGAAGAATTTGAAAGGTAGGTAAAATAACCCCTCGGCGGGAGTTTCCGCTATTATTTACTTAATCATGGGGATTTTGAACTAACAAACTATCTAGTGAAGGACCCTAATGCTGTAATGGAGTCTGCGGCTGAGGCCAAAGCAAATGGGAACGCGCAAGCCGAAGCCGATGATTCAGATGATGAGGAAGAGGAGCCAGTAAATGGGGAAGGTGCAGGGGAAGGAGGAGCGAAGAAGAAGAGGAAGAGGAAGAAGAAGCCAAAGAAGAAGGCTGGAGCCAATCCTAAAGTTCAATCGTCACCTCCACGAGTTCTTCTATCAAATCTATTTCCAAGCGGCGAATACCCTGTTGGAGAGGAAGTCGAATATAGGGACGAAAATAATTATCGAACAACTAGCGAAGAGAAACGTTATTTGGATCGCATGAACAATGATTTCTTACAAGAGTATCGACAGGGTGCCGAAATTCACAGACAGGTCAGACAATATGCTAAAGCCAATATTAAACCTGGGCAAACCTTGACGGAAATCGCGGAAGGAATTGAGGATAGTGTGAGAGCTTTGACTGGTCACCCAGGATTGGAGGAGGGAGATAACATTAAGGGAGGTGTCGCTTTCCCAACTGGTGTCAATCTGGATCATATCGCCGCTCATTACAGTCCAAACGCCGGAAACAAGACGGTTTTGGCTTATGAGAATGTTATGAAGGTCGATTTTGGAGTACACATTAATGGTAGAATTGTGGATAGTGCTTTTACTATTGCTTTTGACCCCATGTATGACAACCTTCTCGAGGCCGTTAAGCAGGCTACCAATACCGGAATCAAGGAAGCTGGAATTGATGCGAGGTTGGGAGAAATTGGCGAGCACATTCAGGAGACAATGGAAAGTTACGAGGTTGATATTAAGGGTCAAACTTATCAAGTTAAACCAATCAGAAACTTGAACGGTCATGATATTCTACAATGGAAGATCCATGGAGGAAAGAGTGTTCCAATTGTTAAGAGCAACGATCAGACCAAGATGGAAGAAGGAGAGGTTTTCGCTATCGAAACTTTCGGAAGTACCGGAAATGGTTATGTTCGAGACGATGTAAGTGCTTGTATCATACTCCGGGTCACAGTTACTGATCGTGTATAGCTTGAATGTTCTCACTACGCTAAGGTTGCTGATGCTCCTAACGTTCCATTACGTATCGCATCAGCCGGCAAACTTCTTAATGTTATCAATAAGAACTTTGGTACCTTACCGTTCTGTAGAAGATATTTGGATCGCTTAGGCCAAGATAAATACCTACTCGGAGTGAGTTTTTTATCCACTCACACTACTAGTATAATATCTAACAAGAAACAGTTAAACGCATTAGTCTCCCATGGCATCGTACAAGATTACCCTCCACTGGTCGACAAAAAGGGCTCGTACACCGCACAATTTGAACATGTAAGCTTTTCTCCCCTATCCCTATAAAATATCCACTAACAACAAATAGACAATCGTGCTCAGACCAAACTGCAAAGAGGTAATTAGTCGTGGTGATGACTATTAGTGAAGTTGAGCTACTAGAAGATATGATTTCTATGATTTCAATTTCGCATTGCATGCATGATGATGGGAAAATGGAATGGGGCATAGATTTTGCGGCGTTGGGGCTATTCTGTAGTTTAACTTTGTGCTGGGGATATCTATCTTCCCTCAAAAATGATCTATGAACCATAAATATGAATTTGATAGATGCTGGTAGGATATATCATATCACTCAATTTCCAAGATTACCAGTGAAAATTCGTACATTTGACAAATTGCGTTATTGGGAATAAGATACCTACCTAGCTTGATGAAAATGCATGTGTATGTGCGTGCATGCGTATTGAGATATTGAGATGCAATGGAAACTCTTATATGCGAGCCTTTTGTCATGTTGGGAATCTTGGAATTAGGATTCATGCAGTCGTTCTGCATTTATTTTGTATTTATCTTGTATCTAAAGATATCTAGGTATCAAACTGTCAACATAATGTTAAGACTACAATATATCATCATGAGTAAAATACCACGTATGGGTGTGGATTTGACAAGGTGTTTAGCTTTCTTGAGGTTGGGTGTTCTGGTATATAATGAGGGCGAGGATGGTGGTTGTGGATGTGCATGGTGTATGAGTGGAGAGGGAGAGGGAGAGGGAGAGGGATTAGATGGTGGACGGTTGGGTATTGATTTTGTATTTGTTTTTGCATTTTTTTATTATTTTGTTTTGGGAATGAGTTATGGGAGGTTATCTTTAGCTACCTACCTAGGTACGTTTTGTATGATTATCTGTTTTATTTATATTGATGGTTTGATTTATGTTTTGATGTATTTGTTTCTGCTTCTGTTCCTGCCTCTCCCACTCCCACCCCTCTCCCTCGCAAAACAAGAATAAATACGGAAACAATGCTTGCTGTCCAAGAAGCCACAGCAGTAGATTCATTTCCTCTTTCCATCAACCTTTGCCTTTTTCGTCACTTCTTTCGTGGATGAGATTCTCGACTTTTTAACCCTGCCAGAACGTACGGTTTGAGTTTTCGAGACCTTCGCAGGTTTGGAGCTCTTGGACTTTGGCTTTAACTGCAGATTCTTTTTTGATGATCCGTCTTGAACCTGCTTTGGTGCCTCCGCTTTCATATTCATCTCTTCCGTCAACAACCTTTCAAATGCTTGAACATCTTCCGACTTGAAATAATGCTTGGGTGGTGTTCCTGAGAATTGCTCGTGACTTTTTGTGTACAAATTGACGGAGTCCACCACATCTATCACCAAATTCTCCATCCCTCTTATTTTTCTCAATGCACCAACACCTTTAGCGGTCATGAGATCCTTTTGCGGCTGCCTACTTCCATACATTGTCATCCCACTAACTTCTATTGTAAGATGTTTCAACGCTTTACACTCGCCAAGCAATTGAAAAGCTGCCGCCCTCTGATCCCCAGAAAAACGGCAAAAGATTCGTCGAATATATGCTCGCTTCTCTGGACCGATCATATAGAGGTAACAGTATAAACTCCACGTATGGAAGAATATAAATGTGTTTTCGCCGTAGAAAATCCGGTTTGATTCATCGTAAAGTTGTTCACAGGTTCGCCCAAGTATAAGTATGTCTTCATCGTCTGGTCGGAACCGGGCTTCAGGATGTCCTGCTTCCTGCCGTTCGGCCTGCCAGAAAATTTGCTGGACGAAGGGACGAACTGTATTGTCTGGTAGGACATCGTCTGGTTCATGACTTCGCCGGCTCCATTGTACATATCGATGGATTTCGTCTCGAATCTCGCGGGGAAGTGCGAGGAGGTGGCACTTTTGAGATTTAGAACGATTGCGGGCACGTGGAGGCATCATTGATGAATGCTTCAATTCTTGATGAGAACAATCAAATATGTGTTTTGTTTTGGTGTGAATGAAGTTTTGCATACACAAGTTACGAAAGAGGTTGAGCGACCAGTTAAATGCGTTCCTTGCCCGTTTCCCCAGTGACGCGAGATTATCACCAGGTCACGTTTTATTATGTCACGTTTTTATCAAGTTTCCACGGTTATGACAAAGCTTATTTGTACCTCCCCTCTCTTTGATGTCAATGTGTAGAATGGTTTTGAATATTGTATCTAATACTCACAAAATTTTGATAATATCATTCTTCAATATCCTAATTGCACTTATATCTTTCGTTCTATACATGTTTCGAATCAAGAAGGCGTTAATATTGAACTCCCAAAACTATTTCATTGTTCACGAGAACATCTTTTGATTTTCTAAGGCGGTTGCTAGCAATCTAAGATATCGATGTCAGCAGAATCACGCATGAGGGATTCCCAGATAAATCACTAAGTCTATGATCAATGCAAAAAACGGAAGATCTGATGTGATGTTTGTTTACTTCCGGAACGTTCAAACTGCACTAAATCTCATTGCTAATGTAGAATTTCATGTCGTAAAGGAAAACTCTACATATATTCAGAAATCTATTCGGAATATGATTTAGCACAAGCAGAGTTGAAAATTCTGACGGTTTGAATATCAGGCTAGCCAGCATGAAAATGCAGTTTCCCAAACTGCATATACCACAAACTCATTAACTCCATTTTTTACCATAGTCATTTATTCGGGCCAGGAAATCCTCAATTTTACTGTCCTTTCTTTTCTCTTTGACGACATTTAAAACGATTATTTGCGTTCCCAGCCAAGAAAAGAAGATATGAACGTTCTTCCCATTGATCCTTGGATGGTGGCAATGACTAAATATTCCACTGGTAGAGCTCCGCTTACGCTTCTCTCAACGGCACAAAGATACTGTTCGAAAAGAAAGCTAACACCAAAAATTAGGGGAATCTTTCCCTCCTTGATATGTTAGATGTAAACTATTCAAAGGTGCCATCCATGCTCCACAGATTGACAGGCCTTCCTAAAGCACTTCCAATTTCGCCCTATTCAGAGCTCGCGAGCGATGGAAAGCCGATAGCTTTACCCCCAAGAGCTTCTTTTTGGAAGTTACTCTGGCTTTTAAGAGACAAGCCAAAACTGTACTACCCGTCTTTGACAGAGACTCGTTAATGCAAGCCATAGATGAACAGTATAGGAGGCGCCGGGGCTGTGAATCTTGCATGGACTGGATCCTTTACTTTTAACAATATGATTTTGGTTTCTTTATAAGTGAAGTTATTGATTTCTCCGCGGGAAAGTCTTCAAAAAATAAAGATATCATGTCAATACTTTTGCGTAGCGCGATGATGTCTTCGCAACTTGATTTATCCCAGGTCTACTTCCCTAGAGCCAATGATTCCAATAATGCAGTCACAGCGCACCGCTGAAATTTCTATTCAAAATATGAGAAACCGTAGTTAAAACTCCCCTTCACGATTTTAATTTGATATACTGGTTTCATAGTAATGAATACAACTAACTGGCTACGGATTGGCTTAACAGTATTATCATGCGAGCCTCTGGTTCGAGCCATATTTTCTTTGAATCCTACGAGCTTCGCAGTTTCGTTACTTCCGTAACACTGACATAGTGCTTTTATAACGATCAATGATATGTAAGACTTACAAAAGCATGTAAACACTTCCTTGAAGATCCAGTTCCAGTACCATATAACTCAATCTCCCCGACTTCCTTCCCATAATCCCATAATCCCAACTCTTTAATATCCATCCATCTCATTAAGATCCCACCCCTTCCATTGATACCCTAAATGAATACGAAAGCTACCTAGCTGCTGAATCTCATCTCATTTCCTCTCCTCCAAACCCATCCCTTCTACCCCAAAAATTTAAACAATCCATCACCCATCCAACTTCCACTCCCATTCCCAATTTTATACATAAAGTAAATCCTTCGTAACCCTTTCCAAATCTCAAAATCAATCCTAATCCAAAAACTTAAAAATCAAACAATCAACCCCCCTTTCAAACTTCGAACTTACCCTACAATCCATTATCAATGCATACCCAGATCCCTAGATCCTCCCTATACCACTCTCCAAACTTAGTAAGATCTTACGTCTTTAACTTAATTTATATATGAATATATATAATATATAATATATCATGCACCTCCCACCCCCCATCAATAACCCCCTATCCTTGTTCACATTATTATCATTATCATTATAAATATAAATATAAATATAAATCTTGCACCTGATTCTCGCTAGGCACTACATCTAGCCGAAGGTTGATACTAAATACTTCCTATAAACATCTACAAGCACCTGCAAACATCTACATATTTCACACTATATGGTAAAGGATATATAATGATTATATAAATACTATATCGTTATAGCTCTGAGGATGGGGAATCGGGAATCGGGAGATGAAAAATCAAATTTGAAGAGTTTGAGTCTGTACCTATTTTGAGTTATTAATTGTGATTCTATCTGATTTTCCGCGACATATATTTCTCACAACCGTGAGATTTTCAGTACATGATTCAGAAACATTTGATACAACAAATCTTCTGTTGTGTTTTTCATTGCTGGCTGTATACTATCTCGCATTTCCATGTATCCAGGTAAAACATGTTCTCCGCCACTTAGTCAACCCTCCCGAGCTCGATGTCAAAAAAGAACTACATAAGTCACCAGTCTCAAAGACAATAGCACTAAACTCAAAGCTCAAGCCCACTTCCCTCTAACGTACCAGTCATAAACCCGGACATTGTAACGTGGACTTCCCCAGACTATTCCGAATATTCACAAAATTGCCAAATAACTCACTCGTAAACTCCATTCGACTAACCTATTGACATTGCAAAATCTGATGGTGTCGTTCGCTAGCAGTGTATTCAGGAGTGTGGATGCTGTACTTGTAGACGAATTTTGCGGAAACACAGGGGCTACTATTTCGCTGCTATCTTTTTCGGGGCCCCGTCTCGAAAATTTTGGTCGCAAATTACCCTCGTTGTTGGGTGTTCAATTTTGCCATTTTCTGTATAGCAGTGGAGGTAGCTCAGAACATGGCGAATGTTTTGATATGCTGATTCTTGTCTGGTGGATCTGAGAGGGCACCTCAAAGTATTGTTGGCGGCATACTGGTAAATATGCGCGGACCCCAAGTTCATTGAGACATTGTGCTTGCAGGTTTGATTGGTGCTGTCCAATATGGTCCTTTGTTCGGTCCCATAATCGGTAGATTTGTCACACATAGTTTCTGGGTTTGAGATGGACAATTTAGCTCATTATCATCTTTGATTTTATTACTTTTGTTGTCCTTGTTCTATTAGTGCCCGAGACTATGCTCCGGCACTACTCACTCTCCCTAGTGAGCAAGGGAGCTGCCATTCAATACGAAAATTAGGCTTTGAGAAGCAAGTTTGACGAAGAAAAAAATTACTATGAAAGAAGTGATCCAAGTATATCTTGCTCAACTATATATTAATTTTGATTATAGATAATATTCTTGATATTGACAGAAGTGTCCGTCTTGCCAAAGAGCAGACACTGATGCTTATCACTTTATATAATCACTTATTTATGGACTCATCTACCTTCTCTTCGAGGCATACCCAAGCTCCTTCAATGATCACCATAAATGGAAGTCCACTTTTGCGGCTCTGCCATCTCTTGCTCTAGTTGTTGGTATGCTTTTAGGTCTTGTAATTTGCTTGATCAACACAATAACCGTGTTTGCACGACAAATGCAGCGGAATGGTGGCAAAGTCATTTTAAAAACTTGATTAATGTTTGCTCATAGTAACTGTGTGCCAATTGAAATCTTTGACCAGCATGGACTTCCGATTCATCAATTCCACGGGCTGCACGGGTCCTCTCCGGGTCACCTATAGGCATAGGACTTTTTATAATCTTCATCCAAGGTTTTAACTACACCATAGGTGCATATGTGTCCATCGCAAACAGTGCGACCCCGGCCAGTACAGACGTGCGAAATTTTTTTCGCATTTGGATTTCCAATGTTTGCTCCAGAAATGTAAGAAGAGTGAACTTGGTGTTAGTAGGGCAAGTAGCATTCTGGTGTTTACTATCCTTGCGATGGTACATGTTCCGGTGATCTCCTGTATCTAGGGACCATGAATTAGAAATATGTCGGAGTATAGACCAAACAAAAGCTAAACCACTTGATGTTTAGATGAGAGGAGAGATAATGTAGAGGGGCGGCGTTTTAACAGATGTTGCGTCATGGACTCCTTGTGTAGTAAATAATGACGTATAATCTTATGGTGGTGAGAGCAATTTGACCAACTGTATAGTAACAGGCAGTAGGATGAGGAAGTAAGAATCCGAGAATGCTGTAAAATAGTTTTTCAACCAGCAACTGGAATACTTGAAGTGGGCTTGGTTCTGCCAAGACCTTCCTTGCCATAGTAATCCATAGGATAAATATCATTATTGCTCTTCGCCCAATCCTCTTCCTGACCCAACACAATCAATGCTTCGTATGGAGTTAGCAGAGGTCTGGGAAATGCGTATCCCCAATCAATACTGAGCCTTGGACATGCTACTTGTACCCAACACTCAACATCGCTCATCATAGCTAGTTTTCCAGGGAAAATTTCGCTCAAGAGCAAGTTGATGTAAGGTGTTCCTCGCTCTTCAAGCTTTTTCTCAATCATTGTCATCGTGTGGGGATTTCCCTGGCGGCCTAGAGATCCTAAAATGAGTCCCCATTTCTTTGCAGGTTTTGCAGCTTGGATAGCATCTCTTCTCAAAGTGTGCATCTCCTTGTGGTCGTAACTTTCACGAGTAAGTTTTCGAGAATAGGGATCGTATCGGTAAGCTGGTATAGATGGATTGTGTATCATTGCGCTCTCAAGATGGAAACGCCCATCCCCAAGATACAGAATAATATCGACACCATCAGTCGACAGTTGAGGAGATGTGCATCCAAGAATCTCGCCTTTGCTGAGAGGAGCAATTTGAGGAATGAGAACATTATACCCCGCTTTCTCGAGAGGGGCTCGAACGCCATGTAATGTCGCATTGAACTGAATTGTTCCCACCATAGCAATGGTCTTCCCAGAGGCGAAGTTCTTCTCCAGAGTTGCAAGTAAATGTGCCGTATCTATACTAATATCGACGAAAACATAGAGAGTTTTGATCTTTGTGACATCCACTGGGATCAAACATGAATGCGCATAATGTACCAATAGATCGCAGCCCAATGCCCGAGCGGTATAATCATCGATGCAACAAGCTCCATATGTAACATCTCCCATTATAAGAGTCTCGATTCCAGGACAAAATTGTGAGAGAATATCCGAAATTGTTGTTGCGAACAAAAGGAGGCCTTCTGGCATCTGCAGCGCAACCTTCTTCGATCCATTCGTTCTAATTCTATGTATTGTCTTGTGTATTTCAAAAGAATAATTTGGTGGAAGTAGGGCGATCGCAGCGTTTATGTCTGGGTCGTTCAAAATTTCGGGAGGAACTTGATTTAATGTTCGAATTCTTCTTGGAGTCGCAACTGTGAAGTTGTCAGCTTCAGCATTTAAGCTGCGAATTAGAAACTACAGACCCTTAACAGCAGCACTGTCTCCCGGAGTTGCATTAATGCCATTCCGTGCAGCTGCTTCGGCAGCTTGTTTTCTTCCCACGAAACGCTTCTTTGGTTGACGTTGTGCCACTGGCTCTTCGAAAGCTTCTTCTACATCAACAGCAATCCCCAAATCAACCTGTGCACGATCATCCTCCATGTCGTCGATGATAAATGGGTGCGAATAGGACAGTTTTGGAAAATATGACCTGGTTGCTGTCTGGAATTTTTTTGTTCAAAATTCGAGGGTTCAATATCCAGCGGGGTGGGTGCACGGACTTACAAAACGACGAAGGCATGTACTAGGGAGGTAGGTTTATAATGCACGTTAAACTTTAATAAAAACAAATAAGATAACAATGTTTAAGTTCTATAGATATTTTGCTAATAATTAACTATGGAGGGTTATTTTTAAGTAAAATAATTGAATAATTGAATTTTCCTAAATTATTGAAATCCATGACTGTGGTCTTATTTTCATGGGTTTCGGGTCCCAAGATTACCCCGCGGCACAACATCACATCACGTGTCGTATTCTGATGGCTGCAAATCACAGCCACGATGTTTCCATGAATGAATTGATTCTCCCTCATCTTCTGGTGCTTTCAAAATTGCACTGAACACTTCTCATCTCCCTTTTTCCTCCTCTTGAAATTATTCCTCCGCCAAAGGTTGGAGTAGTTCTGGAAAGCACCGATAAAAACGAGATTCTACCTTTCTTCGAAATCCACCGTCATTCTCGAATGCCGAAGACAAAATTCGGGAGTCTGGTTGCACCTGATATCCAAAGTCGGGAATGACTCGATTAAAGTATCTTTTCCACTTCTCGTCGAGTATGCTAGATCCCAGATCAGCCCATCTGGTGATGTAAATTGCTATACCTTGGCCAGGTAAAGTTTTCATGGTCAATTGACATTGTGTAGAGCAACGATTGCATTTCATTAAGTCCAAGGTAATTTCCGGCTTCCTATGATTGAATGGGATACGCTGCGATTTTTCGTCATCATCATGGAAGGCTGCAAGGGCATAGGCCCTTGTATAAATATACCCATTGATGTAGAATACCTCCATATGAGCACAGGGTTCCATAGATAAACCGAATAACGCTGGCCTATTGTTGTCTGAAACCCAAGCTTTCTGTGCACGATGAATGAAAGATCCCTGGACAATGCGACAATCTGTTTGGGACTCTTTGATCCAACCGTCCAAATCGAACTCGTCTGTACTCCCTCGTGACAGTATATCTAAAAATTGCTCACAATCCGGGTCGTGTAGCGAGCGCTTCATAGCCATATGGAAAAGGTTCGGACTAAATTCTTCATCTATCAATTGCTCATAGTCCAGCTCAAGACAAGTGTCTAATCGACACTGTAGGGCTCTGGGCCTCTGCTGAAGTTTTGCCGGTACATTTTCCCTCGCCTGATAATATCTCACAGCGTCCTCCATGTTATGCAGTCGATTGCAGGAATGACAAGCAATTTGCTGAGGCAAATCTTTTGCAATGAAACTCAGAAGAAGAGATTTTTCGGGAGCATTTTTCGATAGAGCCTCGGAATAATCATTTCCTAGTGGCCGAAATGTTTTACAGGTGAGGGATAGAAGGATGGCTGATGACGGAGGTATATGATTTAGTATGAGTAGAAAGACCTCAACGGGTACATTTGCTAAAAGACATGTTTGATGTACAGCGGATGTTATGATATTCGATTGAATAGGACTGCGTGTTATAACGGGCGATTGAATAGGGTTGCGTGAATGAAGAGACGTTGGACTTGATGAGCGAAGTGGTTTTGGACGACTGCGTAATTGGAGAGATGCCGAACTGGATGATTGAAGTGGCTCTGCATTGGGTAGTAGTTTAGGTACCCTTCCTTGTCGATTTCCCCGATCGTAAAGATCAATAATTTGCTTTTTGAGGAAGTCCATTGTTGCACGACCTTTGCGTGAAGATCGACAACTTGATGGAGCATGGCTATTATATAGGTATCTAGCATCCACTAGATGGATAAGTGCCAAACTACAGTACTAGGGCACAGATACACGTGATACTAACCCCCTTCCAAGAAACAAGCGTACTATATCCAGAGCTACCAATAGTAATGAAATAAACTGTAAGTATTACTGTCCATTGCAAGGATCTCAAGAGCAAAACTCTCGATCTCTGGGGTAGGTAGATATTCACAGCACACTAGTCATTTTTCGAAGGTTTTATTTCAAAATCGTGAAGTTGGGGTCGTCTGGCCTTCAACTTTGTAGGTTAAGATTGACACAACCTCGACTATCATGGATGAGCTTCCTTGATATCACTCTTCTTGATGCTATGCTCTGCTGGGAAAATCAATACGTCGCTAGACAAGGTCCTACCTAGGCTTGGCCAAAAAAAAGGAGCGATAAATGAAGACTATTACCTAAAAGTCGTTTCTGGCTGCCCCATTACCGGTAAAAGATAGAAGCAACTCAGTGTTTTATCATAGACATGCAAACGGATTTGGCGACATAGCCCATTCCGACCCATGCCATCACAAAAATAGAAGTGACTTTGAAGTATTATATTAATTCATAGCCAAATGGAGAAAATTGTCGTTTTTTTCCATAGAATTGTGCATATATCTATTGATTTTCAAAACGTGACAAAGTACTTTGATGACGTTACAGAATTACCCCACGAATAATATGTATGCAGGGTTCACACGTAACCGATTTCCCTATATCATACACGACCCTACATCTTGCACGCATTTTTAATTTTATAAAATATCAATTACCATGGATGGATATAACAACGATATACTTTCAAAGGTTTATATAGAATTTATATTAGTTCAAATTAAAGGGAAAGAGTATTTTAAATATATTCAAATAACAAATTTTTTCAAAATCAATTATTCAATATTCTTTTGGTATTATAGAAACAAAATTATTTCTTATAGTATTATATATATTGAAACTTATTAATCTTTTTCAAAAGAATAAGAAAAGATTTTAATTGATTAAATTAATAAATTGATATAAAGATTTATATTCTTTACAAATTGTATAATCAAAAACTTTGTGAAAGAGATTATAAGTTATTCTTTAAGGAAAAATTGAATAATAAATTTCGTGAAAAGGTATAAAATATATTTTCAAAGTTGATATCTTTGATATATTGATAATTTGTATATGAAAATTGATAATATTATTGTATTTGAATATTTTTATGATTTGGTTTGAATTATTTTGTATTGTTATTGAATTTTATTATTTAAAAGAGTTATATTAATATTTTTCTTTTTTTTATTTAATTGATAAAAATAATTATAAAATATAATATATTATTTAAGAATATATATAATTGAGATGAAAAGGATTTTATAATTGATTTAGGGAGGATTATAAAAAGGATAATGAATATTAATATATATAATTATAATAAAATTATAAAAATTAAATAGGATGGATTGAAAGAGTTTATTATTCTTTTAGTATATATATATACCGATGATATAATTATTCTATTTATTTTAATTTATAAAAAAGAATCTAGAGATTTATAGAATATATAGATTGATGAAATAGAAGTGAAGGATTAGATTTATTTTGGAGTTTCAAATAATGAATGGTTGTTGAATATATTCGGTTTTATTTGGTTTAATAAAATCTTTTAATATTATATTTATTTAAAAGCAAAGAAAGGATATTGTTTATTAATTGTAAATAATTATTTTAATTATATAAATATAGAATTTATATCGAAATATAATGAATTAAAGATTATTTTATTGATTCTTCCTTTTTATTCTATATATCGATTTCAATCTTTTGATATAGATTATTTCCTTTTTTTTTTGATGAATTATAATATAGAATTCAATAATCTAATATATAAAAACGAAGGTATTATTGGAATATCGAAATATAATTTTTGGATGATATTTAAGATTGTTTAAATTCAATTTATTATTATTTATAATATTCTGAAATCTTTTGAAAAAGCCGGTATTTATTCTATAAATAAGAATATTATTATTCGTAATATTAAATTAAAATAAGTTTTTATATTATTTATATCGATATAATTTATAAGGAATAAAATAAAGATATTATATATAATTAAAACTCTTTATTATTTTAAATTAGAATTTCGTTTCAAATAAGATTCCGATATTATTTAGAAGTTTTTTAAGATTATATTTATATATATAATTAATATTAATATTCAATTATATAAAACAAAAGGTTTAAAAGAAACTTTGAAAATCGAAAAAAAGAAAAAAATCTATTTTAAATATTTAAATCTAATAAAGGAGAAAAACAGAAGTGCTTTTTTATATTCCTTTTTGTAAATCGAAAGAATTAGAATTTATTAATCGATGAAAGTATTAATTATTGAATAAAAGAAGAAAATTAAGAAATAAAAGAAAATCAAAAAGAAAATTGAAAAGGAATAGAAGAATAGAGTAATTAAAGAAAAAATAATATAGAAAAAGATCGATCGTTAAATTGTATATAATATTAAAAAGGGGGTGAAAAGAATTCGGAAATCATTAATATTTTCTATTAAAAGAATACAAATAATTCAAAAATGTTTTTCTATTATAGATTTAATATTTTAAAAAATTATAAAAAATTATAATATTATAGAAATTGATAAATCAATAATAAAAGAAAAAGAAAGAATATTATATTCAAAGATTGGATGATATATTAAGATTTCATTGAAATTGAAAATATAAAGGTTTTTTAATTTTATAGGATAATATTATATCTTTTTATTATTCAAAAAGAATTATAGCTTTATATTTTATAATTTATAATTAATATCGAATTTTGAAATAATCATAGTAGGAATATGAAGGGCGTGCAAGATATGGGGTCGTGCACGATGTAGGGAAATCGGTTACCATATGCATGGACCACAGTTCCCCGCCAGATCTTGAATAACCTTAAACCTCATCCCATAGAAGCTTCATCGTTTACTCTCAAAAATACCACATTTTTCTTTCTATACAGCTACAAATGACTTGACTTCAATTGTCTAACTTCAACATCATACATATATTGTTCCCATAATCAACAACTGATTCCGTGTACTGCGGTAATCATGTCAAAGCAGCACACGATAAACATAGGAGGCCATCAATCGGCTTCAGTGTTTAAGCAGCAAATCGATCAGGGTGGTTAGATTCTCCTTTCTCGTAGGTCTATTGTGCAAATCAAACATCGAGCCAGTCTACTAGCAGCTGTTTCTGAAGCTTTTGCCTATCTACATATCTACAAGCATTTACGTTTGCTCTGCAATTTCGATGCCCGTTGCCCCAAGATGTCATGTTCCAGCTTGGCTCTATCATCAACGATATCAAGGTGATATACAATCCAGATTTACCTGCACCAAGTGGTTTCTTAGACAGTCAAGGTCTCATAACACAGCAGAAAGGATATGAGATTCGTGGCTAAGGGGCCTGGAGAATTTATTCAGGAAACACCCATTGTTAGGTTCCGATTCCCGAGTTTCTACATAGCTTATCACAAAATCAGATGATTGGATTTATTGTTATTCATATGCTTGGTGGATACCGCTTTTCCAAAAGATTAGAAGTCTTACGAGGATCTTTCAGGTTCAGTTTACAGATATCTTACCGGGAGAAATTTATAGCCTTTGAGTCTCTGTAGATTGGACCTCGGTATTGAAGCTTAGGAAGCTAGTTGCTATACCTGACACCATCGGGAATTGGTTTTGTATCTATTTGTAAGTGCAAGTATGAATCATTTAAGTTCATATTCTTCAGGCTTGCAAATGACAGCTAGGCAAGCTCTATCGTGAAACAATTGATCGATTTTCCACCCCCAAATTGGTTGAGCCATGAACTTATCGTCCAATTGATACCTGGCCACATTTTAAGTATATGTGCTTCACCTCGAATAGCAGACGACATAAGCTGGCAGGGGACAAAAAGTCATCTTTGCTTCTTTCGAAGAAGAGGAAGAAAAAGTGATGATCCATGTTAGTGCAATGGTATTCAAAGAGGCACTGATCGGCGTTGAGAAGTAATGGACACATATATGTCGTTTCCGCGCATCTCTTGGGCTTAATGGGGTTTAGAGAAATACTAGAAAACTCTAGTACATTTTCATTCATCCAATCACCCTCACTACCATCAAATCCCGACGAAAAGCCTACTATAGACTTCTTTTCCAAAAGAGACTCTGTTGCATGTCTATAAATTAATTCTTCAGGCTTGATCCATGTATCATTTTTATTTACCGGTGATGTGGGTTGTAGCAAATGCGGCATGGGTATTCGTACCCTATACCAACATCATCAAATCGAATGATGCTTCTTGTCTATGGGAGCATATAAATCACATTCGAAATTCCTCATTTGTATATTAATTATTGCTGCCCATATGCCCCTTCATTTCCTAGCACTATTTCCAACTGTAAGTTTACTGATCATGATTTTCTGTAAACTTAATACCAACTTACTAATTTAATGTTGAACTGGCAAACAATAATATTTCCCCTCCTCAAATAAACCCGTTGAAGTAACTTGCTTATAAACAGTTTAGTCTAATCTACTAGGCCATCTAGGACATCAGCGTTACATTTCTCCACTTCTGGCTTGATACTACTAATTGCAAGTTCATAGATATTCTGAGTTCTGATAAAGTCACGCACATCCAAAATTTTCGCACACATATCATTTCAAACCATTCTTCAAATATCCTTATTGGCATAACATATTTTGAAGAGCTAGACTATCATCCATTTCTCTCAGTTTGAAGAATATCAGTAGCTCATTACTTAAAGAAATCGTGTTCACATTTCTTCGTCATCACATCTCTACGTTATCACAATTTTCATCACAAACCGAGATATCTAGGAATCTATCCATACACAAAACCTACCAGCGCTCAAAAGTATAAACTGCCTCGAAATGTATATCATCAGAGCTTTGCGTCATTTGACACTTGTCATGGCCTTCTCGGACGCTAATCAACCACGGGCTCAATTGATTTTCAACCCTCCTTTGTCTGAAGTCGAGCTTCAGCAGCTACATAATCTTTCGGCAACTCTATCTACTACTAGCACCACAGATATAGTCAATTTGTCCAACACGTTACCGCCGCATTCAACTGTGCTTGACAATGCAGTTGAGCATTTTATGCAACCCCCATTGGTATGCAATTAAAATTTTCATGGAACACTACTACAGATATTGACTGAGAACAGCTGGACGTTCTTTCTAGTATATACAACTACATAACTTCAAATCCCGATACCATTCATCAAGTTGAGAATGCCCGAAACCATCCAAGGGACTTTAAAATTACAACTGCAGATATGATAGGTAAATCGGTGAACGAATTACAACCAAGAAGCTTTTCGAGCAATACGACGTTACAGAATGGCAATGCCAACAATCGCCTTCACAGTTTCGATCCCATAAATAAAATTTCGAAGGAGGGGTCATCATCCCAAGGGACAAACACAAACAGCACGGAGGCAAAGAAAAGATCTTTATCCAGAGGCTTGCTTGCGGGCCTCATTGCCTTTGTTGTAGTAGTTTTAGTCTCGGTTGCATTGGTACTCACATTTAGTTGCCGCGTTGTTAAGACGATGGCACAAGCAAATGCATGCCGCGTTTACAACAAACCAATGCGCACCGTTCATATCATTCCTGCCCCAATTCGACAACGCCAAGGAAGTTCGTTACCATCACCACCTCCCTATCCTTCGTCTGTGTATACTTTGCAATCAGAGCTCGGAATTACTTACTCGGAAGCTTTGCGTGATCCTGTACCTGACTTTTTAGAGGTCATGCAGGAAAACCATCTAAATGCTATGATCAACAGGGCAATTGATACTTTAACACTCACGGCTCGAGGTAACCCAGCCGGAGTGCAAGGGCTTGATGCTCTTCGTCAATTAATTGGTCAACGGGTGCCAGAAGGAGGATATCGAGCGCGTATAGAACATATCGAATCCCTTTATTCGTCGATATTACAAGCACAGGGTGATGGCATACTTGAGTCTGTTGTTGAGGAGGATATGGAAGTGAATCTTTCTGAAAACGCCTTTGAGAGAGAAGCAACAGAGCAGCTTGGAACCGAACAGCTGGCAATCGAACAGCTGTCAACCGAACAACTGGAAACGGAGACAGAACAGCTGGGAACAGAGCCGGGAAGGAACTTGCCGGGTTGAAGAGGTTGGGTTTCTGACGAAGGGGAGTACGGTGAAGAAAGTAATTGGGAAGATATAGATGAGATTGGTTGGGAAGAGTTGGAAATAGAAGAGGTTAATGAAATAGTGTGGGAGGTAGGAGGACTCGCGAAATGAGGAGATTGAAGAGCCTGAGGGAGATGTAGAAAATAGGAAGAGGAAGAAAGAGAAAGAGGCAGAAATTGACTGGGTGGAGAGTGATTGGGAGGACGTAGATGAGAGCGATTTGGAGGTTGATGAAGTTATAGAAGGAAGGTATAGTGATTGGGAGGATCTTCAGATTATCTTTTCAGATTTGATCTATGTATTTTTTTCTGTTGATAATTTGGATAATGATATATCAAGAGTTTCAAGTTCGCAACCAAGTACCAAAGCATTGATTTAAATAATTCCTCATTTACAATGCCTTACATTGATTGCATTCGACACCGAGTTAGATGTAAAATTATTTGCGTTCATAAGCCCCTCCATTAATGCTTTATAGCAGAACCTCTAATCCCGAGTATCTGTAAGAATTCTTAATGTATTCTATTCCAATACTCACCTTCTATCCACAAACAACAGCCCAAGGTTAATAATATTAAAGTAATTCATCTTCGAAACAGTTAGTCTCATATAATAGGGAAGATCTAGTGGTAATAAGCAATCAATGGACAACTTTAGCACAAAAAGCCATAATAACCCTAGATCACACAAACCAAAATATTTCCATTCAATCGTCATCATATTTATTTCGATAGAAAAACCCTTGAAACAACAAAATAATCAACTTTTTTCCTTAAGTACAAATTTATCATCACTCGTTTTTAAGATATCATGTTTACGCTTCTCCTTTATCATCAATCGATATATCCAAATTCATATATTTGCAAAACATACCGGCCATCGGTAGAGGGGACCGCCGTAAAAATGTCAAATATCTCCCATGACTTCATCTCAACCGAGCAGCTGCAACATCTTCATATCACAAACCCAGAAACCCAATCCCCATCACCACCATCCTATCAATAAATGTACCTCCCCCCCTGCACCGAAGTCACCCTGGACCCGTCCCTCGATTTCCACCTGAAATCCAGCAAATCGAAGTATGTATCAAAGCAATATTAACCACATCAGATAGTCTACTAGATAGGGCTCTACGGACAGAAAACAATGTCTGGAAATTAGAGTTGGGGATTGAACAGACGCTGCTTTATCTGTTGATTGTTTTTCCGGTTACGCATTGTGTGGTGAAGGATTATGTGCTGCGGAATGCGAGGTGGATTTTGAGACGCGCGGGGTTTGGGGGGAGGAGAGTAGGGAGTTTTTGAGGGGTTTTGGGGAGTGGAGTGGTTTGGGGGGGGTCTTGGGTGGGGGGGTTGGGGGGAGGAGGGAGATGAGGAGGTGGAAGAGGGGAGGGATGAGGAGGGGGAAGAGGAGAGGAATGAGGAGAGGGGCGAGGAAACAGATTATGAGACGGATGACGAGATAGAGCGCTTGGAAGACGAGCAAGCGATGGCTGCTCTCCAAAACGGGAAGTGTGTGGTATCCTGAATTTGGCTGGAACTTCAAAAATTCTCAAACTTTAAAACTTTGCGATCTGGGCTATGGTTCGAGCCATCTTAGACTCTTAGAGGAAGATGCATGACGACTGATTAGATGGGGGTGGATGTGGAAGGGAAGGATATGGAGATTGAAGAAGGTATGATAGGAAGGGACCGTGATTGATTGAACGAGATCTGAAAGATGAGGAGAAGCCG
This sequence comes from Stromatinia cepivora, assembly GCA_014898415.1. Classification (NCBI taxonomy): domain Eukaryota; kingdom Fungi; phylum Ascomycota; class Leotiomycetes; order Helotiales; family Sclerotiniaceae; genus Stromatinia; species Stromatinia cepivora. Next base: position 654,780 of record RCTD01000025.1, on the reverse strand, counting down.
AGGCAAGCGAGGAATTTTTTTCTGTGTTTTGCCTAGATAAAGGAGAGGCAAAAACATAGCGTGATTGTTCTACAGGAAATACTCAGAGATCGAGTGGAGCAGGTGGAAGATATTGCGTTTGGGAAAGTCTGGACTCCAGTCGAAGAATGAATCCATCTGGAAAATTCACAGTTTCTCAAATATTGAGGTCTTGGGATCTGGACTGCAATCTAAACCATGGGAAGTAGAAAAAAGGCCAAAAGGAGGTGGTGATGGATGAAAATAATCATTTGCACCATGTAGATGTATGTATGGGATACTTTCGAGTTAGTTTTAGATTTATAATTAACTACAATGGATGAAGGTATAGATTTATTGAATATATAATTCACATCCACTAGCTAGCTAGACCAGTCAGTCGGAGTTCTTGTATATATTCTCTGGCCTCTATAGGATTCAGCTCAATAGTTATCACAATATTAATGAATCAGTCTTTACCTGAATACGTACAATAAGTCATCCTTGATAGCTACAAACAAATACTTTAACTATAGATTATATACAAACATTTCCAATAGCCCTCCTGTCAAGTGGTTCCGCATTAATCAATGAATAAACATTACTACTGAAGGATATGTGAATTTCAATTGATCAGCACTATTCAAAAGCACTTCAAAGACACCGAAGATGCATGCTATAGGCATTACGAACAACCTACTAACCGAAAACTATTCTATTCTATTCTAGATATATCCGCAATCAGCAAGAAATACACAAAAATATATAAATAAAAACAATATGAAGATCCAAATATAGGGTCTTCAATACTTTCAATTCGTTCTATGATCTGAGCCGGTTACCAAGATAATGTCACATACACTTCACAACTACAATGAAACTGTCTCAGCGACACTCTTAAGTATAGCCGTAGAACTTCACTTATGGGTATCCCACATCAGAACACACTACTTCGTAATGCCAGACTTTTGCCAGATCAAAAGAACCGGAATCGGGGAATGCATTGGATGGAGATGCAGAATTTTGATGCTGAGGAGTTGTCCGAGTGTAAGAGAAGAAATTATGAGAACAAGCGAGATGGAAGGAGAATCTCAAGCTGATAGTCTGAAGAGGGTTTATCAATAACTAAACCTGTGAATGAATACGCCTGCTTAGTGACCTTCAGTTATGGCATTGTTTTCCGAGGTAATTTTATGGTATTTATAGTTTTTCTGCCTGTTCCCCTTGATTTTGACGTTACACATTTTCTAGCTATACTTTCTGCTCCCTATATACTTCCTTTTTCATCAACAATATAGCCGAGAAATAAGATAATACAATAGAACCCCGTTATACCGGACACAAAAAATCAGGCCTATTTGGTCCGGTATATAAAAAATAAGGTTATTGTAAAATGGTCCGGTATAAACGGGTTTCTGGTATAAAAATATCCGGTATAACGGGGTTCTACTGTATCCACCCACACAGTTTTCCGCAGCTCCCTTGGTATCTTCAGGATTATTACTACACACTCCTCTAATTCTCCTCTTCTGAATGTCAAATCGCCCTCATGGAAACCATTTTCCAAAGCCCCTATTATCTCAGCACTCCCTCTCCGCGTCCTCACAAACCGTTTCCCCAAACATTTAACACATTAAATCTGATCCGGCCACTCATCCATATCACCGGACTCGTCTCCAGTTCTTTCTATGGCTGTATGAAAGGCTTAATTGAGACCCAAGGCATAATACACAGCTGCGATTTTCTAATCTTAACATCTCCCATTATAAATATTAGCATGATCGACAAATAGTATAGTGAATCGCACGCAAAGGAACAATATTTGAACTGATAAATGCAGCATCAGGAGTCATTGACGCAGGAATTTTATTTAGTGTCCAATTTCTCCTTAAGAAACAAGGGTAGAAAAACGCTCTGTATCATCGCGATCGGTATCACCATCCTGATTATGATACTTTTTCAGGTATGCAGTTAAGTGGCTAGGGGTATAATTATTCACACGAATGTGCTGGCGCTATTGGAGAGTAGTGGTCAAGGCCTAGAATCTTCGGTGAAGGCTTGCATGGGAGGGTAGAGGTGAGGCAGAGGAAGCAGAGAGAACTGTTAGAGACGCTTTCGAAGGTATAGGTATATATATCTCATATTTTCGATACCAATCCTAAATATTACAATAACCACTTATATCAATCTTCTCCCAGACTCAGATATCTACAAATATATGACATCCTTTCTCAATGAGTCAATGTAAACTAACATACCTCCTCATTTAAATCTCAACGCTCATCGTATCCCATATCCCATATCCCATATCCCAAATCTTCAAATTTCACTTACACTTTCAAACTTCAGACACTTCATGAGACAAAAGGCTCACCAGTACTATCAATAACAGAACCATCACTCACCGGGAGCCTGAATCAAACTTACATTTATCGGAAATAGTTTTTACGTGCGACTTGCTTTTTTTGTGGAGGGACGGAAGAATATTTTGTATATATGATGTTGCTCCTTCGTATTGTTCGGAGTCCCCTTCAAACCCTCCAACCCTTAATCAACAAAATCCCTCATAAATCTCAGAATCTAAATCTCCATCAACCATCCCATCAACCATCCATCCCATTAACCATCCACCCCATTAACCATCCATCCCATTAACCATCCATCCCATCACCATCCAAAGAACTCAAACCTCAAAAGCAAGAAACATACACACCTATACCTATACCTACCCCTACCCCCACTCCCACCACCCATCAGATACCCCAAAAACCAAAGAAAAAAAAAAGAAGTAAAAAAATCATATATTCCCCCCTCCCCCCCCAAAAAGAAAATACACACAAATAATTTATCGGAAAATATTATTTTGAACAAAATTCTTTGCGCGCGGGGAATTGATAGAGGTGGTGTCTATGGGTATATGGATGGGGATGAGATGGGCTGGGATGAAGATGATATTGGTAGGGTTGGGAGATGGAGGGAGTGAATTTGGATATGGATATGGATATGGTGTGGTGAGGGATTGGGGGGATGGTTTGGGTGTTGGGGGTAGAGTTTTAGGATAAGGGTTTTACGGGGCGAGTTGGGGTGGAAGTTGAGGTCTGTGTAGCAGTTGCGAGGGTAATATAGTGAGTCTAAGTCGGTATAGTGCTTGATAGACTTGATAGGCTTAATTGAATGTATATAATACTTAGCAGGTTTGTGTTAGGGCTAGCTAACGTGAAGTACAGCGGGCTTAGGAAAGCGAATTGCTGGTTTGGTTGGTAGGGACTGCTGGTAAAAGACTGCTCGGGTGTAGGTATAGGTTGGGGAAGTATAGGCTATGAGAGGGGTTCGTAGTATACGCAGTACTTGGAGATAGTAGATATAGGCAGTATCTAAGAATAGAGTTTGATGTTATGAACAACGGGTTTATATTTCAAGTAGTACGGGCTGTATAGTGTATATATATCAGGGCTTAAGGCTAGGTGTATATAAATATCTTATAGACCCAGTTACAAGATTTTCTACGATTCACCCAGTATGTCACTTGACTAACTTCGAAGATCAAATCCATATTCTATAGTATATACTAATTAACATCTATGAAATCCATCCATCCATATCATGAAATCATTTCTTAAATATACACCCAAAACTCCCTTCTTCCTTTCCACTAATATACGTATCCCGTCCAGACCCGATCCAAATCCCCTTTAACCCTTTATAAAACCACAATCGCAAAAACCAACGCAACCCATAATCCCAAAACCTCCTTCCCACATCCCATTCCTACACTTCTACTTCTCTCCGCTCCACTTTCCTTTGTCGCGCTTGCACTTGCACTTGCATTTATCGTACTACTCGTGGTAGAAGTCGCAGTCGCACTATATGGTTGTGCTACTGTAGCTGTAGCTACAATATTCGCCCCTTGACTACGATAAACAGGTTTCCGCTCATCAGTTACTCCATTTCCGCCGTCGAAAAATTCTCCACTCCCATCATAGGGTGTATTTTCCGATTTAGCACTAACCCATTCCGCACGTGTATAATCATCAACGTCTTTCCCGCCTGCGCCTATTAATTGGAGGTTTGGGACAGGAACTGGTGCCCATTTAGCGGGTTCATTGTTCAAGAATCCGGGATAGCTTAAAGAATTGTTGAGAATCGACATATTGAGATTTATATTCGTATAATTTGTTTTCGAGGCGCAAAGCGAAAAGACATTAGCGCCAACATCATAGCGACCAAGATTAGGGAGGCCCCAGTTGTTTTGCAAAGTGGAGAGAATACTGTAATGCGAATAGACCGTTGTATCTACAGTTCCTTTTTTATCTGCTGGCACCGCACCACCTAGAAGGACGGAATAAATTCGATTTGGTTTAGAATAGGTTTCCGATTCATCGTAGGTGAGAAGAATGAGAGTATTATTCATGAAGGCTTCATTTTGGAGAAGGGGTGTAAGGAATGATCGTGTCCAGTTAGCAGCGTAGGCCAAAGAGGTATCATGTCCATCATTCAACATATCCGGGGATATATGCGCGTATTGTGGTAAGGAGGATGGATCGCTTTGAATTGTGGTTGAGAAATCATTCAGGGAGAGAAGATTTTGGAGTCGTGTACCATTTGTATTTATACTATCATAACTCACAAAGGGACTATTTGCACATATTAGCCTTCTCCTTTTATGATGTACATTTCGAAAGAGATGACGCTCCGCTGGCCCTCCGGGGGCCACTGCCGTGGAGGCAGACTATTTGGTCAGAGAGCAATTTTGGGAATAACTCACTTATGTTTCCGTACATAATCCCATCCTTTCCCATCCTTGGCCGTACTTCCCTCTCCCATATATCCAGGTCCCGGCATTCCCTCAAAATACCCCTTCCAAGTAATTCCCGCATCCTCAAAAAGATCCACCACTGTCGTCACATTATGCGGTATCCTTACAAATCCATCATGATTGAGACCGAAAAAATCACCTCCGACAGATGCTATGTAATTTGGTTGAGAGGGATGTGTGAGTCCATAGTAATTTTCTAAGAGAATGCCTTGTTTGGTGAGATTTTGTATGTCGGGGTTTGATTCTACTTTTGTATCGTCCTGTGGAAAGGACTTTTAGTATTCTGAATGGTATCAGGGAAGAATGAGGAAGACGAACCTGGTTTTCGAGCCAGATGGTGAAAAATCTATCGAAAGCTGCTCCTGGTACATATGCAGCTTCACATATTGATCGCATATATGTAATTGCGCCTGCTAATAGCAAGAAAGTCGGGCGCATTCTGAGAATTGTGATATGATATCTTTTTGATACCTTTATTATCCCAAATGCAATGATCAAACAAAAGAGGCAAAGAGAGTTGAAAAAAGTATAAGAACAAAAGTAAAATCAAAATATCACAATATAAGTATAAGATGACAGTTATTCAATTACCTTTATGATTATCTTTTATTTATCAAACATGATTGTTTCATCGCATTTGTCCAAGCAGTGCCTCAACCACGGGTATATTTCATTGATGCAGTTGGCTGGGGTGAGCGGCTGAATTACAGGGATATAAAAACTATTATTAGTATCTCACATAATCACATCCCCCCTTTTGCTGCAGATCGATTGGCGACTTCATGATCAGCTTGTCAGCCAACATTGGTTTTTGATGATATATAAGGTTGGTTGCAGTTTCTAATACAGATTCAAGTGTTTGTGTATCTACTAGCTTCCAACTGTGATGGATATAATACAAAAAGACCCCAACTTTTGGTAGTGATGAGTGAGTTGACCGATCTGATAAATATTTGTGCCGCAAGAGTACATTTCGAACGAAAGATCAATATTCTCATCGTTACTGTTAAAGCTGTAATATCGGCGTTAACTCGTAAGTAACGTTACAGACTGAGTTGAGTATCGAATTCTAAGGATCTTCATTACGTTGTAAATATCCTCACCATCCAATTTCTTCGAGGTCAATATATTCATTACAACTTACAACTTACAACCTACAACCTACAACCTACAACTCCGTATTCAATGCGGCGTCCCTCCATCCAGCATATCACCATATTATCACAAACTATCTAGGTAATTTAAAAGTTAGATCTTTCCCCCATTAATTCATCATTCGCAATTCACACCTCTATCTATCTATCCTTTTCATTCACTCATTCATTACCCCCGCATCTCAAATTCCCCCTTTCTCCCTTTCCCTTTCCCTTTCCCTCGCTCTTCCCTCTCTCCTCCTTCTTTAACCCCTAATCCCGTCCGAAAAATGAATTTCCCCCATCTAGATACCCATGTACCTAAGTATCTATAATTCACCCCACATCATCACCATCACCATCACCATCACCATCCCCATTCCTCCTAAACCCCACCCCAAAAATCCAATTCCAAGTCCCTCCCCAAAAATCAAAACTCAAGATCAATTCCCCCCCCCCCCTCTCCCTTTTTTTCCCATTCCCAACAGACCATAATATCCATCTCCATATTCATATCCAATAAACAGATCTCACAATCTCATAATCGGGTAATTCCATTACACCCAAATACCCAAGCACCTAAGTACCGTACCCAGATAACTCAACAAACCTGAACCTAAAACTTTAAAAACTTTAAAAAATTTGAAATTTTGAAAACTTTGAGAATTCTGAGGGATTGTGAACCATACACACCTACAAACACATACTTACTTACTTACATACTTACATACTAGTTATGAAACTATGAATATAACCACGTATATTTTAATATTTTTACATTATTCTATTTTCGGACTTGAACTCTAATTCTGTTCTGTTTTATTCTGTTTGGTTTGATTTATTTAGGTTTATTTACGGTAGGAAGAAAGCTGGAGGAAGTTGCGGAAAAATGGAGAGCATAGAGAGTATAGAGGGAGGGAAAGTAGATTTGAATTATTGGGGGGGAGGTGGTGAATATAATCTATTAATTAATGATTTTGATCATGGTGGTTTTAATGAACACCCGGGATGAAATATATTATTCTGAAATTTCGCAGGAGTCTTGAAGTGCAGAGGGAGAAGTAATAGTGTATCATTGCCTACCTAGATAATGTGATATTGAACAGGAGGAGTTGATAAACATCTATTAGATAGGGGAAAGAGCTAAAAATCGAAAGGTATCTATCTATATAAACCAAACCCACAAATCCAAACGCCATTACCCCCTCATCATCTAGCCTACATCTTCACATTCTTCCTCTTCCTCTTCCTCTAACCCTCCTCATCTTCTTCATCTACTCATCTACTCATCTACTCATCTACTCATCTACTCATCTACTCATCTATCCATACAACCCGTACAATCCACTAAACCATCCTACACCAACCCCTCCCCCTCTCAACCTGCCACTGACACAATCCGACCTCAAGCACCATACCCAAGAAACCCGCGACACAAATCCCCCCACTATCACTAACACTCGTAGCACCCAAACTAAATTCCCTATCCGCCTCATCTACCTTCTCCATAATCTCCGCAAAAGTATTTACATAAACGGCTCCTCCTAAAAGTCCCTCCCAAAAAATAACTATGAAAATAATATATACGCTGGGTATCCAAAACCATAATGCTTGGGATATTAAGAGGAATAGATTTGCGATTTGGAGGAAAGAGGGAAGATACAAATTGTGGATTCGGTAGAAAGGGGTAGAGGAGCGGGAAATGAAAACGCCGAGTTGATAGATGAAGCCGTAGGTGGGGTAGAAGGAACGATAGGTGGAAAATGGGTTTCCTGGGGATGGGGTAAGGTAGAGGAGGGTGGGAGAGACACCTTGATTGATGGTATATTCGGCTATGTAGACGAGGAGGAGAGGGAGCATGTAGGGGAAGAAGAGAGAAGAAGCACGATGGAGGTTATAGAGAAATGTAGATTTGGATGGATGATGAGAGAGCGCTGGGGAAGAGGGACGGGGAGAATGTGAAGAGTAAGCTTCTGATGCGATGGCTGGACCAGGAGCAAGTAGAGAGACGGCCGCAGAATCAGCTGGTAGATCTTCAATATCAGAAGCTGTGAGGGGTTCGTTAAGCGAATCTTCTCCGGGAAGAGAATTATAGTCTTTTCGAATAGATGCTCTTCTTAACGGTCCTCTAGGTAAGATAACGAAGAAAGAGAGGAGCATTATGCAAGGCAAGAATGCAGAAGCCAAAAGACTAGTCTTGACTGATAATCCAATAATGGTAGTCAAAAGAACGTATAATCCGGCTCCCGCTAAACCTGCCCCTCCTGTTCCACTTCCCCATGCTGCAAGACTGAAATGTCCATAGTAATGTGTGAGACCTAAGAAACTCAATTCTCCACCACCACTACTGAGACTAGCAAGTATTACACCAAATAATTTTGTTGATACGGATTTGTCGGTGGGCGTTAATGCTATTAGGAGCATACCCCCAGATGATAAACCGCAGAATATGAGGATGCGAATCCAGTAGGGAATTTTATGGATGAAATATGGAGCGATGAGTTTAGTTACGAAAGAAGGCATGACATCTGCGAGAAGAACGACGGATTTTGGGATACTCGGACCTAAAGGAAGAAATATTAGTGACTGATATTATCTTTGCGATCACAGATGGTAGTGTACACAGAGTTGAAGATTGCGCATTGAAGGAAAAAGGGGGGAGAAACTTACCGACCAAATCCAATGCCGCAGACAAGATAATAACATAAAGAACATTATTGATAAGACCTATAAAAGAGTCAACGCTATAAAAATTGTGCGACCCTCCCCACGACGATGATCTGTCGTGGCCATTTCCAAGCGGAATAGCATACCAAACAACCAAAAAGCGATCAAGACCGAAGTATCTGCGCCATGAAAAATGGCCTTAAATCTCGCACGGTACATGGCCCATGAAGACCCTGGAGATCCTGGAAGTGGAAATGCAATGCCGGTAGATGAGGATGATCTATTCATTGCCGTGATGGGTATTGAGGAGTAATCACATCATCTATAGGTGAGATTTTATTATGAAATTGTTGAGATGTAGGATGTAGGTACAAGTTGATGAAGTGAATTTTATGAGGTATGATGCTGATTAAGGTCTCACAGCGAAATGTCTTGGTTGTGATGTTGATGTGTTGATAAGGTATTTAGTAGCGATAACGTAGGATTAGGTACCTACCAGGTAGTGTCTTAATCATAACCCTAGATAAATTTACAAGGGTAAGCGTGGCGGGTACCGGAACGGAAGCGGGAGATAATCGGTATTTTGAAATCGGGAAGTTTGATTCTATTCACCCACCTGGATACCTACTTCTAAAATCAAGGTCAACAGCTTGTGGAAATTCAAGATCAACAAGTCGCAGTTAATACAGGCCGAGGTTAAATTATAATTCTAAGTGATATCACCACAATGAAAATTCACCTCTAAGAAAATTTGATAGCATACCTCAAATCTCCTTTTTCAACAGCACGAAACGAGACATTCACTCGAATTAAACGAGTCATTCATTGTTTAAAAATCATGAGTCTTCAACTCCTTGATTAGGCGATTAGATTCACTGCTCGGGTAGCAGAATGATTTCTTGAGAGTCTTGTGCTTGTTACTTGTTCCTTGTTACTTGTTACTTTGTCAGAGTTTTTGTGGTGGATGTCATGCTCATGTTCATGCAGCATTGTTTGCTTGATGTGTTTCAGAGCTTATGTAGGAGTTTATGTATGGGTACTGAGGAGTATGGAGTATGGAGTATTTAGGTATGTCGCGCTTATGGGAAAATTGGGCGGCTGGAGAGCGGGTACTTGTTGTCAAGGGACTTGCATGGTAGGTGGTTAGTATCAAGTACTAGGTAGCTTGCAGTTTCATTTGGTTGTAGTATCAAGTATTTGGTTGTAGTATAGATCTTCAAAGTAGGTAACAGGTCGAGTACAACGTTAAAGTAACCCCAGCCCCAATCTCAAGTAGGCATGATTCAAAGTTGTTTTCTATTTGAAGTGTGATTGATAGGGATGTACGAAGTAAGCTGCAAGCTGTAAGGTAAGCTGTAAGTGTGTATGCCAACATCGCGGGTATATGCGCTAAGGAAACATAATTGAACGGATAAATGTAATGTACCGCAACGCCATCGAAGAAGATCGTCTTCCCTGTCAGAGAGTAGTAAGCTTTTCAAAAAATAATTGGTTCAAGTTAATTTAATCCTTGTCACCTTTACCCCATTTTACAATATTTAAGCTCATGACTAGATTTAATTAAGTTTAGTCCGAGTTTTAGTCTGCCTGCTTACATGCCTGGCTGCAGGTATCAGGTTAACCTTATCAAATTAGAAAGATCAAATTCCATTCCATCAATTTCAACCGAAGCTTTCTAAGCTTCTTCTTGTCTCTACTAGGTACAACTGTATTAATTAATTGTCCATGCTTATGGAGTTGATCCATGTATTTATGTATTTATGTATTTACTACTAGATAATTACTAGTTAGATATATTCACCCATGCTTTACCCTTGTTAATTCGATTTTCTTTCCCTTCTTTTCCCCCATTTAAAAGTGGGAAATCCGTAAGTGGACCCCCCAATTAATCACTTTCCTTGTTTCTTGCCTTGGGGCTTGCAGATTTGCTTTTCTCCATATTCACTAACTGAGTAGACACGCTAATCAAATCCAAAAAAAAAAGTAAGCTAATGATTCACACTAAATCCATTAACTTTCATCATCAAAGCTTCATGGAAAAGAATCTTGTACACCGAGAACTTTCAATCTCAATTCAACACATAGTCCAAGAGTGAAGAGTCAAGATTCAAGAGGAACTTCAATTATCAACCCTCACAAAAAAAAAGAGTCGATCAATATCAAAAAGTCATTATTCATATGGTTGGTTGAATATAATATTTACATTTAATCAACGCGATCGGATCGATACCATATTCTATTTTGATTCATATTGCTACATATTGCATTTCATTCATTCATTCATTCCGGATACCCCCAAAGTCGTTCCTTTAACAGCCTTCGAATCACCGAAAAGTCCCTGCGCCATAAATCTCCTACTACCTACTACCTACACCGTGCCGTGCCGTGGCACAATATCGAGCTTTCAACTGGCAGATATCAACAATAGAACTTTGCAGATTCACTGCAAAAACTTCCTTCAGCGTTAGTCGATATTCATACAATTCTTCGATACCTCGTCATTTTTTCCAAGACTCAAAGATCGTACGTGCTATATTCACTAGCTTGACCCTTGAGGAAGAGATTATGGATAGAACTCCGGCACTAACCTTGTGAACTTGACTATTTAGTTCGAACCTAAGTCTCTTTCCAACTCTTGAAACTCCACACGTCGAATCTATCCCAACCCCATATCAAATAGACAAATCTCGTCATGGAAGGTGGAAGACCTCCGCCGCAGTTACCGTTCTCGCGGAATACCAACACGGCTTCTCCATATGGCCGTTCTACATTTCCACCTGCGCCAAATGGTCAAACATCACAATATCCTACGTCGTCGCATCCACCGAACGCCCCTCCTTCATACGCGGATCATCAACGAAGAACTTCTGATGGACAATATTTTCAAGCGCGTTATCAAGACGGTCCACCATCAATACATGGAGGAGGTCATTCAAGGCACCCAAGCTCTTCTTCGATTGGACATGGTACTCCAGTAGGACGAGGTATGCCACCTCCATCCTCCCCTCAGCAACAGCAGCAACACCAAGGACCCATTCAACATGCGTATGGGCCACCACACCCTCGAGCACCTCCGGTATCTGTTGGTCCGCCAGCTGGCTTTCCAAGCGGTCGAGAGCTACCACCACCACCTTTGAATAGACCACCGAGCACTGCTGGAAGTAACATGTCCATTTCATCATTACTTGGAGGTCCAACACCGGCTAATCGAGATCCAATGCCGGGCCAGTACACTTCCCCAATCAACACATCGGCACCACCTCCTATGTATGGTAGCGCGACGCATGCTTCACCACGCGTTAATTCCGCTGCAAATGAATATGCATCTTTTGGACGTCCTCGGACACCTGAATCACGGTATGAACATAGAGATCACCGGGCAAACTCGGCAGGATCGCCACCAGGACAATATGGGACACCTGACCATCGACATGGTACCCCTCAGCAGTATGGTCCAAGACCCGCCCAAAATCCCATAGCACAACACCCAGAGGATAGGCGAGATTCACAACAAGGGATGAGAATGAATAATATGAGCATGCCCCCGCGACCAAGCAGTCAACCAATGGCATACAACTCCTCCATTTCTCGTTCTGGAGACCGTCCAACCTTGCATGGCGAACCACAATTTGGTGGTAGAAGAGTAGATCATGACCCTCGAGGATTGGAGACTTTGACCAGAGGAGAACCTATCCATCAGAGACCTCCCGGTGGTTTCAACAATAGGCATGATCCAGCCTTCGAGCATATTGAAAGAGAGCGGGATAGGGAGAGGGAAAGAGAGAGAGAAAGGGATAGGGATAGGGAAGCAGCGGCGGCGGCAATGATGTTGAGCCAGAGGGAAAGGTCGGTTACAGAGCGTGAACAAGCTTTGGCCATGCACGAACGGCCTGGCATGCACGGGGAGTATCCCCACCAAATTCCGCAACGAACTCATTCCCAGATCTATGGTCGACAACCTGATCCTCGTGAACACGCAGCTTGGGTTCGCGCTGGACATGACCAGAGAATGGCATATGAACCACCGCCGTATGACCGTCCGCCGCCATCTTATCCACAGCATGGCAATGGTTATGATTACCCACGAAGCGCGGCCCCACAATACCCGAACCACCCCGCTTATGATCCAGTGCCCCATCATGAACAACGTGACCCTCGGTATCCCCCTGTTTCTCATCACCAGCCACAGCCACATCCACAGTCACAAACAGCACCATGTCCAGGTCCTCATTTTGAGCAATCATATGAAGAAAGAATGACTCGTGCTCCACACCAGCAGCAGCAGCAGCAACATATGGCAAGACAACAAGTGGCCGAAGGTCAAGCACGCGTGATGCAGCCTCAACAATTGGCATACGGTGGATCAATGCCGCCAAATGCTCAATACCAACAGCATGACTCTCCCCAAAGAAGACCAGTTGAAGAAGCCCCTCAAATGATGCAGCGACAGCAAAGCCAGAGAAGCCTGTTAAGCGTTCAAGACAATCGTAGAGGAGGTCGAATTTCACCCATTCCTCAAGCGGTACAAGGTGCACAAGTTCAGCACCCTGGTCCTGCTGGCGAACCAGGTATCAAGAGCGAATTTGGTAAGATATTTCACGGTATTGGAAGTGGAGTAGGTGCAACTATGAGCATGCCCAGTCCTGTTGCAGGATCTACTGCCGGAGGATTGCCCTTTTCTGGCCCACGTCGTGATGACCTGGATTCACCCTCTGCTCATAACTCACCCATTGAAAACAATGGTTCCGTGATGACCCGTCCATTTGGAAGACGCCGAAAGCTTAAGGAAGAAGAGAGAGGTGATGATGAAAGCAGCACTGGCCGACAGACACCTAACGGCAGAGCAAAGCGTACAAAGCATGCTGCACATAGACATCAGTATGTTCCTCTATCCCCATTCTAGTTACTTAATCTAATATGTTTTAGTCACCATCATCGACCTGATGCTTCGGATCATATCCCATCACCTTCGTCACAATCTTTGACACCATTCAAGAGCATCAAGGGCACTAATGGTAATGTATCTCCACCAAATGGCGAGAGATCGGTCGTTCCACATCATCACATCCAACGACATCATCATCATCACCATACAGCAGGACCAAAAATTGTCTCGCCTATGAATACCATTATCCGTATGCCTAGATACGAAGTTAAGTCGCAAGCGATCATTGATGCAGCTTCGATTCATCCCCGTTGCCATCTTGGATACGAGTACTACCAACCTAATCTCAAACTGTACCGATCCAGCTCTTCCGATCGTCTCCCGTATAATCGTGCCTTTGCCAGTACCAATAGAGCTTTCCCAAATTTTGAAGGCAAGGTCAATTGCACATATACCATCAAAATCTCTCGAGCTCATCTCAGACCAGAAAGTAGAGAAGAAATTACTTACCGGAAAAATCTATGGGGTACTGACGTCTATTCGGATGATTCGGATATCATTGCTGCTTGTATTCATCAAGGTTGGATTTGCGGAAAGTGGGCCAAAGATGTCGATGTTAAGCTTTTGAATCTCTATCCATCAGATGAAGGTGTTTCTGTTGAACCAGAACTTGATATCCCGTATCGCGGACCGGACGAATCTTTTGATCACCCCCCTGCCAAAGGTCCTATGCCAATTCGTATGGATCATGACCTCCATGTCACAGTACTTGTTCTGGATTGTCTTGACAAATACTCTAGCAAAGTCCGATTTGGTATCAAGAGTCGTGAGTGGGGAGGAAAAAACACAACTGCACATGATGGTTTGAGTTATTTGATCATGAACATAAAGTGGGTTGATGGAGTGGATGGAATGGAAGGTGGAAACTTTGCCAAGAAACGGTTCTTGAACATGCAACATCAGGAGAAATCCACGGATAGACAAGAACAGGAAGCTGACCGAGAACGCGAATTGTGGTTGGAAACGAAGATGAACGGGAATGGAAAACGAGCCATAGATCATGGAAATGAAGAGGACATAGTAATGGAAGAAAGTCACATGAGAGGTGATTCGGGTGGACGACATGTTCTGAATGATGGAGAAATTAAAGGTGTTGGCATGGGAAGTTGGTGGAAGGGAAATCCGCGAGATTCATCAAAGGGTATTAAGAACGGCAAACTTCCAGTCGCTCAGAAGGATCAAGAAATGACAGGAAATGGAGCTTTACCAAGCAAGACGCATCAGTTACGAGCCCACACCGTAAGCAATATTTTCTTTGAGCATTGAAACTCTTACTTTTGGACCAATTACTAACACGTTGATAATAGCAGGACCTTACTGGAGCAAACATCTCAGAATATACTGCGCAATATATGAAGAACTCTAATTCCATCCTCGAACTTTCGAAGAAGAAATCGCAAGAATCTCAAGAGGATAGAGACAATGTCAATCCAACTTTGGAGAGAAGCCATATCAATGTCCCAGCTGCGAGCTTAAATACCTCATCAAACAGAGAAAGCGGTATCCCAGAAGGAGTATCAGTGCCAGAATCCATGGTACTTGACGCACCAGCTCCGGCTCCTCAAAAATCAATACCTGCACGCACACCAGAAACAGGAATACTTGCCGTACAATCGACCGCAACTTCATCAGATCGCCAAGACAATGTTATCAAAGAAGTGGAGCTCACTAGAGATCCAAATCACATCATTTCTGAATCAGAAACACAAACAAGAATTCCGGCGGCCCGGGGGCAGGATGACAGGGTTGGGGGGTCGGTGGGATTGAAGAACCAGGAAAGTATTCCACAAATTGTCCCGGTTGTAGAAGTCCCTACAGCTGCACCTGAGACACAAGCTCAGGCCCAGGCTCTCCACATTGGTGGAGATTCTTCTCCACTTATTGTAGCAGATGCAGCTGATTCTTCTGCATCTGCTCCTGCAAACAACTGATTCGTTGGGAGGTCATGCCATCGGCATTGACTTACCTAAGTGTACTTTGTTTATTGTATGAATATTCTCCATGCTCGCGAGCAAAAGCGCACAGACGTTGGTCAACCTCATTCTGGGTGAAGTTGTCGCTTTACCGAACATCCAAGCATACTTTTCCTTTCACAGGCAGCAGATATGAGTCAGTACAAGACGGCTTTTCACCTAGAGCTGATATTTGCGAACCAAGGACGAAATCCCAACATCAGGAAGGCCGAAATCTTTCTACACGAATGGCGACAGATGCATCATGTCTTCGTTATTAGCATCGACTTCATTCTAGGTTAAGAAAGATCTAGTTCTTCAGGTACGATACGAAATCGAATGAGCGCCCATCCCTCATCCTTTCATCCAGTGCTTTAAAATTCCTGGAAATTTTACAATGATAATCTCCACTCTCCGCATAACAATTACAATACAATGAATGAGATCTATCTGTATATGTAGGAGCAGAGCAACCAGCGAAACAAAACCGACTAATGTTGAAGGGCTAAGAGCGGTCGAAGCTTCCGAATACTCAACGGCGCCCAACACTCTATCAGCATTGATTGAGACATACTCTCTTTGAGACACTCTTAAGAACGAACAATCTTCGAATTCGTCCGCTCAATTGATTGCATCATACATGGAATCTGGCCTTTTGGAGCCTAGTCTTCTACAACTTCACCAATATTCTTCAACCAAGTTAGAATGGCCGATACTATGTTCACCAAAACAGAGCTTACAACCATTCAGCCGGAGTGGTTCATGGTCTTGAAAATTCCTGGAAATTTCTCAAGGAATACCGAAGAGTCAGCTTTGTCATCATGTGCAAGGAGTATCTCTAACGAACTCAATAACTCTCTTACTTTTCTTTTCAAAATTTACTTTTTACTTTTTCCGTTGAACGTTTTCTCAAGAAATACCACCCATCGTTGTTTTTCCACGTGAGCAAGGTGTCTGGCGTTTAGCATTCGAATCATCACATTTGCCAAGGCGATTTGATGATTGGGGAATGCCTACTTGGTTGCTTGATTGCTTGCCTGCTTGTCAAGCACTTTGCATTCCGGGATTGGGGATTGAGAGGTCGATATGATACATTACGAAATCAAAGGATAGTTGAGCTCGCTTTAGAGCACAGTGGATTGGTACTTGGGTACTATGGTACAGCAGTCAGAGAGTGAAATAGGGGATATCATGAAAGCACAATGACGTGACGTAGAAAACTCGTTGGTTTGGCGAAATTTCACAGATCAATTGAGCTACGTTAGCTTACCGTATGCGTCCACATGCGTTGAGATAGTTTAAATAAAAATTGAAAAAACATATTAAAATGCAAAAATGAGATAGATTTTGATAGTAATGAATATGTGATTGTGTGAGTGAGCGAGTTGCTAATCGTGACGTACTATTAATGTTAGTTGTACTTGTAACTGTAGCGTAAAGGAAAGAGCAGATATAGAATCATTAGCCCACAATCATACTGCAACATATACTCCGCAAACTAAATATTATCTCCAGGGTCCAGGGACCCACCACCTCCTCAATGAAGTGAAGAATTGTGTCCCGGGTGTGTGTCGGTGAGCTTTTTCTTGTTTGTGCTCCCGGTGAACAGACAGACACCCTTTTATTTTTCTCCAGAAAGATTCTTTCTTTGCTCCCGGTGAGGTGAGGTCACTCATTCACTCATTCACTCACCGGCGAGCTGAGCTGAGCTGAGCTGAGCTGAGCTAAAAGCTTCTTTGTAAATTAAATTATAGATAGATATAGATTTTTATAATGCCCACGGGCGGCCGGTGAGGGTGAGCACTTGTGAGTTTTTTTCTTTTTCTTTTCTTTAACTAGTGAGCCCCGAGTTTTCCACCTTTTTTTTACATGGATGAAAATGGTCTTTACTACGCACGGTACTTGTATTTTGTATTTATTAACTACCGGTGACCTTACTTTACCCAACTTTTCGTGGTTAATGATTAATTCCCAGTGCTCACCACTCAACATTTACAAATTAAACACAATACATTACATGGGTAAACATAACAAGAAAAATTCACAAGTTCAAGTTTTGAGATATTCAAGGTAAAGAACGAATGAATGTATCAATTTTAGTATCAATTTCAATTTCATTGAATAAGACAAATTTGTACTCTTTGTCTGCAGCCAGAGGAAGAGAAGCATGTGGGTATCATCCCTTTATCCCTTCATCTCTCCGATTCCATCTGCTATCTCATCTAGGAAACTATTTTCCTCCTGGTCTTGTTCCAATTTATTCCGTACAGAAAGAAGTCTTTACACCAAAATACCACACCTTTCTTCTTAAGAACTAACCTTGTAGCATTCTTTGACACTTACCTTTACACCCCTAGTCTTCCAATCCTACACTATCGCACAAATTCATCTGATAACAGCCCCCTCTTTATCAATTCCCTCTAATCCTTCTAGAATATCACTTCCACCAAGTAAACCTTCACCCCCACTAGTAGCTTTCATACTACTTGTCCAAACCTCATGAAACTTGACACTCTCATCACTACTAGCCACCACTAAACAACCTTCTTGAGCCGTCCTCGTCATAGCCCTTCCACCTTCTCTGCTACTATGGCTTTCGTTTGGACCACCTGGGTATGGTATTGCAAATAATGCTCTATGTTCACCTTCCCATGGAATAGCAGCCACTTGTTTACAATCCGGCCAGCTAAAAACCGCGATCCGATAAGGATGTTCCGGTTGCGCGTAGCCAAATGTGGCCGCAATTTCGCGACGAGTAGTGGACCAGATAAGGGAGGTCACTTGAGCCGCTACGCTGATGGTGGCGAGACAGGCTCCAGATGAGGTATGAAAGAAATGAATGCATTTATCGTTACTGCCTCCGCCAGTTGCGATGAGACCATCTCTCCAAGGACAAAATGCAATTGCTTTGACAGCAGCTCCATGGATCCAACGATGTTTTTCAGCACCAGAAGTGATTTCCTTAACGCGATTTTGACCGGTTACGCTGTGTATGCGACGCATTCCTGCTGTGGCGAGAAACACTTCTTCTGCGGTGCCAAGCTGATCACGAGAAGGACGGGTGACCTCGTTTGTACGGAAGAGACAACAAAGATTATCGTTGCCTCCAGTTGCGAATGAAGAGCCGTCAGTGGAAAAAGAGAGACCACATATTTGTTGGGTGTGGATGGAAATTCGGGCAATAAGTGCCATAGAGCCAGACCAACCATCGCGAGTTACTTCCCATGCATCAGGCCACTCAACAGCATAGTAGTATACATTGCCTTGTTCATCTCCAACAATCAAATCTTCTGTCTTCACCATAATACCCGATGCGAGTGGATTCCGGGAAGGTCGCATTGTAATAGAAGGTCTCCAAGCGACACAAGCTATAGGGCATGGCTGCTGAACCTCGAATCTTGGCAATAGACTATCGTAAAGTGATAAAAGACTTAAAGATCCATCTGACCTGCCAAATGCAAGTATAGATTTAGCTCCTTGTGTAGACGAGAATGCTAGAGATGTTAGCCAAGAAGCATTTGAAGTTCCGCCATGAAGTAAATGAACTCCAGCCATTTCGGACCATGCATAAAGCAATGAACCCAAGCCAACGGCCAGTGTATGACTTGTTGCGGAGTATGCAAGAACCGAGCAATAAAAGTCGTCTCGTAAATTTGGTGCATCAAGAACTGTGGTGAATGTCAGTAAAAACAATATAACAACAACGGAGAAACATATTTGAAAGGAGCAACAGGAAGCGTCCGAGGTTCTTGTGGTAGTTGTTGCTCTGTATAATAATTAGAACTGAGTCTGTAAATATAGATAGTATGAAGCAAAGTTACTAACTTTGTTCTGGTCCACCCAGCACCCACTCTGTTCCATTCCATGCCGTCTTCATTTCAAAATTATGCTTCTTCGACCTGGAATCGAGGGGAGTTGCGGGCGGTGTCGTTAACGAATCTCGAAACTCAAAAACACGTTGGATGCGATCAATGTCTAATGCTTGTGCCAACCTATCTTCATGCTTTTCGAAATCCTCCTGTGCTTTTGGGCGCGAGGCGGAGAAGGATGTAGTATATAACGGTGCATTTGTTCCGCTACCTAACAAACCACCGCGACCATCCGAAATGCCAGCGCTCACGGGAGCCACTCCTCCGACAGCCCATACAGTTCCTACACTGACCTGTGATAATCAGTACAAGGAATAAAAGGGTGATAATATCAAACTTCGCATCCTTCCTCACTATTGACTGTATGTGCTGAGAGGAATGAATGGAAATCTGAATCAAGACTTGGACATACCTGCCTCTCCCCGTTGGGTGTTGTTGGGGCGTTTCTCTGGAAGGTAAGGGCAGTAGCACCTGTAGAATGATTAGAGTGGGGATCACTTATTGCCGTTAGATATTGCATACCTCTACCACGATTTGCAGAAACTATTCGTCTTGAATCGGGCCGAGAGGCTAGCGGAATAGGTGACGTTGCGCGTCGACGTGGATTGAAAGCATCAAGGCTTGCACTACTGTGCCTCATTAATCTTTCATATGGAGAAAGAGTTCCAGGATCTTTATTAGCACGGAAACTCTGTGCCGCGGAGTCGGATCTTTTTAAAACGGGCAGAAATCGATCGGGAGAATGCAAAGAGCTGAGAGACTTTCTAGTCTGGGTCGAGTCGACCGACGTTCGAGCCCGAAGCGTGTTTGAGAGAGTTGGCCTAGTTTTAGTATTGGATCGAGGTAGTGTCGAAGACGACGAAGTCATTGGAGTCTTGGAACTATCTGACGCCCCATCGAACCTAAGGCTATTCGGTGCAATCGTTGATAGCTTGTGATCCATAGAAACTCCATTAATTGCATTTTTGATTCGTATGGAAAGACTCGGTTTCCATTCCTTTCCATTTTCATCTCGAAACTGTCTCAAAAAAGGATCATAGGTCGTATCGGTATCTGCAGATATTTAAGAAAATGCCAATGCAACACATCAATGAGGAGATATGGCGCTTACCACTGAGTATACTTAACCTTCGTCTGGGCGATGAACTGTCATAACCTGAGTCGTCCGGAGTATATTGAATCCTTGAAGAGCTATTAATCCACCCTTCATTGAAGAAAGAAGACATAGCAACGCTAAAAAGAGTGAGAATCGAGGAGGCCGACGATAAGATGCGAAGGAACAGCGGCTTATCGACACTCTCTCGTGAAAAGAACGACAAAATATAGAAATATTCAACCTCACGCTGTTTTCCTGAAAGAAGAGGGAGGAATAAGCAGCAGATCCGTAAGTCCACGGGAGATTTCCTCGAAGATATCCTACGGCTTCTTCTTGTTAATGGCCAAAGAATGTCAACCGGGTAAGGGCACCGGCGAAGCCTATAGTAAGGCGATAGAGCAAATAAAACTATCACAAGGAACAATCATGCATTGTCGGTGACGCACTGCTGTACTGCTGAAGTTAGTAATACTGTAAGAATGGTGATATTTCTTCTGGTCCCGGTGGTGGACGTATGAATAGAGGGAAAGTAGGAGAAGAGATGAGACGAGAGATATTGATTGATCCATTTGTTGTCGGAAGCAAGTACCAACAACCTGTATTATTGAGCCGACATATAGTAACCTCAATAAAGTTTATGCGAAATCGATTTTCAATTGATTACTATAAATTTTCATTACTTATTATATTTCTATAAAATTCTTTAAAAGTGATTTATCATTAGCTAATTTATATTTTCTATATATATTTTAAAGTTTTGAAGATTATAAAAAGATTTATATAGAATTATATAAAAAATAACGATTTAAAGGTATTAATTTCAATTAATTATTAATTATACTATATTCGATAATTTATATTAAAATTCTCATATTTCAATATTTATTACTTTAAATTTAATTTATTAAAATTTCAAAGTTCTAATTAATTCCGTCATTATTATATAATAGATTAAAGTTGAAATTATATTTTTGCGTAATTTTTATATCAAAATTAAACGATTTTCGTAAATTTTTTAGTTTTTGAAAATCAAATCTTTTATTATACTTTAATAAAATAATTAAAAATATTATAGCTATTTTTGTTATAGATTAATATGATTCTTTATTTAAAATTCTAATCTGAATTATTAATAATGATATTTTGATTTAATATTTTATATTGAATAGAATAAGTTTGGGTGTAAAATAGGCGTTTCGTGTAAACTTTAGTCCTGTGCATTGGGTCGGTCGGAGTTTTACATGACCAAGTTCCGGCCCCGATTGCCGAATTTATGAGTCGCACCTTCTCATCTCACAAGGCTGCCCAGCCACCCCGCCAGCCAACGGTAATCCATTTATCCAGATAGTTCGTCAATCCAACGATAAAGGAGAAGTTCTCAAGATGGCAAGCGTATGTCTCTCAAGACTTCGTAGTAACTTGGGACTGATCAGAAGTATAGCATGGTATGCCACGGATTGCAACGACTGAACAAAAATCAATAGCAGTCCAGCAAAAGGAACGCAAGGACATTGAAGAATACAAAGCTTTGGTAGAGCTGATTGAGCTCAAGGTAGGTCAATATCCAGTTGTTCGGTGACCCTTCTGATTTTGTGAAAGATCGCACAGAGGCAATATACCCTTGAGGTACTCGAACTTACTTCCAAACTGCTATCAAAGAATCCCGAATACTATACGATATGGAACATCCGCAGGCGTTTGCTAATTTATGGATTATTCTCGAAATCATCGGAATTGTCATCGGAATCGGAGTCCCCATCTCCTTCTTCTGGGCGTTCCGGGAGCTTGACGTCTGGCGTAATCTCATCATCCTCTACCTCTGCATCTTCAGAGGTCTTGACCACGACCCAGGGCGACCCGCACCACCCGACTCCTGGGAAGAATTCTACAATTCTTGATTTGATACAAGCAGATTTGGATTTTATATTTCCATTAATGTTGGGCTGGCCGAAATGTTATTGGATATGGAATTATCGATTGTGGTTATTGAAACAAGCAAACGACCGTCTGACTGCCGATATTGCGAGAGGACTGTGGCAGCGCGAGCTTGTCTTAGTGGGGAAAATGTTGACAAGAGATAGTCGAAATTTCCATGGTTGGGGATATCGACGTACCGTGGTTTCTCAATTAGAAGATCCCAAATTAAATGGTTCAAGCATGGTCGAATCGGAATTTGCACACACTACAAGAATGATCAATGCTGAGTTGAAGAACTTCTCGGCTTGGCATAACCGGAGTAAACTAATACCAAGACTGCTCAAAGAGAGGCAGGCCACCGCGACTGAAAGGCGGCAATTCTTAGATGATGGTAAATATAGGCTCGAATTATCACGTTTCCGAGTTGTGCTGACATTTCTCCAGAATTTGATCTTATTACTAAAGCTATGTGGAATGATGCATATCCATATGATCAGTCCGTATGGTTCTATCATCAATTTCTTATGTCAAATCTCACGGAGTCTGTTGGTCACGCAACCATAACCCCAAACTTTTCTCGAGAAGACCGTATTGAATATATCAAGAAACAACTTGTCAATTTAAAGGATTTCCTTGACGGGGGTGAGGACTGTAAGTGGGTTTATGATGCTTTATTTGAGTACACACTAGCTGTATGTGAAATAGAGGAACGTTTGCCTGAACGTGATGAAATACAAGATTGCAAGTCTTGGCTTTCAGAATTGAGGAAGCTTGACCCTATGAGAGCTGGTAGGTGGGATGGTCTAGAGGTCTCCTTGAAGAATACGAATGAATAATGCAAATTGGTACTCCCAATTATTTAGAAGGAGTAGATGATGGAAACTACGAAGACAAATACACGTTGGTACACCCGATCATTTGGAAGATTAGACGATGGGAACTATAAAGACAACTATTACGTCAAATTTTATGATGTATGAGGATCCAATAATTGATTTTCAATCACATGTCGAAATTTTCGTTGAATAAAATCTCAGAAGAAATATCGGAACGAAACTACAATCCACACAGGGCTTGAGAAGCGTGCTCTTTCCACAATCCTCCTGAATCGCCTTCCTGCACAAAAGTCCACATTCCGACTTCTTCATATAGCCTTATCAAAACACCCTATTTGATCGCACAAGGGATTCCCTAGACCTAGCCGTGAGCACAACTTCTTGAGCTGACAAACGGAAACTTACGCACTAGTTCTCACTTTCCACAAGACCAGCATCCATACATCACATTCCTAAACCAAACACGCCGGATTTGGCTCATTCTCAATTTGTTGAAGATATGAACCGTACCTCCGTCTCCCAAGGAAGTCCAGTACCCAATTGAGAATTATCCAAACACTAACGCTCAATGGGAAAATACAAAGCACCAACTCCACAGGATTAAAACCGATCAGATATCCCAATGCTTGTACTAGCAAAAGTAATGAAGAGCACAGTGTCTCTGGCCCGTACGATATCCATGAGAATGTTGAGTAAGTGAAGACGCCTGTTGCAAGTATGAAGCTGCAAAATGTGATGACGTCATGGGATTGCTCGAAATGAAGGTCCAGGGCTTTGAGGATAGGAGTGGTTATCTGGGTTTGTTAGGGTGGTGATTTTGTGGGTTTTGGGAAACTTACTGTGGACATGGGGAAACTGGGTGGCTGGAGATTCCTGCTGTAGTTTAGGCAGATGAATGTTGTGCTCATGAGGAGTGAAGAGCTGGTATTGAGGAGTGCGAGAAGCAAGAGGAAGAAGGAAGCAGCGGTTGTTCGGCGGAAACCGGTGGTTAGAATTGAGACGCGGAGATCTTCTGCTCCGGGATCTATTTCGTGGCCTATCAAGCTCAATCCAATTGGTATCTTCTCTGCGAATAGAGATAGATTCTCTGGTGGAAATTGACATGGATGAAAATCATCATGTAGACCTATTGACTTCACCTCGTCCACTTTAACCATAGATACTGGTCTTTCCATGGGCAAGGTACTTATTTCGCTACTACTTCAAAGTCAACAATATTGCTCGGTATCAATCATGATCGAATCTTACGGAGTATTGCTCGAAGCAATTCCACTCATATGGCTTATAAGTGTGTTCTGTTCCTGTATTGCTACCGGCATATTGAGGTTGAATGATGCGTAACGTCCTTCGTGTTATCTGGTGGCTTTTTTAACATAAAATCGAGAGAACAAGCGGGAGTACTTTCCCAGTGCGTTGGGAGAGAAACTCCTTATGTACTCGGTTGCTGAAGTGTCATGCTATGCATTTCATTTGCGTCAAATCTGTGTACCCAATCCTGCATCATCGGAAACCCCGTATCACCAGCAGTCCTATGCATGTAGTGACACTTGAGGGCGAGAACACAGGAGGGCCAAGGCTGCAAGAATCTTTCTTTATCATTCTCACTACTGCAGTGGCACGGGGAGCAGCAATCATGCATGGGTTGAGCCTCATCTCGTATTATCATAGATGGGCGGATTCAGCAACAAGACTTTTTTGCCCAACGAATGTGACCAAGGATTCTTAATGAATCAATTCGTCCCTTGGAACTCGTGGCCCCAGATTATTGGAATAAAGTCGAGACTTGGCGCCATACTTTAGAACTCTTCGTCGTTAAACTCATGAACCGTTACACATATATATTAGTCGACCCTTTTATATATCCTGGGCCTTGCACTTCCTAATTTCACATTCGCCGCTTACCAAACTTCAAGTGCCGAACCTCTAGGCGCAGATATCTGGACGGATATTTTTACGGTTACTCATAATTCTTTCCCAATTATGCGCGTCCATTCCCATTTGACAAGGCTCCAAAGATGGCTACAACACCCGAAGTAACCCTGTCACATTTTACAACCCCCCACGGAAACCATCCAGAAGACCAAACCCCAGATTCTGAGGCCCTTCAAGGTGACTCGAGTCCGAATCACTCTTATTCTCCGGGAAGACTAAGGGCAATATTTGCTATCATCATCGTAGAATGTATACTTGCACCGGTCAGTATTTTGTCGGGGATGATGGTATCAGAGGGAGAAGGATGGAGCCTCGTGTTCGTCTGGTTAGTTCCATCTTATGGAATCCATAATGTTTTCCGGGACTCACATCATTACAGTGCATTCCTCCTCTGGCTCATTCTGCTCTCTATCAGGCTTGTTCTCTATACTGGCATGCATTCTTTGGAAATGTTGAATGTTACCAAGTAAGGTTACCTTCGTCATTGACTAATGCCTCAGTTAACTTTCCCTCAGAAGTACACTTTGGCATCTCGGATGCTGTATTCTTATGTTCTACTTCTTTTCCTCGGTCCTTCAAATATCCTCAAGTCCTCTTCCTCAGTGGATACCGACAATTTTAGACTGCGGACTCGGCCTTAGCATTGGGATGCAGAGCTTACCGAGAGAATATTTGCATGGATTGAGAGATTGGGCAGCAGAGATATTCAGTAGCCTATGCGGTGGTGGCCAATCAACTTCGCGACATGCAACAAATATCCCACCATGAGACTCGAGTTAGAGCGAGAACTTATAAGATTATAGAAGAGAGCTTTTAGGAGGTTATAGGTTGATTGTATTGGGCTATCAACTATGGGGCTTTCTTTAGGTTTGGAGTAATGGTTGCCTCAAATCACGACTAGACTTTCGGCTTAGCATGTATTAGCTGTTCTCAAAAATTCCGGAGAAAAATTGGCATCAGACTTCAATGTAAAGTATCTATGTACAAATGAAATAACCAACACCAAATTCTCACTACGAGGTTGCGGGAAAAGCTTAGCAAGAAGCTCTCCGAAGATCCTTCGCCATGTACAGGTCAATTTCACCGGCTCAATAGTCAAGCCCTCTCCAACAACTTCCAATACTTACTTTCTCACCGTAGCTGCCTAGCACTGCCCAATCAAAAAGCCTTACCATAGCCTCGCGCATAGCTACATGTTTGTGTCTAGTGCAACGAATGCCGTGTACCCACCCGTGTGCTCCACCCCAAAACATACTAAAGGCAATTCCCAGCCTGATTATGAGCCTTTCTATGCATATACCCTTTCATGCAGCTAGAAATGCCACATTAGCTTCGTAACATCACAATTCAGTGACTAGTAAGGTATCACAAGATTATGCGCTGGTATTCCGTGTTACATCTGCCAAGCAAGCGACGCCTACCACGTTTTGAGGGCCGCATAAATGAGGAGTGTCGCGTTGTATTTTATTTTAGAGACCTATTGGAGAGATACAAAAAGCCAAAAGAAACCAATCAATCCACCCAGTATGATTCGCTATGCCTTGTTTGTAATTTGAAAGTTACGAGAGGATTTAGCTGATATTCTCGGGCTCCATGAAACTGCGCAAATAGAGGTATCTGAACCCAGAAGTCCAGAAATGGAAAAAGAAACAAAGGAAATAAAACACATGGTGCATATCATCGAAGAGCTTGAGATGTTATCTTATCATACGATGATTCCAGGTCAAGAAAGCAAAACACCACCCTGGTGGTGTTGACAGCCCCATCAGGTCTCCCCTGCTCCCTTCGACCCTTTCTTCTTTTCCATACCAGAAAAAAGGAAGAATCAAGGATTATTGACTAGATATGTTCCACTGTCTGCAATATTGTTGGAATATCCGGAAAGTGCCAGGATAGTACTCAACTGACTGAATGGGCCTCTACTCTTTCGAACCTCACCCTGGCCATAGAGTGAAGCAGATATGTAAGCTTGACGAGTGGAGGAAAGAGCTGCGAATGTTGAATTGAGATCTCCGATCGAGGTGGAAATAACGGACCTAGTCTTAGGACTGTCATTGGAGGATGTGATTATGACGGCGGTGATGATGGGGATGGTCGTCGAATGGCGAGAGGCGCACCATCAACTAGTTGTTATTTGCCATAGGAAATCTGGAATAAAATGCTGCTTCCTCTTCGTAATCAGTCGGGATAGGAAAAGGATATTTATTGGGAGCGCCACTCCGAGTCCGAAGCCAACTATACCATCCCGGCGGAGCTTCAGGGTCAAAAAAGCGTCTCAATTGTTCGAGATTGCAAAAAGATGATGAGACCACAATGAATCTCACAAAACCTTTCCAAAAAGGTATTAAGTGATGCAGATACAAAACAAGTATCCACAACATCAGGTCGTTGTAAACTTGAGAAATATTTTCGACGGGGGAACCAAACACTGGCTTAATTGCAAATGACTTGATTGTTCCAGAGTCGATCCATTTCCCAACATCAGCACTAATTTCCTTCAAAGAGCGGTTGGAACGGCGGAGTGTGAGCAATTCATCTCGAGATGAGCGGGACGAGATGTCAATGTGCCAGAGGAGAGTGTCGTTATCGGGATTGAAATAAATAGGCTGTGAAGATCCTGGTCGCAAGGTCTCGTACATTTTCGAAACTACGGCGCGGGTCAAGCGGTTGACTGCGAATAATGCCGGGGTTTGTCCTTTGCAAACTCCATTGCGCGTAATTTCGATGACACGAGAAACATCTTGGGCGGCGAGTTTCAAGATGTTAACTTTCAACTCGGGGCACAAATCTACAAACTTCGTGAAAGAGGTTGCTGGCAGCGTTGAAACTGTGACCAGTGTTTGGTGAGTTGCTCCGTTGGATTGCGAGTGGGGAGGGTTGCTACTAGCCGTGGAGATGTTTGAGCCCTGCGTTAGATAATTAGTAAGCTCCTCATTGTGCTCAAAAAGAAGAATGTTTGTTAATAACATACAAGGCTATTGGAAGCTTCGGGAAGCTTATTGCTATCATCCATTTTAAATCAATGGTCTAAGGCAGGTCGCCTCGGGAGAATGGATTTGAAATTAAATGCGGTCGATCTGAAGTTGAAAGAGGCGGGGGATGCTGATGAGTTGTTTGAGGCCGAGAGATACTTGAACGCGTGGGGTTTGAATTCTGTTGCAATCAATAGCTTCGTTGGCAGTAATTAGGAAAAATATCTAGAACCCTTTTTTGGTGGATCAAAATGTTATGATTGAGGAAGGAAGAGGAAGTGGGACGAGCAATTTGCGAAGGCCTGGGGAAGATAATTCAAATTGCGCTAGGACTAATTAGTTTACCCTTGCAATTAACCAATAAAAATTGCTTCACAGTAAAATTTGCAGCAGCCAATTCATCATATAATTAAATTAGATTGAAGACTTCATGTTGTTCATGTCTGTCTGATTTGGATAAGTTTCCGACCCCTCCGAAGCGAGAAATCGGTTGTGCTGCAAACAAAGTCCACCAATTTGGAGGTCAAGATCCTCACCAATTCTGAACAACTTAGAAGGTAGGTTATTTTCCCTTCCTTGGGTCCCATTGACTTGTCTCTTTTATCCTATAACAAAGCTATCAGAAATACCAGACCAGCCTGTTTCTTAGATGGTATATATATATGAACAACAAGAGTTAACTTTTTTATGCTACAACAATCTTTCAAAACGTTTGTTTCCGAAAAGCCTCTGCTGCTTCAATTTGAAGATTATTATGAGCTTGCTTGACTGAAGGATACCTACCAGAGAAGTCGTAGATACCCTCGAAACTTCTACGCGGCTTTGTGTCTTCACAGAATTCTTTGGCCTCTGTTTGCGCAGGCTCAAGATCAGGCCTTTACGCAAGGCAATGAAACTCAGGATTGAAAAGCCAGTGGAGTCTTCTACAATCATGTTTACACACTCTAACAGTCCATTTAACAGACAATCTAGAGCATGCACGCAATATGGTCACAGCGACGGCCTGGAACTTAAGACTCAAAAAGGCACAAGAGGTTTATGGACAAATCATCAATGCCGGCAGTGTCACCATGAGGATCCCCAACTTATTCACAGAACATCACACAGAGAGCTAACACACCAAACCGCAGTCATATATTGAACCATGTGATGGATCCCCTTTACGCGCATGTCTGAAGACCAAAAAAACAGATCGAGTGCTTTCCCGCCCGCAATCCTGGAGCATACTCGAGCTTCGAATGTTGCACGTCAACCTCATAGCTCATCGAAGATTGCAGGCTAAAATGGGCTCAAGTCCTATGAAAAATGCAAAACGGCCATTTGTAAGTTTTTCGGCATTAACGCGGAAGCACTATGAAGTCACGCAATACAATGCCAAAACCCCAAAATACTATGCGAAAATATATAGTTGCAAGTTTTGAGATTGACCAGCCCAGCTGGTCTTATCTAATCCCGACACCAGGAAACTATCAGACTCTTGCTTAGCAACGCTGGATTGACATGCTTGCATATTGATATATTAGCAAGACTACAAGGACATTGTTTTGATAAGTGGGTACTCGCCGGGAGCCTGTCAGTCGCATATGACGGGAAGTGAATTTTGAGCTATCCATTCAACGGAAAAGGAAGTTTCGCTGAAGGTCACTGCT
This sequence comes from Stromatinia cepivora, assembly GCA_014898415.1. Lineage (NCBI taxonomy): Eukaryota > Fungi > Ascomycota > Leotiomycetes > Helotiales > Sclerotiniaceae > Stromatinia > Stromatinia cepivora. The sequence continues at coordinate 624,999 of RCTD01000025.1, read as the reverse complement.
ACTTGGACGAAGAAATGGCTGTCCTAAAGAAACTCAACCGGCGTAAGCAGGGTTGATCTCCCGAGGGGACTTTCGCGCCCAGCTACAAGATTGGTCTGGTACACTAGGAGGAAATATGAAGTATCACAACGGCCAGCGAGAATCCTGAAAGAATGCAGTTATTAGATAACTGTAACCTCTTCTGACCGAGATTATATGTCTTACTACTTTCGAATGTGTGTTCCCAGAAGTCAAAAGGGCGGAAACTTCCCGATTCTGCGTCTGTCCTTCTTAAAGCTACGCCTTGTGTTGGAAAATTTTTCTACGTGGAAGATCATTCGGGATAATTACACTGCCAATGCCTACGAAAATGATTTACCACTCTACTCACCAAGTACTTCTCACTGGTCGCATCATAAAACCTCACCACTGATGGAGAAGGCTGTGAAGGGTTGCCAGGCTACACACCAAACAAACCAAGCCAGGGATGCGAGGAAGGAGATAACATCCACCTTCCCTTTCGAGGTCGTATGAGCTGAGCATACAAGACAAGCGAGAACTTTTTTTTTCACATTCGAGCCAGTAAAAGTATAGGAGGACTTACGGGTGTGAGTAGCGAAGTATTACTTAGTTCGATCGTTAGAGAACCAATGCATATAATTGGCATTTTGAAGAATGCGGAAGCGCCTAAAGCATGCCAATTTTATAAGAGGTGTGGGGTGGTACGGAGGAAGAAGGAAAGGGGGGGGGGGTAAGAGAGCGCGGAAAGCAGTGCAGGATATAGTCTAGATTCGAGACATTTGGCAATCCTTAAGAAATTCCAAATGTCTTAACATCTAGAATTGCACAAAGAGCAAAATCCTTCATTTCGAGGTTCTTAAGCTATTATGATGGGAATTTTGATTTTAAGTATAAAGACTCATAATACATCGGTTCTTTGAAGATGTATTCCATGAGTGTTTCCATAGCGCAGAACAGCACAATAAAATATCTTTCAAAGTTTAGGAAGAATCAAATCATATTCCACCCCAAGACCTCAATTCACGACGAACCATTATCTGGAAAACAAAGAATTGTCATAGTCCTCTATCCGACTGATATTCGGTACGAATTTAAAAGGAAATATCTTACATAGATACCTTGGTATCAACCTTACCCACACTCACGAGGAGCTTTTCAGCGTCTAAAGTATCATCAGATCCCCCGACCGTCCAAACCCCCTTACTGATAATCTGTAAGCCGTAAACTTCACTCCGGCGATGAGAGTTTCCCAGGTTGGATGAGAAGGAAACCCGTAATATCACTAGTACCATCCAACGTTGCAGCAGTCAAAGGTCGAAATCCCCATCCCCACCAGGTAGCCACATACATAACCTCATCTCACTTGATGAGTTGTAAGAAAATCGTGAATGTTCATGCATTCAATTTTCGGCATTCGCGGCAACCGTACTTGGTCCTCTAAGTCGCTGGGTAAGGATTTATGTGCGTCTAAATGACCCTGCAAGTTTTTTGGTAAGGTCTTTTCCATTGCTCATGCTCCCTCACAATTTTCTGCAAAACCGCCTCATCGCGGGCACCAGCACCAAGCAGGCCATCTGCATTTTGAAACTGTTTGTATAGAGAAATATCGCCGGAATAAAAGATTATATGTTCGAGATACTTGAAAGAAAGATGAGCTTCCATATCTTTGACGCTGGATCTTGGACGGGTTCTTGGTGAAACAACTACCGGGAAACACAAATTGTAGCTTCGCCACGCAGGATGAGCAGCAATAACAGCTTCTTGAACTTCGCTTAAGTATTCTCATAATGCTTAGACAATGTGGTTATGTCTGGATAAGTTTTCATGTGATGTATGTCGCAAAAGATGAGTCAGTCCACCGAAGGGCGGAGCCATATTGGGCGAGTCAACGATCCACTTAAGATGCCGAAACGTTTGGGCGCTACGTTCCGAAATTCTTGAGAGACTTGTAGCATTGCAAGAATTGTTAGAAGCTCCGATTTCATGTTGGGACTTCGGTGGAATCTTTTGGGTCTCCCTAGGCAAGCTTTTTGAGATCCAGCTTCGACATCAACTGGAAAGAGACGTATGGTTTCCGGTAAAACCAACGTTGCAGCTGCTAATGCTAGCTCGAATATAGCAACACGAAGCTCGGGTGGAAGCTTGGTAAAGAAGGTGAATATCCTGCCTGGGTCGTCACCGGTACCTTTTGGAAGAGTTACGTTAGATGTGTCATGCTCTTAAGTTTGCGTATTTGTTCATGTGCCGGGCTGTCAATGCAAGGCCTGCAAGGCACCTGTTTCGTAATTAGTTCCTCCATCTAGATTCTTGGTAAGTAAGTCAATAAAGTTTCCTGCTGGGTTGCGAAACGAAGTTTGTAAGTTAATTAATGTTGCTTTGATTTGAGGAATTGGATGATGATCTCGAAGTTGTATTGTAGATGGTGAGAAGCTAGTAATCGATTAATCTTCAATTATTGAAGAGGTTGAAGTATATGTTTGTGGGGCGGGGGGAATGGGGAAGATTAAAGAACTTCACAAGGGCATGACTAAATCATTTTTTATCGTAGGAGCTGACTCAAAGAGCTTGTATGGAATATTTGTGTCTCATTTTGACTCATAAATAGCCCGAATAACGATCAAGTAGCATACATCTAAGCTCCCAGCTCAGAATCTGTCTCCACGTTATATTGCAGGACAAGACTTTCCATGGTTACAAAATCCACCTGGAGATCCAAAGGCATGCGATCGCCAAATTTCCCTTTGAGCCGTTTGCATATTTTCCTTTTCTTCTCCTCATTCTCAAGGGTATGTGATACTTGCTCTTCGACTTTATCTTTCTCCAAAACGAAGATAACTCTCTTCAGGTCGGGATATATAAACCTCGCAGAGTAGCTAGTAACCATAACATCTTCGATTCGATCTTGAACATTCAGCTCTTTTGTTTCCGCGATACCAAAAACGACGAGTTTATCTATCACCGGTGGCCCATCGTGAACCTGATTGAATCTGTCTTTGATAAGTTTTTGGAATTGATCAAAATCGAGGAAGCATAGAAGGTCGATCTTTGGATTGATGTATACCGGAACGACAGACAGGTCTCGGAGAACGCAGTATTCCCTAAGAGCATCTTTGCGAGATTCATGGTTCACATGAAGAAGATGAAAAGGATGGGACAATGCTGAAGATAGTATCCTCTCGCTTCTAAAATACCCAACCATGCGCACAAGACGTGGTCCAGGTAGAGAATACCTCCAGATTTTGACTCGCACCATTTCTGGGAGCCGTGAGAATCCTTCAAAGGTTCGTGGGGTTGACAGGCCAGAAGGAATGTTCGAATCGCCGCGGATGATCAGACCGGAGAACAAGGCAGTAATGTTCTGCCAAACCCCCTCTGCAGCCATGGAGCACTATCTTAATTTTTTTGCTCGGGGTGCTGGTTTGTTTTGTATTTGCCAGGCATTGACATGTATAGATGTCAAAGATTGAGCTCAACTTTCGCTCGGTATTTTTGGTTTGGCTTTTAAATGTGATCAATGAAAGAAGGCGTGCGAACAAAGAAAGTGAATAGCAGAAAATCGATTCATAGCCAAAATATCTTAAAATTCACAAGGAATGAGACTCATAGTTGCACGTCACTGCTAAATCAATTAGCTTACCTATGATTTCACCATTATACCGATTTACTGTCCATGTCATGATTCTGCTCTCGGCCTCAAAATATGTGAGCTCGTAGATGGTTTCTTTGAATCATGATTAGTTGGAGCTTCGCCAGAGTTCATCACGTTGATGTGGAATCGTCTCTCTTCGGTGAGCCATGTGTGCAAATGATGGCCTTTGCATGATAAATCAGGGTCAATCTTGATCAAGCGGGGACCTAAAATTGCTGGAACGTGCGACCATATTTGGTCATCTACCTCGCGAGGGACCCCGACGAAGATTCCGGTGCAGCCAATTCCTGGAGACTTTGATATGTCAGAACTTGAGTGGTGAGTAGTAGACATTTTGAAGTAATGTTGCTGTTTAGAACTTAGGATGTTGAGGAGGTGACATACAGAGGATTAAATAGGTTCATAATTAGAGATAGTTGTAGAACTTAGTACGGCAAAAGGAAGAAGCGACAGGAAGAGTGAATCAAGATTTCTCTGCCGTACTACTATGAACCAATTCTAGGATGCCGGCAATGCATCTATGAACTACTAACTCTCTTAACAGACAACCGATAGTACATCTGAAGAACCAGTTATGTACACTTCGCCGTTCCAGAATAAACCCCATCCTTTCCAGTGTCACTTTGGAATTCAATATAAAACAACTTCCCAATAAATTAAGCCCTTCCATGCTAGCTAGCAACACCGATATATCCACGGCACATGTTCTCAACGCTGTGCTGCTTTCGAGAGATTCGGATCGCACTGGAGACAAACCAAGAATATTTCGGGAATTCTATACTCCTGTCCATGCCGAAGTGGGTCAAACACCTCCTGATAATCTCGCATAACTTTTTGAAATCGAGCGCGGAATACCGTTTCACATAACGAATCAAATGCAAAGACTGGCTGGATAAATATTTGTTCCAGTGTGCAAAACCTCAAAGTAGCCCATCTCAACAAGGTCAATTCCAATGAGGTGCTTGTATCCATTGCCATATTTGGATCGTTCTCCATATCGATCGCGATCCGCTTGACATTAGCAGCTCGAATGTTGTCATTGCTCCATACGTTGTTGCCAGGATAGTGGACGATTTCCGCAAATGTTAGGCTGGTGAACTTGAGGATATCCCGATCGCGATTGAAGTATATGGGGTTCTGCATATCATTGCCGAAGCATAATCTATACTCTTTGTGTGCAATTGCGCGTGACTGTGAGGATACCGTCAGGGCTTCGACGTTCTCATAGGATGCGTGGAAATCTTTAGCAAGGCAACGTTTACCCAGATCGCGATGGCTGGTGTGCGCCCAGTAGATAGTTATAATTCGGTTGTTGGTTAATGTTGACTCCCATATCATTCGGCTTAGCTCTAATGGAAGGTCTTTAATAGTCAATGAACTCTCCTTTGCGAGCTCAGGTTGCTTCGAAGACAGTTTGGAATCCATGCTGCCAACTGAAAATGTGAGTATTTCCATCGATAGAGAGAGATCTGATTTTTAGAGACTTACATGTATCAAGCCGGTATGTTATTCTGTCTAAAACGAACTCGATAATCTTGATACACAAGATTGAGAATGAATTCAGACCCAAGTTTGACCGCTAACTTAACACTGTAGGAGACAGGGAGACAAGGTGCAAAAAGAGCTTCTCGAGATTTAATGTTTTGAGGACGCTGTAATACAATGGAAGAGTATTTCTGGATTCCGAAAATACTGGAGTTCGAAGAATTATTGTGCAGGATACATAGAAAGGCTAGAAGGACGAATTGATAGTGCAAATTGGTGCAAAACCTTGGTTTTCTCGAATCTCAAGAATGTATGAAATCATGAAGGGAGATTACCAAAAGGTAGAATTGTGGGAGTAAACAATTTGGGATTTAAGAGCTCGGACCTTCCCATCATTTGTCCCATCTTTCTCATTTGTACTTTGAATTCAACTATGAAAAATCTTTGAGGAAGACCAATTTTCTATCTCTGAAAGACTCATCAAGAAGATCAATACTACCTAAATAGGCACATGAGCTATCTATTTTACTATTGAAATCAATATATATATATTGATCAAGATATGTAGATGTTACTTCTTTGAAAGAAGACACGGAGGTAGTTCCACGTGACTGATTTTGTCATTGTTCAAAATTAAAAGCAAGGCACCTAAGCCTCGAGAAAACTTTTCATGATATACTTTTGTGAATCATAGGTATGCATCTGGATTCCTTATACAAGTTTGACAGAACAGGTACTGGAAAAATAAGTACACAACACAACACGTGACTCAAATGAGCTTCCTAAAGGCAGATCTGTTTGGAGGTCAACTAGACGTCAGACTATACATGAAAGCAAGCATTGGAGAAGATACATCTACAATTTCCAACGCTAGAATGGGATTGGAATAGTTATAAGGAAAACAATGAAGATTTTGCGGTTTGATCGTAGTATGTTTGATGTATTGAGCTAATGATTCATCAGCAAGCACATTCTGGATTAATCTTGCTGATATCATGCTTTCAGTCCCTCTTGGAAGTTTCCATTGAAGTGTTCATCGAAAAAGATCTTGTAAAACTGACAACAATCTCTAGCTGGGAAGTATAGTGTGGTTTGGTTGAAGAAAATGAATTTTAGAGGCTAAGTTCAGTTGAAGTAACGTTGAAAGTGAGGTATGGATCACAGGTCATGTGACCGAGATTTTTCTTTCACAAAAATTACGTCCTGTAATATCTTGAATGACCAAGAATTCATCTAGTTACAATAAACCACGGATGCTTTTCTCTATCTAAAGCATAGGCTGCATCTTGATATGGTAGATTTCCGACTTTTCCACCACTTCGCTGAAGAAGCACACCCCCACCATCATATTGTATCAGCATGACTATGTACTTTGTTCCACACTCACCTTATCAGCTTCAGACCTTGCTTTAATCCTATACCTTCAGAATTTTTGTCCGATCTTACATACAATATGCAATGCTATATATCATCGTATAAAGGCCATCACAAGTCTCATGCAGCAATATCTCCGGGAATTGGTTCATTCGAGGAAGGCAACGCGTTGCTACTTGCTTCATTTATTATTCCAGTCTAAGCTCATTTGGTTGCTCGAAAGGACACAGAGACATACAAGTTTTGTGGCTAGAGTCAAATTCAATGATGGGAAAACAGTCAGATGGTTGCTGCCTTTGCAAGCAAATGTCCTGGAACATATAGCTTAGTACTACGTACGGAAGGACTAGGCACTTGGAGCATGAATTTAATGATTGAAAAATATTTTTGTAATCCACGATCATGGTCTCAAAAGATAGATCTTCCCATCGTGGAATAATTTCAGTGTAAAGGTCGTTTTGCTTAGTCATCATTACCCCTTAAACATTCGGTAAAGCATCTTTGAACTCCAAATGAGTCTGTGATATCAACGCAATTTTTCTCTAGAAGTTTAGTAAATACTTGTTGAATTTGTACAAGGATCGAATTTTCACTAAAATTCTCATGTAGATGATGGAGAATACTTTTGTACTTTTTGACTGACTAAAAATACGAAAAACATCTTGTGAGTCATCCTAGCGATGACTTTTTATCTTCGAATGAACCATCAAAATGATGGCATTTTAGTCCTGGAATCAAGTGGTTTAACCTTCTCATGTTCAGTATACTATATAAAATGAATGATCTTATCACTTACACGTTCTTCTCCAATGGGGAGCCGTTTTTTTTTTTTTTTTTTTTCAAATGTCAAAAATGACAGCTGAAAGCTGTTTCTGTCAGAGCCTAAAATCTTTCAGTTTCCTAAGATATATCTGATTTTTAATAACTTTGATTTCAAAATAATTTCTTGATCCTCCGCCAAACAATCAAACTATCAAACTTTCGTCTCTATATCTTGGGTGAGATAATATTCGGGTCTCCATGATTCAGCAGCCTACTGAAGTAATCTGGCAAAGCGAGTTCTGGAGTCAACATCCGCTTATTCATAATGGAAGTTCTTCTCAGGATTCCTAGGTTTTCAATGCGAGAAAACGCATCCCGATAACAAAGATACAGGACATTATCCCGATAATTGAATCCCTAACATTGTTTTTCTCGAGTCAAGTTTCTAAAAGCTGTCTAGGGAAATGAGCCTGATAATGAGCTCTACGTCGGGTTCTTGAAATAATACAATGACTACGTAATGTCATAGTAGCATTGTTCTTGCCCCAATATAGAGGGGAATTGACCACTGTCCAGACTTTTCATCTGGACCAGTAATTTATTGTCTTTTACATTATTCCAAAGCTAAATATTAAGACCATCACCGATAACTTTCCTATTAGAGCCATGGAAATCAATTAAGACCTTAGGGCTCTTTCGACTGCCATAATCCATTGGATGATCTGTTCTTTTCCATAAAATAATTCTTTTTTTTTTGTGAAATTCGTTTAGCAATAAAAAAGCGGAATCCATTGAAAAATGTATATTTGAACAGAATCCGAATAAAAAAGATAAAACGAATTAAAATTTAAAATTATATAATCTGTCAAAAAATCTTTTATTTAATGAATTTATATAAATATAGATTCAAAACAATGAATACAAAAAAAATGCTTTGATTTTTTTTTGGTTGAATCTATTTTTTTATAAACTATTATAGATTTGAAAGTCTAAAGTTTTAATAGATATATTCTGAAGTTATAAATTACGAAAGAATAAGGTTCAAAAATAATTGATTTTAATTTGAAGTTATTTTTACCTTTATTTAAATCTAATTATTCAGATCATAATAACAAAATTCCAAAAGGTTAAAATTTTCATTTTTTTAAAAAAAATTCAATGAATTCTATAGATTTGATAGTTTTCATAACAAATTACATAAACGAAAGAGATAATAACGGAATTCAGATCCATCGAAAATATCAACGAAGTCCTGAAAAAGTGGAATCTGCTATACAAAAAAAGAGCAGAATATTCAACAGATAACGCCGGATTTTGGCAGCCGAAAGAGCCCTTAGTTTAGTTGTTGGTAGTATACAAAAATCTGGCCTAAAAGGTTTGAAGAGACTCTGTATGTTAACTTCACTCAGTACAAATCCAAACAAGTAGTAAAAGCTGAAACTTTCATACTATGAAACTACCTGGCAACTGGGAGTACAACATTCTGGAACTCTTCCTGGCAAGCTTTGTCTTTCTCAGCCTCTGTTTTAAAGTCTCTCAATCTGCATTGGTCCAAAACCACTGATAATATCCGATACTATGATGGAAAGAAATTCTTTTTGTATTATGGGAGAGTTGGAATATCGAAACCTAATACATGGTTAGTTTTTTAGTTATATGATCATATAACTCTTTATAGTTAAATATAAAAAAGGACTTTGTTTTTTTTTTCTTTTGAATAATTAATTGTTTTTCTATTAGTTTTTTTGTATACCAATGGAGTACAATTCAATCCATTGTTTATTTTACTAATTCAACTACTTGGAGCCTTTATAATGTGATTTATTCAATTTCGATTTCTAATCCTTTTTGCAGTGTGCTATCGGAACGCACGTATTCTCGACCTACCTCTTTCACAGTATCTGAAATAATGTGGCCGGCGTCGGTATATTCTTTCATTCTCCACATTTGACCTTTTCGGCGCAAGCTCTATTTGTATGAATATGGTCAGTTCAGGTCCTACATCAAGAAAGGTATGATTGGAGGTCATTGGTGCTAGCCTTAACTGCCTCGCCTTTCCGATATTCCGTGTCTCAGAGGCAATCGAATTCTTCGGAAGAAATGAAACTTATGGGTGGCATCTTCCATTTGCTCCTATATATACCCCTGCATTCCTTCACATCCGTCAAATCTGCCGCCAACCTGGACACTGTTGCGGCCAATATCCGACTCAAGTAATACTCTATCTTTTTTTCGACTACCGTCTTTAACTCTTCTTGGCTCATCCATTGTATATAGCGATTACTATGACTTTCCCAAAAGAAGGGGCCAGAAGGGCAATCAAGAAAGTACAGGTGCTCGATATCAGGGAACCTGGATAGTATGTATAGAGCGTCTTCAACACTTGGCGGCTGATGGTTGGACGGAGTGGCAAGTGAAGCACAGAGACTCTCACCGTTGTGGGTGGAGAAAGTTATACCGTCGAGAGACCAGAAATAGAATGCCGGTCGGTTGATACATAAACCACTTGCGACATCGAACAAAATTGAGTCCTGTTCGGAATTTATGTAAAACGGTGCTGAGCCCTCTTTAGTGTCGCCGTATGTAGTGGGAACTCGTCGATAATGCTGAAGAGCCATTTTTCTGGAGCTTCTGCAGATTTGCAGGGGCGAGGGGATAACGTACTTGATGCTGATAAAACTTTCGCTCGGAAAAGCTTCTACAAGTAGCTTTGGAACAGGGACTGTAGGGTCACGGGTTTTAAATCGGCGGAGATTTGTTTCCTCTGACTCTGCAACATATATGGTCTGCTTTCCAACAAGAGGGCAAAAAGACCAGACTATCATCTGCAGCTCGGGAGGAAGTTGAGGGAAACATGTGAATCGATCTAGTGTAACCACCGCCATAGCTTACTTGATCGAAGTGGAACTCGAGAATGGGTGTATGTACAATCTAGGTATCCGAGGGTACCATTAATATGAGACCCTGCCCAATATATGGAATTTCTAGAAGTATGTAGTTGGTTTTGAGTTGATGGTAAGCAACTGTTGTGCTAACTTAATGGTGAGGTTGAGACTCAGATTGTTGTTCGGGCTAAAGAGCTAGGTTGGATGGAGAATTATATCCACATTTCACAACAATGGTATTATCTGATGGTACAGCTAGTCTAATTTCCATGTCTAACTTTGTATTCACTGTAATTTGTTGCCTTCCAAGGGCGGTGAAACCTTGGCTAGATGCGGGAGTTATTAAACAACAACTCTATGTACCGTACGTACCCTTCTCCTGTTGTTTACTAAACAATCGGACCCGACGGTAACAACAACTTCATACTACGGAAGAGGGGGGCGACCTCAAAGAAATTGGTCATCCTGTTTCCATGGCTGTAGGTATGTAAATTAGATTAGTGTCTACCAAGTTCTAGAACCGTATCGATATCAAAGTAAGTACAAAGACGCGTAAATCCCCACCAACACTTACCCATTTTCTTCGAACTAATCCATATTTGCAGAAAAATCATACAATATTCCGAGATGCATCCACAAACTTTCGAAGTTCTCCGACTGGAGGCTGGCCTTCGCAGAATGCGAATAAACAAAATTCAGGATCCATTCATCATCGGCGTCGACCACGACCTAAATCCTTATTTCAAAGCAAGACGTTTGTTTTGTCTCTTTCCCAGGTTGCCACCAGAACTCAAGCTTATGATCTGGGCCGCGGCTGCTGATGATCGACAGATCGTTCGCATCAAACCCCGCGCGAGAGACGGAACGGAAGATGAAGGATTTCGAGTCGATTACGCCATGCCAGTGGTTTTGCACGTTTGTCGGGACTCTAGAAAAGAAGCGCTCAAGAGATATACAGTTATATTTGAGGGAGTCCTTCGAAATCCTATCTACTTCAATTATCAGCAAGATTTTGTAAGCCTTGTTGGTAGTAGCACATGTGAGCATTTCGAAATTCTATCAGGGGAAGATAGCACTATTTCTGAGGAGATTCAAAAGATTGAGAATGTACTTGCGATGGTTACTGGCTTAGGAAGTGGTGAGAGTGAAGAAGATGTATTGTTTGACATGTTAAGTATTTGGGATGGCGTCAAGCGTCTGATCATCGCGGAGAGGTCACCAACTTGGTGGGGTACATTTAAAGAGATCTGGTCCGACAGGGAGATGAAGAAGCTCTGTAAAGACGCCAAAGCTAACGACACCAGAGAATGGGTTGCCAGACCAGGCTTCCCTCAAGTTCGCATAATCAAGTTTGATGATATTTTAGCTGCTGTTGTGAGGGGAGAAAAACAATCAATGTGAGTGGAGACTTACCGATAGCACATCTTCTTACCTTTTCTTACCTCTTTAGCTTTTGCTGTATCTTTTAAACTAACTGCTAAGAACTAGGGACAGTACAAGCGCGATGCTTTCTTTTTTCGATTCTTTGTTTGAGGCAAGCTCAACATACAATACCAAGAGACAGTCGAAGAAGGCCATCGAATGAGAACAGGAGGGAAGCAATTTAACTGTTATCTTGGTCACCGGCGGAATAGTGTTTTACCCTACAGAAACCCTTGAGGAAAGATCATCATGTTCCTGGAAGGCTAGTTGAAGCTATGGATATTTCAATTACTTTTCCTGGTCAGATCGGACAAAATTATCGGGGTTTTCTGTAATCTTTGAGATGGTAATGTAGAAACTACTGGCACTCAAATATTTGACCTTAAAATATGTGCGTCTGTGTTGTGAATCAATAGTGATCAGAAATCAAATATCCAGATAATCTTTTCTAACTGTCGATAAAGTATTTTACCAAAACAATAGCCAAAATAACAAATGACTACATGAGAATATTCGAGCTTATTTAGGGTGCGTTCGGATCGATTTTTTTTTATATATTTGACCATATTTGTCTCAATATATTAGATCTAATATGGTCGAACCAAACATAATATTTTGGCCAACATATATTTGATCAAATAATCGATTTTACCGAACATAACATTGAGTTTAATATATATTTGATCAAATGTTTGAACTTTTTTCCATATAATGATCAACAGCAAGCTTTTTGGGGCTGTTGAAGAAAATATTTGAAAAATCTTCATTTCTACATACCCCTATCACTTTCTCAAATATCAATTTCACTTCCCCAAATATATTAGCCTCATCCAAATATACCCAAATATATATTAGGCCCAATATTTTTATTACTCTCAACATTTCTAATATTTCAAAAAATCGATCCGAACGGACCCTTAGGCTGAGCTGCTACTGAGTAGGCTAGTACGATGATCTAGGGGTAGGTAGGCTATCACGTGAACATTTCTGTGGAAGATGCAGTTATTCTGCGAAAATGATGATTATTTTCGTCTCTTTATCGCCTTAATATCGCCGGTCAAAGTCTTAGGCTGAAGTAATACGTAGAAAGATGGTGATTGAGGTTTCGGTCCGGCACCCTCAGCACATTTCCACATCGTCATAATTAGTACTACACTCAATACGGCAAAAGTCGGTGATTGGTGATTAAAAATTCGGGGTTAATGGGAGCTAGAATCTAGATTTATTTAAGAGCCATCTCTTTATCTCCATACTCTTACACCATATTCTATCCACCCTATTGACTTTGAAAATCAACCAACTACTCAGTCACACGACTATGTTTCCACCATGTCTAATAATAAATCTAAGCTCTCCTCCTCTCGCAAAGAGTCAAACGACAACATTACATCTCCACCATCCAGCCAAGCATCTACCGCAACGAGTTAACAGACCATCGATGAAAAGCCCTCTCTACAATCCCCAAACCCAGACTCCAACTCATCTGCCTCAACAGCCACATCTCCACAATCATCCTGGTCTCTCACCAATTGGTTCAGCCACACTACACCCATTCCCAAGGAAACCTCTTAGGACATCCCATTAGCAAAATGGACAAACGAACTATGCAAAGAATGGATCGAAGACTATCTCTCGTAACAATGTGCGGCTATCAGAACGCACCCGCAGTAGACAAGGCGTCAAAATTCATGGGTTCGGGCATGAGCATGTATATGCTGAGCTTGACTTCCTGGAGGGAAATGTTGGGTATGTGTGAGGGATCGGGTGTATTTGGTGTTTTGATGGAGTTTAACAAGACGGGAAAATATTGTCATGCTTCTTACAAGTCCAGAGAATATGGTTTTCACGATTAGGATGATCTTAGATCACTTCTTTTGGACTTGTCCCAAGGACAGATTGCAATAATCTAAAATGGTTTTCGGCGTTTAAATGTCCATAACATGAATTTTTTGAAAGTGAGCCAACATGCTGAGTGATATTGTTGAAAAGACCTAGTGACTGTCCTCTCCTTAAAGATGGGCCGTTGTTAAATTCTTTGCGTATTGGGATACCTATCATTATTGCCAGTCTCCTAGTAGAAACTCAAAGATAACATCTTTATGGGGGATCTTTTTCATATTGTTATATTAGAATATCACATACATCTTCTCACATTCACCCATGTCCACCGGACTTAAAGCAGAAAAGCAATCAATGAATGTGATTGTATTTTGAATGTCGCAGAGAAGTTAAATTCATATTTACCCACTAAATCGCGGCACCATTTTCCTTTGCCCATTAACAGAAGTTCAACCCTCATGAGGATATCTTTTCTGCAGACTGAGAAATAATGGAGCCTAGTTTAAGGAAAAGCAATCATAAAAAGAAAAGCCCGTAGTTCACTCACATCCTAGCCATCATAACTGAGCGTATTGTCAAGGAAGTACCCAATCTTTGAATATCCTGGCACTGCCTCCCAACACCTTGAAAACTTATATTATGCGAGTAGAGCTATTCGTTTCTGCTGTAAATAATCGAAAGGGTATAGACTTTGTTGCCCAGGAGCAGTTGTCGATTCATGCGGAGGTAAATTCGGGTGGTAGAAGAGCTAAGGCGTAATGAAATTCTTGAAATTCTTGAAAAATGAGGGGGAAAGTTGCAGTATGATGAGGTTCTTGGCAGCTATAGACAAGTGCGACTAGAATTCGAAGAAGCATATTGAAAAAGTATGGAAGCGACGCAATTGCTCATATCCTTCGTGGCTGTGGTGAAGGAAATACCGGAATGATTCGATGTCTTATGAAAGTTTCTGCGCCAGTGAGGCCAAGAAAAGCAGGCTGCTAGAGAGTTTGGTGAAAAGAATCGACGGTATGAGCAGAGAAGATGTCCAGTACGAAGATGTGGCAGAGGCTTTGATCGAGAGCAGGTTCTAGCTAAGGGCACGAGCCGAATAAGAGCGAAAATTTCAGCAAAAGGAAATAGGCAAGGCCATTTGATAGATGTGAAATGCCTTCAGTAGAATTGAAAATTGTACCGAAGTCAGGGAGCGGCCTCGAAAGAGCACCGATATCATGGCAAGGTATCCATCTATGAATGGTTTCATGTTCTCCGCCATCATCTATCCCCTAGCATCTCGTGCTGCTTCAATAGCCTTGATACGATCTGAACATGACGTGGCTCCTTAGATATTCTTGGTCGACGATTGGGCTTGTTTGAGGGGCCTAATGGTTTCGCGAAGCCCTAGATTTAGTTAATACTTATTTATCCGTGCGTCACTGATGTTGCTCTGGATTAACTTACAATATTCCACATCTCCACTTGGCGTCATAATCTTAAGCTCTGGCATCTCATCATAAGCTCTGATAGCCTTCCAGTCATCCGAATTCCAAAACTTTTGCAAGCAAACTCTGATAGATGAGAATAATTCGTCTCTACAAGTTGAACTACGCCATGCCCAGAAAGACTCGAGGTCAAAAGGATTATTATCAGTTCTCACGATGAGTGACTTCAAATGAGGGAAGTTTTGTGCCATCTCCTTTGCATCGTGGTACCGACAGGTGTGAATAGACTCCTGAATAACAATCCTCTCCACAACTGGCATAACAAGACTGTCTCGGATGAGTGGAATAGGGCGATGTCTAACACTAGAACCACCACCCCTGACAAAACTAGAACAACCACCCCAGACAAAACTGAACCAAGCGTCCAGGTCACCGAATATGATCGTATCGACATTAGGATTAAACCAGAGAGCTTTGTGATAGAGCTGATCTTCAAAACACAAGCTATAGTGCTTCATCGCCCAAAAACGAGACTCATGACAAGTCATAAGTACAGCAGGGACTCTGCTGACAGCCCAAAGTCTGCAAATGTTAGGGTAATCAGGATGTCTGCCACAGAAGATTTTATCTCTGTCTGAAATGGAGATATTGGCCTTTTTCTTCGGATACTCTCTCTTTCGCCATATTCTGGAAAAGTCAAACAGAATTCGGTTAGGTTCTTGTGAAGCAAAACCCCAAATCTTTGCTCTTAATTCAACGCAAAGCTTAGGGAATAGCGTGAATTCGGTGAGGACAGGCATCTTGGTGATTGTGTAGTGTAAGATGAAGGAGTTTGAGATTGTCAAGGCAAACCAAGCCAACTAACCATGGAGGATGATTTTTGGTAGATCGAAGATGTAGAATTGGGTGAGCTTGTCTTTTGACTGTATTAGCACAACTATTAGACAAAAAAAACCAAGAGGTAAGTTGATGCAGTATATATCTTTTTCTACGGTAGCTCATATTAGGGTAGAAACTTACTATCCTTGAGAGATACCTCCAGCAGGAGTTATTGGAATAAATCTCAGCCAAAGGCAAGAAGAAGTGGTTGTTATGGGTTGTTTTTGTGCACATGACCAAGATAATTAAAGGGAACAATTGAATGTCCGAACATGACACCCCATGATTCATGTCCGTTAAGTGAAAAAGTGAAAAGGCGAAAATCTGAAAAACATGAAAATAACCATTCAACCTATAATAATTCAATCAAATTTTAAAAATAATAATAGATAAGTCTAAACAAGTAATAACCAGATAGTATTAATTGAAAGCTTTTATAATATATAATTCTTATTGTCACGGGTTCACTACCCGTTCCTAGTTAGTGTGGATGCCTCAGACATCCACTATTCTATAATATCTGCCATGAATAGACATACCTTTACAACAAGGCAATTGCATAAACAATGCTGGGGATGTATGTACTTTTATTCCTTCAATACACAATGAGTATTGAATCATCCGAACTCTCATCAGAAATAGTAAGTTGAATCTAAGCTAAAGAAGACATGGTGAATCCTCTACCGAAATACTTCAATTAAAAAGTTGTCGTTCCAACAATCAATCATGTCAACAGGGCTGCCTTGCCTCAGATCTCTACACCTGTGGCAGCCTAGGTACATATGCCCGGACAGCCAAGAAGCACCCCATGCTCCACTATCTCAAGAGCAATAGCAACATCCCCAAAGACACAGGATACACTGTCATGTCGTTCTTCGAAGCAACACTGTATATCGTGTGGCTGACATTGGGAATTGAAAGGAAACAGCATACTCTCCGTTTTCCACCCTCAGATACCGAACTCTAAGAACTAGAGGCAGCCAAAAGAGTGGCTAAAACCTGACTGGCTAGTGTGCGATATATAGCATGATTGCGACTTATAGTGACTTTGGAGTAGGAAACTGGTAGACAATATCAAGTAACTTTTTGTCCCTGGAAGCTCAACTGCCAAAATTTGACTAGTCATAGTAAGTCAGGTATTTTATATCTCAAGTAAGTTACTTTGCTGATGTTAGCTTTATTTTTGGCCATAAATGGATACTTGCCCTTCATCGAAGTAGCTGTCTGGGGGCGGTGCATTCCCCAGAATTTAATTGGAAAGTTCTACCTTCTTAGGTTAGGCACTGATACCTTTTCAATCTCTAGCAGCAGTCCAAATAATAGGTTTCTGTGTTTGGTTTCAAGTACTAGAACAGGGCCTAATAACTCAAAGACATCCCTTGTTAGGTCTTCTCTGTGGATAGCAAGGCTGCATAGAAATGCCAAATCAGAGATCACTGCTCCCTCTAGCCTTTGTGATGATAATCCTTTCACACTTACTGAGTGCAATGAAATGCGATAACATCATCCGAGACTCTCCGTTTGATTACGTACAATTGCTCAAGTCGGTGAGTGAATGGAACACTCACATCTGTGAGCTTTCACACATTAATCCATTCATCTGCTCAAATCAACAAACGATTTATCCTCAGAGAAAACTATTCTACAGGATTGCTTTCCATTCGTGGGATATTAGACAAGATGTTACCTCTTTCCTCAGTTCGTACCAAAAGATCTTCTCTAGTAGTGGCAACCAAAACAAAACTTGGTGAAAGGGTGAGCTCCAAACATTGCAGCTTGAGACTTCATGCCCACTCCCTAGCTTCCAAGAATGATTCTTCATCCAACAAGGCTGTGTACTGGATGTACATTCATTATGTTAAAAAAAAAAATACAAACAGACATGTAGTCTGGTGAAATGGAAAGTTAGGGTGAGAACTTCCGTGTCAATATGGCTAATACAAGTATTTTGGCCTCCGAGTTATCAAGTTTGATAATGATGGGTGTTATTAGGTCCTCTTGGAATCATGAGAACTAATGAGCTGATGTACTGATGAAGAGAGTTGTTACCCATGCTTAATCAACCCCCCAAAATGACTTTACTAGCTAGAATTCAGCTTTTGTAAAAGAAACATTACAACCTCCACTTCGGTTCTTCGTTTAGAATGTGAGGTGTTATATGAAAGGAAAAATTATACTGGGCTCGACATTGGTATGACCGATAGAATAGGCTGTCTTTCTGATCGATCATAGTTGGATAATTGTCTGGAAGGTCTTAAGTAAGCCGTGTGGTTGTGGCAGATCCTGTCATATTTTCACTAATAGCTATTAGCTACCTGGTAATCAGAATCCAGAACCCTAGTGCTTACTGTTATTTGATGGTATCCTAAAGTTTCACTGTTTCCAGTTATCTCCTTATTGCCCTTCTTGAAAACTAGTCAAAGTTGTGGTGCACAACATGGATTGAGTTTCGGGTAATCAGGAGAGAAAAATGATAGGATGAGCCACCAAACATAAGAGTGCAAGACTGAATTTGATGAGTATTATAATGGGATATTATTCTCCTTGTTCAATTATTATATTTGAGAATGAGTGAGGGTGCTGTTGTCAAGTATCAGGAATATTATGTGAAGTAGCCTGAAAAAAAGAGAAGAGAGGAGATAAGGTTTGTGGAGATTATGCGGACTTTATCTTAGAGCAACAGGCCTTTATCCCAGGACTGGAAAGGGAAAGAACTACCCCTTTGTGAATTCAGTAGGAGCATCAATATTTAATGTAGGGCAATGTGGCACCTCTCTCAAATCTGCACTATATTCGATACGCTCATCATCTACGGTGCATCCTCCTCTCTTGGTACGTTCGCATAGCATTTCCGAATAACGGCATACATATTCATTCATATGAAGTTTTTTTATGATTTTCTGGCTCATAGTGAACATAATAAAGCCTTTACATTCATATTTTCTCAAATCCAAATATGTCGCTCAGTGTAGAAAAGGTAGCCAACTAAAGATATCTTTAATCAATATTCTAATGATCATTGAGAACCCATTGCTCTCAAAGCATAATCGAATGGGTCAAACTCAGTAAGTCATCATTTTGAAGCATTTAATTGAATTCGCTTTTTTTCTAGATAATTTTAACGTTAAGAATGATTTGTATTCTCGGAATGGATTCAAGCATCGGTAATCTTTCATCATTGGACTGCAATCCGGATTATGAACACTCTGAGCACTACATTTAACGAGAACTAGCAGGAAGCAAATAGAATAATGATGAGCGTCAGATTTGCATCTAATTACTATATCCTCTGTATGAAGTAGAGATTCTAAAGTTCATCAATTGATATCATAACCAGATACCAAATGCCACCCTCCACCTTACCAGGGCCCATATGCACCAGCACATGCATTATCCAATAGATATGCTCATCCTTTCGTCTTTCACCTGCCGGGATTCTACTTTACAGAAGAGAAGAAGTCTAGACAAACACACTCCGCTGCAAGGAGACTCAGAAGAGTGGTCGTTCCTAAGCACACAACGACCTGAATTTGAGCTTGAGAAGTCTTGTCTCAAAACAGGCTATTTTCAAAACCTGCAATTTAAGATTCTTCGACAAGAAGAACGGTGCATATGTGAGCGGCGCCCGTTCAGCTTCATGACTTGACATCCACAATCTTTATGAGATTTTTCTGAAGTCAGGAAGGAAAAAATTGCCCTATGTATGCACCCCGGTAGAACTTCGTGGGTCTTTGGGACAGCCTGCACGGGTTGCCCTCTCGTTCCACCCTTTCTCAACACCCAATACTTCGCTTCCCAGACACGCAATGCGAAGAAATGAGCCGCATACTAAAAGTTCAAAACATGCTCTTTTCTGGGTTAAATTTAATTTCGGTGGATAGTTTATTTCGTACACCGTGTGTTGAGGCCAAGGAAGAAGGATTTTGATTGTTGAACATTCATTTAGTCATGCTAGCTGTTAACTATAGTTATGAGATTTCTGGGCCTGGTACGGAATGGACTTGGGTAGGTTTTAGGTACGTGGCAGTGCATGTATTCTAGATCGATGCATTCTCTTCGGAATTGATGAATAGAAGTCTATACCTTGAGGTCAGCACTTCATCTCCATATAGTTGGTGTTATATGGTGAAAATTAGACGGGATGATTTCTATCACGGAGCATAGATACCAGTATATACCCGTCAAGCTTTTCCGGCTGCACTTATATGCACTTGTATGCACGAAAATGATGGCTCTTGGAGAGAGGACTGCTTAGTGATGTAATTCAGAACAGTCTCCAGTTGAGACTAGATTATATGAACCGAAGCTTAAATTGGGATTAGGCTGCGCAGAAATAACCCGCAACCTACAGGTACCCATGGATAATCCGCTTTGTGAGTTGTTCATTGAAAATACTATTTGCTTTACAAATTATCTATTGAGATTTTAAAATAATTTATTTTATACAAATTATCTATAGATTATTTGTAAATTATTTATCTATTTATAAATTAATAAATTATCTATAAATAATCTATAAATTAATGAATAATTTGTATAATTTATAAAGATTAATATAAAAATTAATATAATAATATAAGAATAATTTCAAAAATAAATGAATATCTATTAATTTATATAGATTATTTATTAATCTATAAATAATAGATATAAATATCTATAAATATCTATAAATATCTATAAATATCTATAAATATCTATAAATATCTATAAATATCTATAAATATCTATAAATATCTATAAATATCTATAAATATCTATAGATAATCCATCAATTATTCATAGATACTTATTCAGATTTTTTAATTATCCGTTCTATCAATGGATTATCCACAGATTATCCACGGATTATCCACCAGAATCATTATTCGCCCCGCGGGTAACCGTTGCGCAGCCTAATTGGGATAGATTCAATCTGAGTCGGCTGTAATTATACGTATACATGGTAATAGTTAGCAAACCCTTAAATCGAGGACGAAGCACATAATGTTAAAGTTTGGTGACTGCACCTCTAATATACAAGCGGAGCTCACGTAATGTATCACGGCTCACACTAAGAGCGCATCGCGCAAGCTAGGTGTTGGAATACGAAAATTTGAGATACAATAGATACGAGGCAAAGTCACCATTTCACGGCAGGTATAAAGGATTTTCAAGATAAGAAGATTCATCGCGCTATTGGCAAGATCAGCTACCATTGAATACCATAATGATTATACAAGATAGTATCATATCTCATGATGAGAATGGGTCCAAGTCCAAGATCCCAATCCGTTGCCGAAAAGAATGCCCACCATGTGGGCGTCTCGGCTATCCCAATAATTCATTGAATTTAAACTCCAATTCATTATTTGCTAATTTAAATCCTCCCCAGGGAGAAAAAGCATCACCTAACCCAAAATCTTTGATTTTCCTCAAACAGTGAATCAGGAACCGCCTCCATATTCAAATCTTAAATGAAGAACTCGTAGCGAGGAAGCAAGCTAAAGTCGAATTTTCAACCCTCCAAAACATTCTTTTTATCCACATTATCTCTTAATCATCCAAAATCCGAGAAGCTCGTGAGTCTCAACCAAGAAAAGTTCTCCACGGGTTCTCAAATTGTCTGACATGATCATGTGAAAAGTGGAGGTCATTCATGAACGTGATCGGGCTTTTAAAATCTGCGTATTCCCTATTCTTTCGTCTGATAGCAGGATGCAAGAATTCCTATATAAGTATTAGATCTAGCTTAATAGCATGAGCGTGGATCAAGAAATGATACATACCACTTTACCCATGATATCATAAGGATCCCAGAAAAACAGCACAGGGTTTGATATTGTTCTCTCGGACGGATCCCAGCTGGGCTCAACTACCACAGAGCGAGTTTCCTTGCCCCGATAATCTTCTCTCACGAATTTCCCCTCCCGTTCCTGTGCCCAGTAGTTGATGAGTGTATCTCGGCATGAGTAGAGATATAAACGGCCAGCTTTGTGGAACTCGGATGTGGAAAACCCTCTGTCGCGAACCTTTCTATTCGTCCCCAAAATTATAGATTTGCAGTCGTAAAATCTTCCTAGCAGTCTCTGCGTCAAGGGAGATTGTGTCATGCCATCAATAACCAAATGTCTTACGTTAATTCTTCTTGTTATTGCTTCCTGTGCCGCTTGCGTGGGATTTGCAGGAACAAGTCCTTTGAATTCGGAATCGGTTTGTCGGTTGTATCTCCACTCTTGGAGTATATAGAAACTCTCTAAAACAACAATATCCTTGTCTCCATTGTAGTATGTCACCTTCTTATCATCGGTACCCATTGGAATTGCTTGATATTCCTTCTCATACAATTCCTTAGCAACATGGAAAGAAAGCCTGCAGACGAAAAAGATCGGAGGAAGATTGTAATCCACAGCTTGAGATCTAGTCGTGACTGTAAAAGTCTCTCTGTATTTAACGCCTTCTGGCAACGGACCCTCGGCTAGCTCCGTTTTGCTGTGCCTGAAAATTTTGATAACATTCGGAGTAGTCCTTGCGTGAATTCTGCCATACCATTCCCAGATAATTCTCTGAAGTTCCACTGGAAGGTCAAGAAACCTATGGAATGTTGTTGCAGCTGCTCCGCCCAGCCGCCTAGACCCGGGGGATGCTAGCCATGGTATGGGACGATTTATAGCTGGATCGTTTATCCACAAGTTCTTGCGTGAACGGGCTTCAGGCTTAATTTCCTTCATCTCTCGTCGATGGCGGGTAGATAACATTTTGTAAAGCTCAGCTAATGAATGATTAATTGGTGAAATTGGGTGTTGACAATAGAGGCTACTATATTCTGTGTTAGCTTGGCTGGTACGTAAAATGCATTTTTATGCTGGGACTTGGGACAGGTATAAAGTAAACAATAAACAGCTGGAAGGTATTCCAAGAATACAGGTTGAAAGATCGGCCGACTATATTTCTGAGGATATGATACATATGTGGTAAAGTAACTTACTTGAAACTTTCTTATAGAACAATAACAGTAAAGCTTTCAGCTTTACTGACTTCAAAAGTTTTACCTTGAAATCGGTTAACCTTGGAGGAACCTGCGATGAAAGTTTCTTGCTCCAATTTTGACAAGGGAATGTTGTGATTAGATGCAAAATTTATAAGCTATGATCTATTATAGATCCTTAAATAGACCCAACCGTATTGTAATTGCACTAGGATAGCCGAATGTGAACACCTAGGATTGTATGTATGTGGCTCTCTTAGACCGTAGATTAAAACAATTTAATGAATAATATATGTTCCGGGCCATTATAAAACATCGGCATTCCGAAATCAATTTAGCTCATTCCGAAATATACTAGATTGCGAAATGAACTACAGTACTAGACCACTTATACTAATCGAAAGGCTTTTCTACACCAAAACTCATCTACTTTAGGAAATAATTATATTTATAATAATAATAAAAAGATCTTTCAAATTCACAATTTCAGATATTTCGATCTAAACTAACAATCAAAAATTTGAAATTTATTTTTACGATTTTTCTAGATTATATTATCAAGATAAAAATTTAATAAGTAAGTTTAATCTGATTTTTGTAAGGAAAATTAAGAAAAGTAAAAGTTTTAATTTAAAATTATTATATATAATTTTTTATATATAAATAATCAAAGTTATAAAGGAGTTTATTTATTGAATTTTCTATTATATTAAAATATTCAAGTGAAAACTATATATTTTGATTGTTTTTGATATAAAATTAGAGATCGATTAATATAAATAGAGGGGTACTGTAATTGAAATTGAAATTGAAAAAAGTAAGCGTATTCACAAATAAATTAAGTTTATACAAAAATAATATATTTAATATTCTAAGTTTATTACATAATAAACTAATATATGTTGGAGGTCACGTATTTGAAGGTGATAAACCTTATAATTAGGAAGTAGTGGCTCGTAGACTGTAATGGAATAAGCAAATATCAAGTTATAATAGTAAAAGTTGAATGGTATAATGATATTGTATATATTATTAAAGTATAGATTCTTAACCTTCAATATTGAGAGTATAATCTTCCTATATGTCTCTTCCGAATTCTTT
Source organism: Stromatinia cepivora (assembly GCA_014898415.1). NCBI lineage: Eukaryota > Fungi > Ascomycota > Leotiomycetes > Helotiales > Sclerotiniaceae > Stromatinia > Stromatinia cepivora. The sequence continues at coordinate 601,215 of RCTD01000025.1, read as the reverse complement.
CATATATTAATACTTTATTCTTATTCGTCAATTTGAATAGAAGTTTATCATTCTAATTATCTTGATTAGTATCATAAAGGTTCTTTATTTCGAATAGTTCTGATATTCGACTAATTTAGATTTCTTTATTCAAATACTTATGAATTCGATGATTTCGTATATACTAATGAATTTGTAGAATTCGAATTCGTATTCGTATATTGATCAATTTGATCGATTTAATTGACCAAATTGACCAAATCGATTTAATTGATCAAAATGGCCTAGTTGATCTTATTTATCGTATTGATCTTATTATTCAGAATGAATATAATATATATATATAAGTCGATTAGGTCTATTTTGTCACGAGATACACGTGATCGCGTCCGATCGGGCTAGTACGGTACTAAGCTTCGAGCCGATCATATATATAGCTTCGTAACACACTCTCTTTAACTTTATAATTTTTAATTCTAAGGTTGATCTTTAAACGCTTATTAGATTCATTATATTATTAAAAGCTCTTCCAGATAAAAAATGGAATAACATTTGCATATATTTATATACATTTCATTTGCTTTTGTCTAGATATATCGTTTTTGCTCTTTCATTTGTATATAGATCTTCTTGATATTATTCGAAAATGTTATCTTTTTTTTTATCTTTAATTTCTAAGCTATAAATTACAATTCGATAAACCTCACAATTGCAAAACTTTATAGCGAAATAACTTATCAGCAGAATGAAATCTCGTTCCTACGCTTCCTGATTCTCGAATACACTCCTACTGCTTATACTTCTTCTTATTCGAAACCCTCTCTCCCTGATCCTGAAAAGTTCAATAATAACTTTCAAAAGTTCGATACCTGGCTTTCTTCAATTCGAACGAAATTATAAATAGATAATACTATAATCAACGATTTTATAATTCAATTTTATTATATTTATTTCAATTTCGAATCTTATATACAAATTATAATACTACTTCAACTTTCTTTTTTTGATCAAAACGTTCCTTTAGATTATACAACGATTCTGGATCAATTCATATATATTTATAACAATCCGAATAAAGTCCAAAAAGCCGAAAACAAATTATTCATTTTCAAATAAAGAATCGATTTTCTATATACTTATATTACAAAATTCGAAAGAATCCTTTACAAAACCAAAGATCAGAATTGATTCGATTCAAATAAAATCTCAACCTTTTGTAATGGATTCAATATTATT